>BSBK01007677.1:0-422500 GCA_027943335.1 Chamaecyparis obtusa
ATATACTTTAATTTTATTTTTAATTAAATTAAGAAAATATATATGTAGACTTCAATTGATAGTAAATAAAATCTTTTAGGTACACATATATAGATCTATCTAGATACAATTAGACATCACGGTAGATGCATTGGTTCCACCTAAGGAACTATTTGCACGAACTAATAAGGAAATTGGAATGATTACATGATTCCATAAACAGTCTAACCAACTCTTGTGTCTATAAGAGCATATTTTAGTCCATACTTTCTAGCTCGATTAGTACCAGAGATGACATTCATGGTATCAATCCCTATGCACCAGATGTTATAGAGGCCATAATTTAGAGGAAGAGATGAGAGGTTGGGTCTAGTCTTTCTCTTAAGTAGGTACAAGCTTTAGTGCCTAAAGAGACCCTGAAAAGGAAGCTTTCCTATCTTATGAGGACTTCAAGTATGTGAAGATATATTAAGTTACCAAGTGTCAGGATCCTGCTATCAACATTTATATACCCATGATTTCTAACTCCGCATGGTCATTATCCAAATAGAAACTAGATTTGATTGTATTTTGCACAAGAAATTTTTTGTTGCGATTTTTTTTACAGAGAGCCATTAATTACACTAATTTTCTAGCATATCTAGGATACGAGTGTGTGATAGAAGAGCAACAATGAGACCACTTGGATCCATGAGGGAGTAGTTGATCAAGGCATAAAAGAGCACAAGAGGACCTTCCCACAAGTCAATTGGGATATATTAAATCCAATTATGAAAGTTTGAATGATCAATATGAACAAATTTGTAAAATCCTAAAGGTCCTAATAAGGACCTTAGGAGCAAAATCATGTAAAAAATAAGCCAATAGAGCTCTTGGGGATAAAATGGGTAGATAGGGTCTAGGATAAGTTTGTTTTATCCTATGATATGTGATCCATAAAATTGTATTTGTTTAGGAGGCCAATTTGCATTGGTTTAAAAGTTAAAAATTTGAATTTTAAATCCTAGTGGCTAGTTGGGATTTGGTGGGAAAATATATTTAGCATTGTTTAGGATGTTTTGGGTCCTCCAACTAATTGGGATTGGTTTGGGAGGTTGAGGGAAGATATTTTAAACATGTTTTTATCCTTTATGGAAGAGGACATTGATGGTGTATGGACTGGTATGTTGTAGCTCATGACTGTGCCCAGTTGTATGCAATAAAATAATGATTTCTTTCCATTTTGTAAAGTTTATTGAATGTTTCCTTGAATCTAAGCAATGGAATACTTGTTCAATTTTTATTTATTTGTTTTGAATTCATTTTAAGTTGTCTTGAATAAGTTTTAAAGCCCTCAAGGCTGACTGTACCATGATAGTCAATTGATTAGGAAAGGGTTTCAACCATGATCTTGTGATTCATCCCCATGTTGTGGCAACTATACTTGAGGGATGAATCAAATAGATGTATTTTACTATCCTAACATCCTAAAATGCAAGATTATCCTTATTTGTAGGGTAAACACCAATAAGAGTGATGATTGCATGAATTTATGTGAAGGAAATGATGACAAGAGTGTAGTAGAATTTAATCTACCTTAAGGAGGGGCACATATTAAGATTTGATGAGTGTTTAAATGGTTTTCTAAAGGTGAATCAACCATAAATTGGGTCAATAATCTTGTGAGAGGCCATTTGAAGAAACCCTTCATTGGAGGGCCCTTGAATATCCTATTTGGGATTTGGGTGTTTTCAATCATCTTGGAACCTATCCAAGTTGATATTCCTTAGTTTTTATCCATAACTAGGACACTTTTGAAGTATTGAGTCTTTGGGGTAAGACTAGTTAACAGTGGCTTTGTTAAATGGGCTTGTTTTTTATCCAAAATAGGGTACTGTGTGGAGTTGGACATATTGGTCCCAAACAACCTAGGTTTAGATTTTATTATTCTTAAGAACCCTAAAAAGGGTGTCTAAATATGTAATTTTTTAAAAAGTTATTTGGGAAAGTTGTGTGGAAAAAGGGGCATTTTTGTCTCTGTTGACCTACTAGAAGGGTAACTAGGCCTAGTAGGCAGTTTTTGCATTTTTTCTCTTCGATGTTAGGGAGAAGTCTAACATTGGTTGAATCTTACCTAATATATCTTTTTTATACCATTTCTACTCACCCTAGTCATTTGAAGAGGGTTAGAGTTATTTGAGTCACTTGTGTGATTTGGTGTCTTAGGGGCTTGTGGGATAGGAGTGTCCAAGCCTCTCAATTTCTTGCATTTATCATCACCAAACCCATCACTTATTTTTCCTATTTTTCTTCAATTTGGTATTATATTCTAGGAGTATCCTAGGGTGAAGGAGAAGAGACCTTTGAAGTGTTTTGTGTACCGATTCTTTTGTAGAATCCTTGGAGTGCCTATTCCCTCCTAGAGTGTTCCAGAGTGAAGGTGTGTGGAAGATATTAGAAGGTGGAGAGGATAGGATCCCTCATAGTGTCACTAATGCAGAGCTTTCCAAGATTGTGAGAGAGAAAATGATAGACAATATAAGGTTGAGAGAATAATGTGGAAGAATTACAATCCTAGTGAATAGATATGAACATAGAGAAGACCATGAAGGTGATGAAGAATATTTTGCAAGGGAGGAACCAATGGATCCTAATATGCAAGGTTAGAGAGGATCTTGAAGGCTGCCAAACTTGGTGAATCCAAGGTGAGATTTTAACTTCCTATGTATGATAGAAGGATGGATGACGACTTCTTGCTAGATTGGTTCAATACTCTTGAGAATTGTTTTGATTGTGATTATGTGGAAGAGAGAATGAAGGTGAAGATTTCCAAGTCTAGATTGAAAGGACATACTTTGTTATGGTGGGACAACCTACAAGCTAATAGGTTGAGGAAAGTTTGGTTAAATATTTCATCATGGCCAAGGATGATGGAGATGATGAAGGATAAATTCCTTCCTGAAGACTACAAGGTTCAATTATACAAGAGGATGCAAGGGCTAAAGTAAAAGGACATGGATGTCCTGAAGTACATAGAAGAGTTCCATTAATTAGATATCAGGTCATCACATGATGAGGATGTTGAAGAGAAATTTGTAAGGTACCTTGGATGATTGAGGTACAACATTCAGGACAAGATGAGCATGACTACTCCTAGAACCTTGGAGGAATGTTTCAATCTAGCCATGAAGGTTGAAGAAAAATTAAAAAGGAAACAAGATAGGTAGGGAAATGGTAGAGTTCAATCAATTAGAGGAAGAGGAGGCAGTTCCAATGAAGGACAAGTGAAAATTGGCAATGAAAAAGTCAAAGAGATAGTTGGTGATTCAAGGCCAAGAGGAAGCAATAGATATGGCAAGGGAAGTGGTGTATTCACTTGTACATGCCTTACATGTGGAGCAGTAGGGAATCAATCTTACAAGTTCCCTAAGAAGGGTGTGGATTTCAAGTAGGTAGAGAGGAGTTTTACCTTGACAAAAGAGGAAGAAGAGGAAAATAAATCATTTCAAGAAGATCCAATCATGGAAGAAGACTTCTTGATAGTGAGGAGAGGACCACAAGTGTAGTAGAAAAGGGAGACCAAGGCATCCATATTTAGAGCCAATTGTGTGTGTAATGGTAATATTTGTAAGATGATAATTGATTCTAGTTTCTTTGACAATTTAGTGTCTTATGATATGGTTACTAAACTAAAATTAAAAATGTTTCCTATATCTAGAAGCCATACAAGGCATCATGGGTGAGTGATGCTCAAAATATTGTTGCGAGGGAGAAAGCAATTGTTGATTTTTCAATAGGGGCATATAGGGATAGGTTTATATGTGACATCATCCCTATGACATGTTTTCATGTTATACTAGGAAGGCCATGGAAAGCATCTAGGAACACAATACAATATTTCTTATCGAATGTTTATGTGGTGCATAAAGATGGTAGGAGGTTTCATCTTACTCCTTTTTAGGATGATGGCATGGAAAGGATTGTAGGTTTTGGTACGAAAGATTATGTTACCTTACAGGAATAAGAGAAGAATAACAATGGAGAGGTATGTCTGCAACATAAACCTTCTTTAATTATTATGAGGAGTATGGTTGTTCATGGAAAAACTTAGAATTCTGATTTGCAACAGATAATTAATGGAGATGGAGTGTTGATAGATACACTTTGGTGTCCTATGGTGGAAACTAAGTGTGAAGGTGTTGGCCTATCCATGAAGGATAAGGGAACAAGTATGTTTTATCCTAGACAACAAGAAATGAAGCCTTTTGAAGGGCTAAAAGGAGACTATCCTCAGTCAATAATGGACAAGGTTTCCTTTGGTGGTAACAAGATCACAATTTTTTTTTTTGGTAATAATGATTTTCATGAAGGTGAACCTCATGAGAAGAGTAACAAGTTGCAGGTACAAAGAGGTTGGAAACCATCTAGGAGGATGGGTGGCTTGAAGACAAAGAGCATTTTCTCTTGGTATAAGAGTTGTTTAGAAGGTGGGGTGTATGCTGCAAGAGCATCAATGAGACCACCTGGATCCATGAGGGAGAAATTTGATCGAGGCATGAAGGAGAACAAGAGAACATTCCTACAAGTCAATAGGGATATATGAAATCCAATTATGAAAGTTTATAATGATCAATATGAATAAATTTGTAAAATTCCTAAAGGTCTTGATAAGGACCTTAGGAGAAAAATCATGTAAAAATGATCCAATAGAGATCTTGGGGCTAAAGTGGGTAGATAGGGTCTAGGATAATGTTTTTTGATCCTATGTTATGCAATCCATCAAATTGGATTTGTTTGGGAGGTCAATTTGCATTGGTTTAAAAGTTAAAAATTTGAATGTTGGGATTTGGTGGCAAAATGAGATTAAGCATTGTTTAGGATGTTTTAGGACCTCCAACAAATTTGGATTGGTTTGGGAGGTTGAGGGAAGATATTTTAAACCATCCTTTTTGGAAGAGGACATTGGTCCAGTGTACAAACTCGTATTCTATTGTTCATGATTGTACCAAGTTTTATGCAATAAAAAAATGATTTCTTGCCATTTTGTAAAGTTTCTTGAATGTTTCCTTGAATCAAAGCATTGGAATACTTTTTTGGATGTTTATTTATTTTTTTTCAATTCATTTTAAGTTGTCTTGAATAAGTTTTAAAGCCCTCAACGCTGGTTGTTCTATGACAGTCTCTGATTGGGCAAGCATTTCAACCATGATCTTGTGATTCATCTCCATGTTGTGGAAACTATGGTTGGGGGATGAATCCAATAGATGTATTATACTATCCTAAAATCGTAAAATGAAAGAATGATCCTTATTTGCAAGGTAAACACCAATGAGAGTATTGATTGCATGATGTTTTGTGAAGTAAATTATGACAAGGGTATAGAAGCAATTAATCTACCTTAAGGAGGGGTACATCTAAAGATTTAAGGACTATTGAAATTTTTTCTAAAGGTGAATCAACCATCATTTGGGTCAGGAATTCTTGGGAGAGGCCATTTTGAAGAAACCCTTGGTTAGAGGGCCCTTAAGTAGCCTTTATGGGGTTTGGGTATTTGCAATGGTCTCCAAACCTATCCAATTTAATATTCCTTGGTTTTGTTCCATAAAAAGATACTGTTGAAAGTCTTGAGACTTTAGGGTAAGACTGGTTAACACTTTCTTTCTAAAATGGGCTTATTTTATGTCCAAAATAGGGATACTATGTGGAGTTGGCCATATTGCTCCAAAACAACCTAGGTCTCGGTTGATTATGTTGAAGATCCTTAAAAGGGGTATTTGAATATGTATTTTTTTTTCAAGTGATTTGGTAAAGTTGTGTGGAAAAAGGGGCATTTCTATCTATGTTGACCTACTAGAAAGGCAATTAGGCCTAGTAGGTAGTTTTGGAATTTTGGCACTTGGGTGTTGGAGACAAGTCTAAAATTGGTTGAATATTGCCCCATATGTATTTTTATACCATTTCTACTCACCCTAGTCATTTTTAGAGGGTCATATTTTTTTGAGTCACTTGTGCCATTTGGTGTCTTAAGGGCTTGTGGGATAGGAGTGTCCAAGCCTCTCAAATTTCTTGCATTTTTCATTGCCTAACCCATCACTTCTATTTCTCACTCTACATTAGCATGGCAAGATTGATGATAGAGATTTTTTTTGTTGAGTTGATCACTAGAGGCTAGTACACAGGGAAATGGTTGGTCAGAGGGTACCTATTATAGCTCCTTCATTAAGTCCTATGGAAGATGATGTCGATTGTAGCACCCATCTTTGAGGTGTAATTGATAGTGCGGGGTACATTACAACAACTATTGCATCCATATCTAGTGATCAGGTTGGCTAGTACTTGATGTCTCAGTAACACTCTAGTTTATCAAGTGGAGCATCCTCTAGAAGGACCTCACATGACATGTATAGTGTAACATGCATCCCTTGGATTTCTAGCATATAGGGATTTACATGAGAGATAACATGAGTCACATTAACTAGTTTGGATGAGGATCTACTCAATGCATATGCATTTATAGCAGAAGAGACTGATATCCCCATATCATATGTTAGAGCTCATGTGGGTACTGTAAAATACACTCAACCACATCCTTCTCATCACCAAGACCATGGCCATAGTGGCAATTCCCATGAGGGTCCACCTACTAACCACTCTATTTCTATATAGGGAGAGGCACAGTGTACAGACCCTTTTGTGAGTGTAGGGCACCAATTCTCTAATGTTGGCCTTGAGGATGTTGACTTTAGCATGACCACTATGGGTCACCTAGATTTGTTGACACATGATGATACACATTCTATGCCATCTCATTTGGTTATTCCATTACATTCATCATTAGAGAGACGTGTGTCGACTACTCTTATTGTAGATGTAGAGTTGAGATTGGACCAAACGCAACAAAATCTTGATATCCTGGTTGATAGGATCAAGGCTAAGGATTCTGAGTACTATCAGGTGCCACCATG
Organism: Chamaecyparis obtusa; assembly: GCA_027943335.1. Taxonomy (NCBI): domain Eukaryota; kingdom Viridiplantae; phylum Streptophyta; class Pinopsida; order Cupressales; family Cupressaceae; genus Chamaecyparis; species Chamaecyparis obtusa. Next base: position 6,924 of record BSBK01007677.1, read on the forward strand.
TATACATGTATAAATCTTATTTTTAATATTACAATTTAAGTTAAGTTTGCAATATTTAATGTCATGTAGATTTAATTTAATTTTTTTAGTTTTGAAATTTTAATACATGATATATATACATACACACACACACACACACACACACACACACACAGAGATATATATGAAAGTTTTTCTCTACCAGGAGATACCTCTTGTTACTCCTTTGAGGACTGATTATGTACATCATCAAGACTCACTCGATGATGATATCGGTAGTGGACATGTGAGTTTTTAATTTATTTATGTGTACGTGTACTTTAATTTACACACTTTATAACATGTTTTCTTGTAATATTTTATTGAACTTAAAAACATGTACATATATATTAATTTATATCACTTTCTCTATTGGGATATGCACATCCTCTACAACATGATAGTCACTCTGGGAACCACTTAGTGTGGAGTCACCATGATGAGACCTAGGCACTTTCATATTTTATCTACACATATTATATGTAGTTGATGTTATATTTCCTCTCTATACTCTAGACGATTGACATACATTGTACTTTGATATTATTTGATTTGTAGGTTCTTTTGATAGAATATTTGACACATGATTGATATATGTTTTATGTTTACAGTACTTGATGTATGATTGATTTTTCACATGTTATATATTTTCACTTTATATACATGTGTGATGTTTATATACATTGAATCTATGTGTTTAATATATGCATGTTAGATTCTATGAATGATGTTTACATACTTTCAATCTATGTGTTTAATATATACATGTTTGATTCTATGAATAATGTTTAATATATACATATTTACATACTTTCAACAAATGTATTTAATGTATACATGTTTTATTATATGAATGATGTTTGACATGCTATATACTTGAGACCTATGTTTGATGATCTTACTTATATTTACATTTGGCATGTGTACTTTATATTTAATGTTGATCATCTAGAATTTAATATCTTTCATGATCTATGTTATTTTATGTTTGACATCTAGATGATTTAAAGCATCCCCTTTTAAGACATGGTCAAGTAGTAAATAACAATAATTTGATTGGACTTTTAAAACACATGTGTCCTAATGTAATCAACTTTACAAAAAATAAAGTACATCCTAATTAAGTAAATTGAAATATGCATGATACACATTCATATTCCAACTAGATAAGTATACACATAACCTAATTAATCAAATAGATAAAAATAAATAATTGCAACATGCATTCAACACAAATTCATATTATTAGATAAGAAGTAAATCATATCCTTAAGAAAAATTTTAGATATTAAATAAATTTTAGAAAATTGTTCCATTAACTATAGGCATCAGTAGGAAAGAATGGAGCTAAGAAAACCTCTTGTCTCACCCATGAGAAATTTATTATAGGTCATATTTCATGTGTGATTTAGTCCACATCAAGCAGTTCATCTCATTGTGATTTAATATTCTCTCATGGTCAACAGTATCAAGTCTCCACTTATGAATGACATGTCCTATCACTAGGTGAAGAGATAAGATAATGGCAATTACAAGATGGATATACTGATAAACCTTTTTGTTATGTTGATAATCAATAAAATGAATCCCATGTTTAAGTATTTTTATTTTCTTCAAACATGTTCCTTTCACAATAATTGAACCTGATGCAGTCAAGGTTGGTGAATCCAATTAAGGACATACTAACTTTGTAGCCAAACCAATATGTAGCAGAAAAAAAAAAAAGAAACACAAATCTAAAATGAAATAGAAGTCTTTATTCATCAAATCAATGATTACATGCAATGTGTCGGGCTGTAAGGCCTTCCCGATTACAACCAAATACAAAGCAAGTAATAATCTACAAGATCTCGCAAGATCCAAATCTTTTCCACAACATTAGCAATTAGCTAGCCCAGGTCTGTAAGACATAGAACACTAGTAGGCACCCAGGAAAGATCTAAACTTGTACTCCAACTTCTAAGAAATCTTCCTACGGCTAAGCTTGCAGGCTACTAACTTTCCTTCCATCATCCCCCCCTTCTTCAAACAACTACCCAAGCATCCTATAAATATTGATTCCTAGCCACAAGTTAGCTGATGAAACAATTAACCCATACAAACAAATATTAAATGCTAAAACATTAGTTGACTCTCAAATAGCCTTACAAATAAATAAACTCTTCAAGATGGCCCCAAGGGTCATCAGATCTGCATAGAATAATGCAACACACTAGAACTAGGTCCCCATGCATCTGACGATCAATCCATAACACAAGGAGCACAACCCAAATTAAATGCACTAGTCAACCAAGCCAATTCACCCAAACATTCCAGTTGGTAAGAAAGAATATTGAGGAATAGAAGAAAATAATCAAGCACCAATTGACTAATTATGCCAAGCATGACCCAGCAACACAGTTAATGTTGGGCAACAGGAAACTGACGCCTTCAGGTACTGAGTGTTCTTCAGAGACCGAGCACCCCCAAAACCATAGAAACTAAGAAACCAATCTCCCAAACCGAGCAAGAACTCCACTAAATGAAGATCAAAACCAAAAATCTACCTTCAAAGACACACATATTCTTGGTTGATACAAGATTGCCAAGAATCCTAGGATGCTCCTGCATTAGACACCCCAGGTCAGAAATATTTTCTCATAAGGAAATCAGGAATGCCTCAAGGGAATCAGAATAGGTATGTCAAATATGTTCTTCACCCACATCTCTCCTTGTCCTTCATCCCAAGTAATCTTTGCTTCATTCACTGTCTCATGCAAAAAGTCCTACTTTTCACTGTGCTTATCCCTTTAGTCGCCAACTGATAATAACTAATTATGACCACTACTGACCACAATAGTGCCTCAGTAAGGTCCATCCTCTATAGACTCCTCAATCAAATCCATATCATATGAACCTATTTGTGTCACAAATGTCACCATCTGTTGAACCATCTCTGCCAGCAAAACCATCTGCTTCTTGATCTCAACAAACTCTTTAGATATCTCATTTGCTTTCTCCTTCAAATTAGGCTTAATAGGAATAGATCCTTCCACCTTGTGCTCCCAAGGTTTTTCACAAAGACAACACCTAATAAACCCACATCCTTTAACCCCTATCTCTTGTAAAGGTATCAACTTATGTCAAGCTCCTTCATGCCTAACCACATAAGTGTTAGCATGACCATCAAACAACACATTTCTATCAAACTGCCAAGGTCTACCGAGCAACAAATGACATACATCCATAGGCAACACATCACACAATATCTCATCATGGTAAGATCCAATCTGGAAATTAACCAAAGCATTGCTCCTCAACTCTAACCTTGGAAACATCTTGTATCCAACTAATCTCATAAGGATTAGGATGCTTCCTCCTCTCTAAATTCAATTTACTAGCCATTTCTTTTGAAACAAAGTTCTCAGAACTGCCACTATCAACTAGAACATTACACACCTTATCTTTGCACTTGCATCTAGTCCTAAACAAATTTATTCTTTGCACCAGTTCAAAGACACATGTAGCCAATCTTCTAGTGACAAGGCATTCATCTTTCTTTGGAACATTCTCAATGTCTTCTTCAACAACTAATGCAACTCTTTTCTAAGAACACTGCCAACTTCTATGACCAGCTTCACCACAATTATAACACATACTAGTGAACTCATTCTTCCATCTACCTCTTTGTCCACTATTCTTAGTAACTTGACCACTGCTAGACCCAACATCAGGTTCAAGATTCTCTGTCACATTACTTTTGGAAAATGTCTCGCCAGTCCTACCAGCTCGGTTCCTACTATTATGTTTACCTTTATACTTCTTATTCAGATTCTCTTCAATCTTTAATTCCATCTGATAAGCATCACTAGTCATTGTCATTCGAATAGTAAGTAACTCCTCTTGAATACTAGGTCTCAAACCATAGACATACCTAGCAACCTTGTCTTTATCAGCTCCAGAATGACTAGTCCTAATCAGAAGTCTATAAAACTCCTTGGTATGCTCTTGTACCAATTTGTTAGTCTGCTTCAAAGCTTGCATCTTCTTAAAAATTTCATAATCCACCGGAATGAATTGCTTCTTCAACTTGTCAACCATTCAGTTCCACTTAGTGATATTTTCTTTTCCTCTTCTACCTCTTTCCAACTGAATTTCTCTCAACCAAATATTTGCATGACCTTTCAACTTAGTCTTTACAAATCTGACTCTATCAGGATCTTCTATTTCTTCATACTCAAAGTATTCATCAATCTCATTGATCCAATCAATCAATTCTTCAGGCTTAAGGCTTCTAGTAAATGTAGAAACTTCAATCTTAGGTCTCTTCCCAATCTTAGACATAGCTTTCAAGATTCTATTCTCCTCTAGATCTCTAGCTTCTTCTACATCTTCTTCAAAATGATCTTCTTCTTCAGATTCATCATTGCTATCCCCCTTTAGGGTAGGCTTCTTCTTTCTCAATTCTTGTTGCAGGTCTTGCATTTATTTTTGCAAAGTCCTAAAATCATCAAGACTAAATTCTCCAATAGCCTCTTCATCTAAAGTCTCATGATTTCTCCTTGGAGGCATCTTCAAATCAAGATCTATACACACAAGATCCACTCAGCTCCAATAGGAATAAACCTCATCCAAATAGAAATGCACTTTGCTCCACTAGATCAACTTGCTCCAACAGGGACAAACCTTGCTTTGATACCACTTGATGTAGTCAAGGTTGGTGAATCCAATTAAGGATAGACCGACCTTGTAGCCAAACCAATATGTAGTAGAAACACAAAATAAGAAACACAGATCTAAAATGAAATAGAAGTCTTTATTCGTCAAATCAATGATTACATGCAATGTGTCAGGCTGTAAGGCCTTCTCGGTTACAACTAGATACAAAGCAAGTAACAATCTACAAGATCTCACAAGATCCAAATCTTTTCCACAACATCAACAATCAACTAGCCCAGGTCTATAATACATAGATCACTGGTAGGCACCCAGGAAAGATCTAAACTTGTACTCCAACTTCCAAGCATTCTTCCTGCTCTTAAGCTCATAGGCTACTAACTTTCCTTTCATCCTCCTCCCTTCTTCAAACAACTACCCAAGCATCCTATAAATATTGATTCCCAACAACAAGTCAGTTGACAAAACAATTAACTCATACAAACAAATATTAAATTCTAAAACATCAATCAGCTCTCAAATAGCCTTACAAATAAATAGACTCTTCAAGATGTCCCCAACGGTCATCAGATCTACATAGAAGAATGCAACATGCCAACTCTAGGTCCCCACATGTCCAACGATCAATCCATAACATGAGGAGCATGACCCAAATTAAATGCACCAGTCGGCCAAGCTGATTCACTCAAACATTCCAGCCGGTAAGCAAAAATAATGAGCAACAGAAGAAAATAACCAACCACCAATCAACTGATTATGCCAAGCAATGGGAAACTAACGCCTTTAGCTACCGAGCATTCTTTAGAGACTGAGCACCCCGAAAACCATAGAAACTGAGCAACTAGTCTCCCAAACTAAGCAAGAACTCCACTAAACCAAGATCAAAACCAACAATCTACATTCAAAGACAAACATATTTTTGGTTGATACAGGATTGCCAAGATTCCTAGGATGCTCCTGCATCAGAACCTGCATATACAAGTTCAACAACATATATAGATGTGGAATTAATCATAAACACACGTATAATTCCATCGTAATTTGGAAAATCAATAATGTAATAGGTTAAATATAAATACACTACTAACTTGTTTGAAACATAATTTTATCTCTTGTTTCATTATTTGTGAGCATCATCCTCTCCTTGGTGTAACGTAATTAATAGTAAATAACATCTTCCACATTTCTAGGCTCTTCTATTACTGCAAAAGCATGTCTTACAAAATATATTTTCAATTTGAATATAAATTAAGCATAATTTATTTATGGATTGAGATTATGAATCCTTTAAAGGTATACATACATGTATGCTTTGTTATCAAACCTAAAATATGGTCATAATCCATATAAATCAATGGAAAATCATCAAATATTTTATCCTCAACTTCATCATTTATATTAGTAACATCTAGTGGAACCAAATTCCATTCACTAACATATCCACATTTTTAGTTTATACATTTATCATAGATTTCAGAAATGTTGTCATAACAAAAGCGTGAGTAATCTCTAGTGTATAATGACCACACATTACTATTTGTACTCATAATTAAATGCAGTGATCTTGTTTTATCTATCGTTTTGCATCCACATATTGTTCTTATATCAACACCTAAATAAGACGTGTAAAATTTTAAGATAAGTTAAACCCATTTATGTATATGTATATGTATATGTATATGCATATGCATATGCATATGTATATGTGTGTATATGTATATGTGTGTATATGTATATGTGTGTATATGTATATGTATATGTATATGTATATGTATATGCATATGTATATATATGCATATGTATATGTATATATATGTATATGCATATGCATATGCATATACATATACATATATATACATATACATATGCATATACATATACATATACATATACATATACATATACATATACATATACATATACATATGCATATGCATATGCATATACAATTGCATATGCATATGCATATTCATATACATATACATATACGTATACATATACATATACGCATATACATATACATATACATATACATATACATATTTATATACATATTTTTTAATGATCAATAAATTTAAAGTGTACATAAATTTAAACTGAAACAAGTGCTGTTGCATTTATACCAAATATCTCCCTGAATACTCTGAATGGTATGACTCGATCCAATCATGATGATGTGTTATCCTTATTTGGAACCACAAAATGCATCTTGCACCACTCAACTACACCATGATAATTATTTATATGATATCCTTGATATTCCAATTGATAATTTCTTAAATCATGTTTTATAAGCTCCTGCACGATCATGCTCTCCCTTTCCATGGCCACTCTCAAAGAAACTCCAAGTATGCGATATCTTTTGGTATAGATGATATCTACATAGTGCATAAAATGACCTTATTGATTTAAATTGTATTAGACATCCATCTGACCAGATGAAATGCTTTTCAATTTTGATGCATTTTTAACATACATACATACATACATACATATATACATATACATATACATATACATATACATATACATATAAATATACATATACACATATATACATATACATATACATACATACATACATACATACATATATATATGTATATATATATATATATACATATATATATACATATATATATATACATATATATATACATATATATATATATATACATATATATACATATATACATATATATATATATACATATATATACATATATACATATATATATATATATATACATATATATATATACATATGTATATATATACATATGTATATGTATATATATGTATAAGTATATGTATATATATACATATGTATATATATATATGTATATATATACATATGTATATATATATATGTATATATATATATATGTATATATGTATATATATGTATATATATATATATATATATATATATATATGTATATATATGTATATATATATATATATGTATATATGTATATATATGTATATATATATATATATGTATATATATATATATGTGTGTGTGTGTGTGTGTGTGTGTGTGTGTGTGTGTGTGTGTGTGTGTATACATATATATATGTATAAGTATATGTATATATATACATGTTCTTCAATGATCAATAAATTTAAAGTGTACATAAATTTAAACTGAAACAAGTGGTGTTGCATTTATACTTGATATCTTCTAGAATACTCTGAATGGTATGACTCAATCCAATCATGATGATGTGTTATCTTTATTTGGAACCACAAAATGTATCTTTCACAACTCAACTACACCATGATAATTATTTATACGATATCTCTGATAGTCCAGTTGATACTTTCTTAAAACATGTTTTATACAAGTTCTTGCACCATCATGTTATCTCTTTCCATGGCCACTATCAAAGAAACTCCAAATATGTCCTATCTTTTGTTATCAATGATATCTACATAGTGCATAAAATGGACTTATCGATTTAAATTGTGTTGGACATCCATCCGAGCAAATGAAATTCTTTTCAATTTTGATGCCTTTGCTTTCCAATTATCTAAAAAATGTCTTAAAGGAATACTGAACAAAATGTATGTCATGTTCTTTATCATCACTAATGTAAAAGTGATATTCTTTCTTTATCACCCATGCTTGATATGTACTTTGAAACCATCCAAACCAAATTGTGCATGTTGATAGAACACATTTACCATGATAGTGACCTACTCTATATTGTAGTATTCCGCTACAAGTTGTTTTTGAAAAACAAAAGAGTAAAAAGAGTAATTATCTACAAAGTCAAATGTAGACACCTAAAAAATCCACTTATTAATCAAAAATATTTTAATTGATAAAATTCCTAATGACATCATAATTATTTAATTAATTATTGTTATTATCCTATCTTATTTTAATTAATTATGTTTAATTAAAGAATCACTCCCAAAAATATTTAAATCAAATTTAAATATTAATCCCCCTATTTATTAAATTAATTTAATAAATATTGTCTCAACCAAAATATATTTAAATTAATTAATTAATTATTTAAAATCTCCAAATCCCAAACCCCATCCATAAACTTCTAAACATATCCTCTCATCCCTAATCACTCCCTAACCCATCTTAAGGGGTGATTCCAAACCTTCTAAACCTAACCCTCTCCTCTTGACTCAAAAGTCAACACCTTCATTAATGAGTCTTAAAAACACATTAATGAACCCTTACACCATCATTAATGGCTCTTACAACCTCTTAATGAAGACCCATCTTCATTCTTCCACTCTTGTCCCTCCAACATACTTTCCTAGTGTTTATCACACATGTGTGAGAAACACTTGGGCCTCTCAAACATTAATAAGGGTCCTATCCATTCTAAGCTTACCCCTAACTATAACCTTGACCCTAACTACCCCTCCCAACTCAAGGCCTTGGCCAAGATACTATAAATAGCCCTATTTTCCAAGAGAAAATAAGTTCCTCAAGTCTCAATCCTTTAGTCATTTTATGCATTGTTATCATGTTAAATTACTTTCAATTTTCATAGCATAGAGCATGTTAGCTTAGTTTCTTCCAAGATTTTTAGATTCCTAAATTGCCTAATTTATCTTAGATGGATCATGAACCTTAGTTTATCTTTGGTTTTGCATTTCATTTTAGTTATAATCATAATCATGCTTAAAGTTAATGAACTTCAAAGATTTTTGCATCTCATTATAGCTTAAATCTACATTTTGCATCCAATTGCTTCCTATGGATCCTAGGAGCAAAACTATCTACCTATGCAAGTTTTTGTGCCACTTTTTGGATTTAAAAGGCTTGCAATCAATTCTAATCTATCAGAATCTACATTTGGGATACATATATTGTTCTTGAATATCACACCCGCATCCTCATAAAATGACAAAATCAAATAGGGCTTGGATGCTTCTGTTTCAACTCAATCTGAGGTAGTGTTGTGATAGATTCTAAATGACTGATTTGTATGCTAGAGTAGGCTAAATGTTTGACTATGTACACATATACCTAATAATTCAGGATCATATCACTCACATTTTTTTATGGCCGTTGGGATGCCCACCACGTTCTCATGCTCTGTTTCTAGGGTTTCTAGGCTAAAAATCTTTCATTTTCTGGAAAACATGTCCAACCCAGTGAGAATCCTAGTACGAGTAAACACCCCTTCTCCTATTTAATCATATTGTAGGTTATGTAGACTTGTATTGGCAATTATGTAAACTCATATGATATTTTTTCTTGCATTTTAACCTATTTTCTCATATTCTAATCCATGTATACTCATACGAGACTAGGTACTGACTCGTATGAGTCTGAATCACCAAAATCCCTATCCTTGTTTACTCATAATAGAAATAGGGGGAATCTAGAGGGTCCTAAATGTTCATTATTTTGGTTCATGATGTTTAGTTAGGGTTTATTCATGTTCCTAATAAATTAATTTGTAGATTCTGACATTTCTGTGCATGTTTTTGTACAGAAATTCCCGTCAATGTTTCCTAAACCACCATCAAACTATGAAAATAATTTTTGGTTGTAGGCCACTTATCAAATCCTATAGATTCATTAAAAAATCTCTCCTACAAAATTCTCGGCAAAGAATCAAGAAAAAAAAAACTACTAATCATGTAGGTTGTGAAAACTAGAATTGACCAAATTTTGTGTTTTCTTTATACTCAATTTATCTATCTGTTTGCAAACTTAGTAACAAGGCTTCACTTGTAGCATTATGTAGCATTGTAGGGGATTATTCTCTTGTCTCTTTGAGGCAATCATAAACCTAGAGACATTCTACCTCTCTCTTTTATAGGGACCTTGGAAATTGAACAAAGCATGTGTTTGGTGTACTTGGGAGAAAATAGCATTGGATAGGATATTATTCTCTTTTCCCCTTTGTGGGAGAGTCATAAATCCAGACTCTTCTCTTTTCCAATTCATTTTTCCATCATTTTCCTTTATATGGGTGTACTGGTGAGGTAAAGAGATCCTGGGAATGACCCACATGAGAACAAAGTGTTAGCCCACTTCTCTGAATCACATTAATCAAATTTTATTTTTTGGGTTAAAGCCTCAAAATCTAGACATCATTTTATCTTATACTCATCTCTCACCTAACACTTAGTAGGGCCTCACGGTGTAAATCATGTTTACATGACTACTTATGCCAAGGTTCTCTATGGGGCTATATGCCTAAATCGCGCTTTCACATACATAGAGAGTATGTTTGAACAGATACCTAAAGGTTGATAATCCAAGTGCAAGGAGGATAGTAACCTCCCTAGTACACTCACCATATCATTCCTTCCTAAGCATTTGGATTTATATAATGCTACATCATGAATAGAGCCATTGGGTGCTTGGTGATGATCGTATCCTGATTAGCTCTAGAAGTGTGCTTAAGTTTGCGAGCGAGGATTTTTGTACTACACCAATATCCTAAGGTAGAAAGTATGTTTAATTTTTTTCAATATCCAAATCTATCCCAAAAAAAACTCATTTCAAAAAAGTTTTCAGGTTTGTCATCACCATTTCTTGTACCCCCAAGGTTTCTTTGGCCCTTTCCGGGTTATTCTCAAAACACATTCTTGTTATCTTTGCTTAAAAGTTGAGTCCTTTTCCATTGGAGGAAATCAAATTGAAATCTCAATTAACAACATCCTCAAAAAAAGTTCTCTCAAAATTAGTTACCCAAAAGCATTGATCAACCCAAGACAAACACTATCCTTCCAAAGATATCACCGGTACAATGAAGCAAAAGAAAGCTAAACCACCCATCTCTCGCATATACCAAGAGAAGAAGGTTAATGAATGTAAAATTAAAGATAACCAAGCTCCCCTAAATATAATCAAAGACAATATCAAACACCAAAAAAAACTCGATAACGTGGAATACAACACCAAACTCATGCAATTTGGAGCCTAGTTCTAGATAAACCATCTCTTTGTCTCCCTCGCAAGTCAAGAGTAGTTGGCACATCACATACCACATTCTTTTAAATCTCCTAATATATCCTAGAATCCTCATCCTTTCATTCCAAATCATCCTTTAGCTTCATGCATATCATATTCTTATATCATCCCCGCCTCATCTGATCCAACCTATCATCCTTGATTCATCATCCTTAATCCAAAATCCAACATCCAAATCCAGAATCTAGAATCCCAAATCAATCAAATCCTCTCCATTTAGTGTCATAATATTTTGAGTTTCTCATTCTCAATCCAACATCAAACGTATCCCTTAGCTCCACCCTTTTGACTAAGCATTGTCAAGGGTAGCTTGTACTTGTCCTTGTACGCCTCATCATCTTGAGAAAGAGATTGGTCTACATTGACAAGGATCCCATCTTCCAAAGATCATTAGTCTATTTGAGGTTGAAAATCATATCCAGTTTGAGCCTACATCAAGAAGCAACAACTCATTCTAACACTAAGTGATCCTTTGAGTAGTTCCATCATCTAAATCCAATCCAACATCCTTACACTTACCATTTAGGACTTCTCAAGACTATCTTGTCCTAATCCTTAGTTTCATAGGAAGCATCTTCTGTTCATCAACTATCTACATCCTCATCCCCCATCTTATAATGTTTCATCTTTCATGCCTATTGAGACATTATCAAAGAAGAGAAAGGACATGGATCCTAATCTTGCCACTAGTTCTTCTGACCCCACCGATCCAAATAATGCGATGGTGACTTATGAACCACAACAACCACAAGTTAAAAATGTGTGGAGAGACCCAACTAATATACCCACAACATTCTCTATGGAATCATTCATGTGTCATCTTGGACATGCACAAATGGGGAGTTCAATCATAGCCCAAAATCATCTGGCTATCTTAGCCAACTATAAGCAGGAGGGTACTCGCATTTTGCCACATCTTTAGCCATTTGATCATATAAAACCCATTCACATCCCTTCAAAGGTCTACTCCTCTATCATCCAACAAATGACTGACCCCATCTTACAACTATCTAAGGTGGCTTCACAAATCCCTCATCTCCTTTAATCCAGTGCAAACAATGGCATAGATGACTCTTTTCTCTATTATGAGAGCCACACCACCACTAGCATCTTCCCATGTTTCCACTCAAGCACAACTATTCATGAAAGTAAAACCTCCACCTACCATGCAAAGCTTTGCATAATTAGTACCTCCTCCCTTCATGAGATAAGAATCCACATTAGCACCATTCTTCCAAGGGGCAATGCAAGAACCTCCTTCTACTATCCAAAAAATCTTCACACAAGCATCTCTTCCACCCATCACCCAGCTAACCTCTACATAGGTACCACTACCATTCTTCCATACTCAATCCCAAAAAAAAATATTCACAATAGGGATACCATTTATGGAACCCTATAGCCAAACCCCTTCATCACAAATCCCCACCAACATCCTATATTTCCCAATCGATTCCACATCTCAACCCGCAACAAGAATTGGATTCGATTGGGAACTTACACAAGTAAAAATGCATGCTTTAGGGATCCAAACTCAATCCCACATATCTAACCCCTCTGGCATGGGACCAACCATCCAATTCAAAACATAATCATTACAACCTCCACTAATGACATCTCTCCTAGCATACACTAGTACATTTGACCTCATTTTTCTACAAAAATTATCAACCATTAATTAAAAAGGTTTAGGTTAGTCAAATTATAGAAGGAAAATTTTTATTTTTTTAAAATACATGCCTGTGTTGGTCAAAATTTTGACCAATACCATGTCAGTTGAAATATTGACAAACACGGGCATATAACTTTTAAAAAAAAGATTTCAATTGTCATTTCATTTTTACGGGAAAATTATATGAATGGTTGCAGGGCGTGAAGGATTTCCATCTTCTAAGCTACACACCAAGGGATATAGCAACGAAGCTTATTCCAGATCATGAAGAGCCAGACCCTACGCTAGTAGCATATCTAGCACTCAAGGTTAATAGATATTCCATCTTTTTCTGTTATCAACACATTAATGAATAGAGGGATTTAATAACCCTGTTAATCTATTTGGCATATGTGGCTGTAAGATTGAACATCAGGTATGTGGTTGAACAATCTTGTATGTTGTGTGTTACGAAACTAGTACAAGCATTAATAGCTCATTTCAAATCCCTTTGATGCATTCACAGTTAGCTACCATTTAATTAACTAGTCTTCATCTTACATAGTCGGTGTGGAATAAACAAATACCTTTGACTGTTACCATCACATGATTAAATCCATTTGATTTTGTTTATCTAGTTTTGTTTTAAATTTACTTGGACTCTGTCAAACCAGGATTCAAAACCCATTATCCTCGACTTTGATATGAAGTCCGACCCTAACTTGTAATTTTTCCATGAGATTTCCAATGTCACGGGTTGAAAGACAAGTTAGGGTAATGTTTGTGCATATACCAAACACTCGAAACCGCGTAGAGTGTTAAAGTTGCCTCTTGGTCGATGCCCTAGTTGGCATATGTGGTGAATGAAACAAAGAAATGTTGAAGCAATATAAAAAGCAATTCAAAATAGTCCACTTCCTAAAATAGACACCTTTAACAAATGCATTCCTACATAGTGATTTCAAGTAACTATGTAAGCTTGTATCTAAGCATAGATATCACTAACTCCTATATTCGTAGCTCTATTGCACATATTTTATCTCTAAGAGGAAAATGATGATGAAAATTACTTTTGTAATCATCATCATCTAACTAATATTGTATACAGAGATAGAAATATTACCTTTAAACCAATACTAATACCTTTTAACTCATCCAAATCACATTCAGCAAGCCTATGTACTACTTTAGCATATTTTATGAAATGTTTGAATTACTTACATACTTAAAGTATATAAAATCAGCACCACCTCTGTTTTCTTTTTTAATCTTGTAAGTTGAATGTCTCATTCAAGGACTTGCATTGTGGTAATATGCTTTTTATTTCATACATTAACCTCAATTGAAGACCTGAAGTTAAAACATAAATTTACTTGGAGATTGTCCACACATCATGGGTTTCATAGTAATTGTGATCACTGAAGATACCCACTATTAGGTAGTCCAGATTGATCCCCATCTAACTTGATCCTCCTTATAGCCATTGTGGGGCATTCCAGATTGATCCCCATCTAGTCTGATTCCTTCACTATATGGGGAATTGACAATGACTATAAAATGAAAAATGAAGAATGAAATATGTAGGGGAAAAATGGGAAAAATGTGTATATAGATAGATTACAGAAAACTCAAGTGTTTGACACCACATGGAATAGATCCACATGAATTATTTGCAACTTCATGGGTACATGAGATCTTAAAAACCATATGCCTCATATGATGATATTGATACTAACCAAAAGTTTCAAGAATAATGACATGAAGTTGAATGCACAGTCACCTAAAAATCCAAGGGCCTCCACTTTTGTCTTAATAGATATTTCCCAATAAAATCAACCACATAAGGTGTACCCTAAGGAAAGACCATTAGCAAGATGTGTATCTCAACAAAATGGAGAACTGTATCAAGCTATCAGACATCCCTAAACTAAGGAATAGAATAGGAAAACTCCACTATCTAACCTTTCAAAATTATCCTTAGTAAGTAAAGTCTCATATGATTTAGGTTCCATCTAGAGAAGAATGGAAAGATAAAACATCATATCATGGAGCAAGAGCCAAAAACAAAAGAAGAAGATATTTTTGTTTTGCACTCAAGCACTAACAACTCCACTTGAGACTATTTAGGTAATTTTTTCTCCCCCTTTTCTTCCTTCTCAGTCTTTGGTCAACTTTGGTTTAGCTCTTATTGTGTCATTAGGTCCATTTGTTTCTTCCCTACCTTTTTGGTCTTGTCTTTGAATGTCCCCATTTTAAACTCAGTGCAACCACAATTTGAGTTGCCATAAAATGTAGTGGCTTCTCCTTTTCCATAATATACTCCTTGGACATATCAAATGTTATCAATTTTTAGTACATCATATTCAATGCAAGAAACTATGAGCTCATCATTCTCAGTGCATTGTGTGTCACCAATTCCACACTTTTCCCCTATTACCTTGAATTTTTAAAAATCTACCTCTCTCAGGTCACAAGTAGAGTCAATAGTCATTTATATGACTTTAGATTTATCTCTTCTTGCCCCATTTGTTAGAAATAAATCACATCCCCATCTATGATTCCAAATTAATTTAGTGCCACCAAGTAAGCTAGGCTTGCTAAAGATCAAAAGATGAAGAACATAAAGGATGATAAATTAGCTACTTCAATGTCAAGTTCTCTCTTTGATGAGAAAAGAAAATAGTTCATCATGGCTTCCTAAATTCCAAATAGAAGAAACAAGCATCAAGGATATATGCTTCCCAAAAATGATGATACCTATGCAGTTGGTATTGAACTCAAGTTGGCTAAACCTCATGATAGGGTGGAACTGATGGGAGAGTATCAAAAGGAAGTGACTCGTGAGTATTTTAAACCCTCTCTTAAGATGGAAAAGAAAGAAAAATATTTATGGGATGCTAAAGCCATAATGGATAGATTTAGGTCTCAATCCAAGTCCTATGAGTTAGAACATGCTCGTCTTACAAAGGAAATGGATGACAACTCTTCCATAGTTCTATAATTAGAAAGAAAAAATATTGCACAAATTCAAACCAGGTTTAAGAACTCTTTTTCATATTTTAATGAAGAGAAAGAAGGCCTTGATAAAAAACTACAATCAAAAGAACAATTTCTATAGACCCAAAAGTGTCTTGAAGATGCCTTAAGGAGTATAAAGATTTTAGAGAAAAAGGTAGGGCTTGAAAAGAATAAGCTCATTCAATGGATATTGGACATCCAAACATAGTTTTAAAAGAGGATGTAAAATAAAAGGAGATATTAGAGAAGAAACTATAGGGAACAATACAAGATTTTGATAAAATAGATAAGGAGCTTGTTTCTAATATAGTTCTATAAGTGCTGATTTAACAAAAAATGCAAGATAAAGAAGATTGGTTAGAGAGAGAAATACAAGTAGCCAAGACAAAACTAGAGCTAGAGAAATGGAATCATCAAATGAAAAAATATGCATTACAAGATAGGGAATAGAAATTGATGAAAATCAAACAAGATATATCAAATATCCTAGCAGAAATAAATGAGCTATAGGAAGCTAGTAAAGAAAAGGATGTGAAAGTACAATAATTGCAAGTCTCTATTGTTTTCCTTATCAAGTTACATTAATTTGGTCCAAATTTATAGTATGTATCCCTTTGGGACAAAATAAAAGTCTCCATGCTAGCCATGATAGATGCAACCCAACAGAAAATTGTCCATATAGATTTAAAAGCCTAGAACTTGATTGAGAAATTATCTATGATAGATGAGGACATCTTGATGATTGCAAGAATTGCTAATAGAAGGATAGTGGATAAAAGGCTAGTGAATTTCTTAATTGTAATAAAGTTGCATTCCACACTGGATAATGTCTAAGGATTCTTGGGCTAATTTATGTTTCACAGATGAAGAGACATTTGCTATGTTCATACATATAGTTTTTCCCTCCTCTTTTCACTAGGATTGGATGTTACTTGAAGAGGATTAGATTAAGCATTTTCTAAACAACAAAAGACAAGATCAATCTTTTGTGCAAGCCCCTAGGACTAATCCTAATGTAGCTCAAGTTGAGATAATTCTTTCTCCCGTAGCATATATTCATTTTCACATGGAAGTTAGATGACCAACATTGACAAGCTTCTCTTTCAGAGAAATCATTGAATTAGATGAAATTTTTCATAATTTTAATCTACAAAACTACCCCATAGAAGGAAATTGAGCTTTGTTGCAATCTACTCTTTCAAGGTTGTAGCTTTGCCACTTTTTTCCCCTCTTCCTTTGTAAGTTTTTATTTGTGAAACCAAAAATTTTGGGTTCAAGTATCTTTTCATGTGAGGTTTTCCAAAGAATTTCCAAATCTACAAAACCATCTACAAGTGTTCTAAGGGTAGTGAAAGCCAAAATGTTGTTTGACATAGCCGTAGGCATTATTTTCCCTTTTTGCAATCTCAACAGGTGTTTGGAGAGGTGCGATGGTTGAAAATTGTTTGTGTCTTGGCTCTTTTTTTCTTCCATGAGCCTTGTTTAATAAAGTTTCTAGGTGTCACATTTTCATAATTTCTTTGCGAAGGAAAAGAGGATGCTTTCAACAATGCCCACTCATTTAACACATGTCCTAGATAAAGATTTGCAAGCAAGGGGCATCAAAATCAAATTTGTTAAAGTTTTAATAATAACATCAAGATTGAGGGAGAAAAAAATCTTCCATGCATCCCATAGATCAATCATTGTAGGATGTCATGTACCCATGAAGTTGCAAATAATTCATGTGGATCTATTCCATGTGGTGTCAGACACTTGAGTTTTCTACAATCTATCTATATACACATTTATCCCATTTCCCCCCTACATATTCCATTCTTCATTTTTCATTTTATAGCCATTGTCAATTCCTCCATATAGCCATTGTCATTTCATTACACTAGACATTGCTTCCTTGTAAGATTTAATGCCTTCAATCTTTTTTTATCTCACAACTCATAAGGATTGATGTGATGATAGCCTCATGCTCTTCATTCCATGGTCTAAAACTTTGTACAAAACATGCACCTCTTGATGCTACTGCTAGCTTTTACCCTGCTCTTTGAAAGACAATATGACACCTCTCAAAATAGGTTTAAGACTTGAACCACATGTATGTCATGAATTTCAGTCTTATTTCCATTTACACAATCCATTGAAATAACAAATAGTTCAAATAGTTCAACCGTTGAATAAAACTTAATCTAAATTGCACTCCTATGTTCAAAGAATAAATGAATAAAGAACCTTTATATAACTAATTAGATATTCTTCTATATTAATTTATTGTTATAACCTACAATATTTAGTTTTATATTCTTGTGAGGCTTGGCCATAGAAAACAAACTTGTCTATTTTGAAGTATACTTGTTAGCCATGGAATAACCAATCCCCTACATTTGTTCTCTATTTTTACTTATTTCATGTTAGTTTTAGATTTATTTCATTCTTAAATTGTATCTTTCTAAATTGGTTTTTTTTAGCATTCAAACATGATGGTTTTCTAGTTTATAGTTTTTTTTAAAAATCCTAATAATGTTTAGTTGTAAGAATGCTTAGTAATTCTAACCCATATTTTGCATCATAAATCTGACCAACATAGAATAAACATTTCATTAAACACTTTGGATAGTTGTCTCAGACTGAACTACTCACTAATTCCCAAATTCTAATTCCAACCTTCAATATTAAACATAAGAAATTATGGACTATACTGTGAGACAGAGTAAATTGGAGAGAATAAACGATGAGGTGATTAAGAAGCATAGGGATTTAGTGAGTAATTTTTTTCGGAGTGCAAGAATGATTTTGAGATGTATTGGTGAAATCCATGTGAAATCTAAGTGTAAGGTTATCTCTTCTTATTTGAATATTTTTGAATTGGATGTGGTATTTTATCTATGTTATTATTAGAGAGCCCTTAATTTTAAGTGCCATGTATTAGGTAGACATAGTAGACATACACTATCAAGAAAGGAAGAGGTTGTGATCAAGGACATAGTAGACATACACTACAAGTTAGTGATATATCATCAGAAGTCCATTTGTTGCAGGGTCGAGCTCCCAGTAATGCTTGGTTGATAAATCTGCACGTTTTTCACCTGTGCATATACCTTCTCTGATTGACTCTTATATGCACATGTAGTATTGTGAACATATAGATTTTCTATAGTCGTAATGATTTTTCTTATTTCTTGTCTTTTGTCCCTTTTTTATTTCCTATGTCTATACTTGGTGACAACATTTTGAACATTATTGACATACTTAAATGGAATACACAATACCAAATGATGAATTCTCAATTATTGTAATGGAAAAGCATCAAAACCGTCCATTTCTAAACTTTGATTTGGTATGATAAATATCCCTTTGTTTTGAGAAAATTATAGTTGAGAAAATGGCTGTTCAATGATTTGTATCTACAAGTTGCAAACAAATCATCCTTCTTCCACCAATGAGTCATTCCATTCAAGAAAGACCATGTCTGATGATATCAACGCACAAAAAAATAGGGAGACAATTGCTAGACTATGGTCTAACTTAAAAAGAAAAGTTGATGGAAAATGTTATTATCCTTTAAAAATTTGTAAGGGCTTAAAGACTTGAAGATATCTAATCAAAACAGCTAAGGAACATTGTAGGCAACATGGTCACATTGAAGGGGGAAACAAATTTCATCCATTGGTATGTATTTTAATAATTTATAAAATACATAAGATATGATTTGATGATGACATCATGATCATGGTTAATATAAGGTCATCATTTTCATATAGTTCAACCTCCCTAGGTTTCATCTTATGGACCATGATAATCCGGAGAATGTGGATTTCCAAATGAGGGAATATGGAGGTGTGAATATAGAAGTAAACGGTAATGATCCCATGGAAGAAGACCACGACGATGAAGATCACAATGATCAAGATGATCACAATGATCAAGATGATGATGATGATGTTGACAGAGACCTTGATGTACCTATACTTGAGAAGGCACACGAGCCCCTATATGAAGGCTCCCAAACAACTCTTTTTGTCATTGTATTGTTGTTGGTGAACTTGAAGGTTATGAATGGTTTATCCAACATAGCAATGACACGTATGCATATTTTTTCATTATTTTAGTTGTAATTCTCTTACAATTAACATTTGGTGAATCATGTAGCAATTAATATTCTTTAAATTAACAAATTATATTTTTGGTCATAGGTTGATAGGTGAGTGTTTGTTACCACCATCAAACATTCTAACTCGCTTATACCGAGAATTATCTTCCATTATGAAAGATATTGAAATGGAGTATCAAACAATACATGTATGTCCAAAGGATCATATTATATATCATAAACAACATGAATTTGCAACAGAATGCCCTATTTGTCAGATTAGTAGATATCAATCAGATCAAATAACAAAAAAGGTGCCTTGCAAAGTTCTTTGGTTTATTCCCATTATTCCATGTCTGCAATGATTATTCAGGTGCAATAGCTTGGCATAATTTATGGATTACCATGCATGCAATAGAAGTCAAGATGACATTATGCAAATGCCTGTGGATGGTTTAGAATTTAAGGAAATAGTGGAAAAATGGCCACACTTTAAAGAAGAACCTCGTAATCTCAAGCTTTCATTGGCAGTGAATGATGTCAATCCATTTAGAGAGATGAGATCTACTTACTCAGTGTGGCTTGTTTTTGTTATCAAAAATAACATTCCTCCTTGGTTGTCCATAAAGAGGGAGCACATAATGTTGGCACCGATTGTTCTAGGTATTTTTTGATTTAATAGTCATCTAAATTAATTTATTATAAATAATCCATCAAAATGGTCATAATAATTATGTAATGTTTTTGTTCATTCAACTAGGTAAGTACCAAGTTAAAGATATGAATATATATATTGAGCCCCTTATCAATGAGTTGATGGTGTTATGGAATGGGATCACTGTGTATAACATCTCTAGACAAATAGGACAAAGACAATTTCAATTCTATGCAATGCTTGTATGGACAATACATGATGCCCCTGGGCTAACACATTTTTGTGGTATGTTCTCTTCTTAACACCTCTTTTTTGGTATATTATAGTGCTAACACAAAGTTAACATATTTAATCTAATTATATACAATCTTGTAGGTCTTCAAACAAAGGGAAAATTTGCATGTATAGTTTGTGGTCCAAAGATGAAATCTCGTCATTGAATAAGTTTAAGAAAGCAGGTGTTCAATGAGAATAGACACTTTCTCCACAGAAATCATAAGTACCGAATTACTGAAAAATATCTTTTCAATGGGAAAGAAGAGACTACATCAAAGCCACGGAGAATGACACCTCACCTATGGAAGTCGGCATACAATAAAATAAATCATTAAGGTAATGTCATTCCATCTGATAGTTTTTGTTTGAAATTTCTATTTTGATATTGTGTTTTGTTTACTGATGATGTAATTGATGCTCGTGAAGGTCATCAAGGCATCAATGACCAACTTTCAAAAGGACTAAAAAGTTATCTAACAAAATTTAGTAGGTTGTCATACTATGAGCAACTCCCAATCATGCATTTGTTTGATCCTATGCATATTGGAAAGAATGTAACAGAGACATTATGGAAAATCTTGGATGGAAGGCATGACAAAGATAAAATTGTCAAAATTTGTAGTGACATTGAAGAATCCAACCATGCAATAAAAAATGTCATTCGATCAAATAACAATGGAGACTAGATTGATACAAGTTCCCTTAGTTGGTTATTGTCAGAGTAGTAGAGCAATGCTATAAAAGAAGTCATAAAAAAAAAATGATTTCCCACAAGATTTGTTGCGAACATAAATAATTTCGTATCAAAGAAAAGTGAATTTGGGCTAGGGATGAAAACACATGATTGGAATACATTTATTAAGGTAATTCATGTTATTTTGTATTCACTATATATTTGTATATTGCATGTAGTTTTCATTGCATTCTTTTATAAAATATTGACAAGATCATTTTACAAATATTGCAGTATGTTCTACCTCTATCTCTCCCACACCACTTCGCCAACAGTGTCAAACAAGTTATATATGATCTTGGAAAATACATGAGGTGGTTGTCATCAAAAGAAATCAATAAAGAAGATATAAAATATTGGAAGAGAAAAATTCCTCTTCTTATGTGTGAAATGCAAAAGTGTCTACCTTCAACTTTTTTCAATGCACAAGAACACTACCTCATACATCAAGTTGAGGAGATTGAATTGTGTGGACCTGTACCTGTATACACCTAAAAATGGTCATCTAGACTATTAGTCCCTTTTGCTAAAATCATCAATTGCTTGTTCTTGATCAAATCCTAGTCCTATCATTTATTTGATTATTTTCTATGGGCTAACCATCTTATCCTAAGTCTTTATTTATTAAAAGAAATATTTCCTCCCCTTTTATTAAATAAAAAGCCTCACTTTTCTTCTTATCCTAAGTTGCACAAATAAAGCATTTAATTCTTATTTATAAAGAAAAATAAAATAAAAAATAAAAGAAAAACACTTTTTGTCTCACATGGACATAAAGTAAATGCTCAACATAAAGTAAATGCTTCTAATTTTCCTATTGGAGGATATTTGTGCACACGGATCAAGCTTCTTTTTTTCTCCACCGTTGATTAAATCTTTTGCCTCTTAATCTCCATGGTCCATTGATTTTTCACCTCTTATAAAAGAAGAGCTCTCTTCCTCATTTGCACACACAAATTTTTATGCTATTGTTATGCTATAGGTTTTCTAGGTTATCTTGGAGCTTTTGGAGATATTCTTGCATCTAGGGTTTGAAGATTTGGAGCATTGTTGGCATTCATCTTGGATCTTCATCAACACTCTATCTTCTTTTCTTCATTCTTGCATCATCATGGCTTTCTTTCTTCATAGTTAGATTTCATTTTCATGCATAGTATTTGCATTTTCATAGCTTCATTCTTAGCTTAGATTTCCTTTTATACAATAGATTAACTTGCATTGTCATATAGATTTGTTTTGCATTGCATACATTTGGCTTCATGGGAGATATTGGAATTCTTGCCCTTGTTTTCCTTGAATCTTCCATTGCATGGTTTACTAGCAAGGTTATAGGCTTAATAGCTCTAGCTGAGACCATTCTTAAAAACCCTTGCACTCCATGCCTAGGGAGCTATGGATCGATTTGTGAGGGCTCATTCTTGAGTTTTCTTGCATGTAAGGATTCATAGAAGTGTGAAAATATTTTAGCACACATTTTTGGTGCCCACCGTGGGGCAACCCACTTTTACATGCTGATTTTTTATTATTTTTGAAGCTAACCCTTGTGCACATTTGTTTGGAGATGGAAAAACCTTAGATTTGAAAGATTTGATCATATCTCCCAAATGGCTTGGTATTTTAGTCTGAAATTGTTTTTTCAGGTTGGTGACATATTAGAGAAGTTCCAAAAAACTTTTTAGAATTTTCAGAGATGATTTGTATTTTTTATGATTTTTTCTTTATTTTTCATAAAAAATCAATTTTTGGCGCAAATCAGCATGTTTTTCAGAAATTTTTATATTTCTGGAAATTTCTTGGAATTCTATAAGGGGTCCATTCACTATGTTTTTAATTTAGAAATCATATCTTAGCTCATTTGGTCAATTTATTAAAACTGGTCTGTTTTGGTAAAATGGGTCTCTAGGGCACAAATGAAGAGATTTTTTAGAAATTTTTACATTTTTGGAAAGATTTTCCGAATTCATGTGGTAAAAATCAAATCTTGTTGACTAGGTCAAATGCAAAAAAATAAAATTTTGTGATGGGTATGCACTTATTTTTCATTGTTCAATGCATGATATGAGTTATCATTTGGATTATTTTCTGGTTATCATTGCTCCTAACAATTGATTTTCAGATCTAACCCTAGGGTTTGCATAAGTTGGATATACATTGCATATCTTATTTGCTTGTTTTCTTATCTTGTTCATTTGAAGGTGCATGACTTGCTTTCATGAAAAATGCTTAAAACAAATAAAAAAAGGGTGAAATCTACTAAGCTTGTTGCATTTGACTTGAGGTATTTTGTTACAACTCTACAACATTTGGATCTTGGGATTAAAATTGAATCTCTCATATGTTTGGCTTGAGTGTTTACATGCTTTCATAGAACATATTTCAATTGATGCTCTTAATGGGAAATGAATGAACATAGATTTGCTTTCATACAAGTTTGTGTAAGTGAATGTTTGTGTTTAAACCTTAAGTAATTCTTGGTTTCAATATCAAATATCTCATTGAGTGATTGAGGGCATGTATTCATTCTTTATTTACATAGGGAGTTAAATGCACCACTTTGTGGACTCACTCTATGTTTGCTTGGAAAGTTAAATATTTCTTTGATTCAACCCTTTGTCATTTGTGAGTAGTATTGATAAGTAACTTTAAATTACTTGTGATTGATCTAGATTGCTATCTTGGGTTATTAGACTCGCTAATCCACCGGCCCCTCATTTCCACCCCGTAGTTGCAAGATCAGGGCTACATTAAAGGGGAGGGGTCTACAAGAAAGAAGCGTTAATTGCTCCACTAGGCAACCCTTTTGTGCTTTTTGAAACTCACTTGTTTTCTAAGGTGTGGACTCACTTTGAGTTGATGTGAGGAGTTAAATGTTCCACTTTTGAGCTCACTTTGAGTTGATGTGAGGAGTTAAATGTTCCACTTTTGGACTCACTTTGAGTTGGTGTGAAGAGTTAAATGTTCCACTTTTGGACTCGCTTCACATTCTCTTGAAGGGTTAAATGTTCCACTTTTGGACTCGTTTCATATTCACTTGAAGGGTTAAGTGTCCCAATTTTGGACTCACTTTGCATTTACTTGAATAGTTAAGTGTTCCACCTTTAGTGCTCTAAATACTTTTGATAGTGAATTACTTAGCTTTTATTTTAGAAGGCCTGCTTGGGGACACACCACCTCAAGGGACGACCTTAACTCCTGTGTTCTGGCGGAGTATAAATAGCGGGTGGTGAATCGAAAGAAACCTCTCTTGGGAATTGAGTTTGATATCACTCTTAGCTAAGCCTCAAAGAACTTTATACCTTTGAGAAGTGAAGGAGGAGATTTGGGTTATCGTCTCCCCCTGGCTGTGTGATTTTGAATTCTTCTCATCTACAGATTTGGGCCTCATGTACCTTACGTATATCAAGGACTCCCTTTAGTAAAGCTATGTATATCTTTGTAGGCAGCTTGATAAGGTGTTATTGTGTTTTAAGTGCCTACTAAAACATTTTCAAGAACATACACAAGTAGAATCTTTAAGGAGTAGATATACTAAGTCACTATTCTTATTCATGTGCAAGGTTGCTTTGCCCCTTGCTCATTGTTTGAAGACAATTGCTTGCTTGAACTCCTTGATTGCTATCTTTTGTGCTTGATCCATGATAAAAATCTATTGATATACTTACTTGATCTTTTAAAATACTTCAAAACTAAGATTTTTATGTTCATTGGTCATAGAGTCATATGACTCTGCAACAGTGTCACCCAGAACCTTTTTTACTGTCTTGTTGCTGTTGCAATTTGGAGCTGCTAAACTTGCATTTTAACCTATCGTAGAGTGTCTTTTTCTGTTCTTACCTGAAGCTGGTATGTTATCTACATGCTTAGACTTGTTCTAGACTGAAACAAATGAGCTAAAACTATTGGATTTGAGCTTAACGAATGCTACTCTTGATCACTTGTCACATCACGGTTACCTCTCTAGCTACTTGCTTATTGAGCTTCTTGCTCGCTACTCAGCTTTAGTCAATTGATTGCTGTAAGTGCTTGAGCACTTTTGACGAGCCATCTCTCTATTGTTCTACTTTGACAAGTGATCTTTATTAGCTTTGCTTATCTCAAATCTGAGAAACTTTGTCTCATTCTATTAGTCAACCAACATCTCTTTTCATGCCGGTTACACCTCGGTCTCAATTTGAGCAGGAGAGTCATCCTCCATTCAATTATACATAGTTACCTTCTCCAACTAGATGCTCACGAGTGCCCATTAGCAACAATAGTTCTAGTTCTGACCAATCTGAGGATTCTAAGGCTACCCCGTGGTACAAAGGAGGTTTCCTCTTTTCTACATTCAAGACCCCCAAAAACACAGATAGTGTCTCACTCACTTTGACGGAACAAGAAAAATTTCAACTCTTGCAAGAACACTTTGAGTGTAAGGATAACCAAGCACGCTTAGAAAAAGAACACAATCAACAAAGGATGGATGCTTCTAGGCACATGGCTTATAGAGGGACATTTCATGAGCAACCTGAGACTAGTAATCATGAGCATAGATCTCTTTTCAATGGCAACAATGGCAACAATACGCCACCAAGATCTCCTCCAAGACCCACTTTTGGTATGCCTTCTTCACCTCCTAGACCTCCTCCCTCTCAACATGAGGCAGAGGTTGATGATGAGATTTCTAGTGAGGATCTTATGAGATTTGAACAAGATGTGGTCTCTCAACGAATGATGTATAAGCTTTTAGAGCGTAACAGTGATCAATACTTTCAATATATGACTTCTAGAGGATACAAGCTTCCTCCTGGCTATGATGTCAGACAAATTGTCCAACAAAGAGTACCAACTGAGTTGGAAGTTCTTCAAGAAGAATTACGTCAGATAAATCAATGCCTTACCCAAATGGCATTAGAAAGAGAGCCTCCAAAGGTCTCTTTTGTAGAATCAATTTGTGCTCTTCCTTTTGATAAAGATCTATACATGGTCCCATTTCCTAAGGATATTAAGGTTCCTAAATATGACAAGTATGATGAAAATGGTGACCCTCATGACCATGTGCATCATTTTTATGCTCTTAGTATGGAATTTCTTCATGAAGACACATATCTTCTACGCTTATTCCCTCGAGGCTTAAGAGGCCAAGCTTTAGAATGGTTTGTAAAATTGACACCACCTCTTAAGACTTTTGATGAGTTGGCTCAGTGATTTACCCAGCAGTACTCTTACAACATCCAACAACCTGTCACTGTGATAGATCTCAGTAATCTAAGACAACATCAAGGTGATCCATTTGCAACTTACTTACAACGTTGGAGGTCATTGTATTCTCGATATCCTTGTCAGCTACCCAAAATAGAAAAGATTGACATTTTCATCAACACACTTGTGCCTGGGCTATTTTATGATCTAAGGAAGCAACTGTTCTCCTCCTTCCATGACATGGTTGAAAGTGCATATCGGATTGAGGATGTAGCTATAAGAAAAGGGGATATTGTTATTAATAAAGATGCTAAAGGCAATGGTAAAGACAAGAACAAACCTTGGAATAAGAACAAGTATGTTGTTAATGATGGGGTTATTGATGCTCCTAAAGTTAAAGAGCCTGCTTTCAATGTTTCCAAAGCTATCTATGTAGCAAAACAACAAGAAGCTGCCAACGCTCACAGTGCTCCTAAACCTCAATATGCAAATAAGCCTAAGAATTCATTTTGAAAGTGAGTCTATACCAAGTTGGCAGAACCTTACGATGTAATGCTCAAGACTTTGGTTGACAATGGATATCTTACGCTTCCTAATAAACCTGGTAACTAGGATCTGATAAATAAGCCTGATTGGTGGAGAGAGGATCATTACTGCCATTATCATAGAAACAAGGGACATCCAACAGATAATTGTTTTAGGCTTAAGGATGATATTCAGGATCTTATTGAGAATGGCACAATCTCCACTGATGGCTTAACTAAAAATTCTAATCACACAGCTTTCAAAGATCCTCTACCTAAGCATGATAAGGGGGAAACCTCTCAAGTACATAAGAAGAGTCATGATGCTAAGATCAATTACACCTATCCTTCTAATACACCTGTGATCAACATGGTAGAGCCCGTTGAGAGCATTCTAATGATGATGTCTTAAGATGATAATAAAGCCAATCATGGTAAGCCAAATTTGATCTTGCAAACATGTGATAGTTCATCATCCCAAAGTGAGACATTGAATGCTGTTACTAGGGGGCAAGCCAAGATTGTCCTTAAAACTACGCAAAATCCCAAACAAGTGACTCCTTCAGCTACCCCTAGCTATGATCTTGTCCAACATTTGCACAAGACACCGGCTCAGATATCAATCCTTGAGTTGCTTCGGTTATCCCCTTCGCATAGAGAGATTCTTGATAAGGCTCTACGTACAACATGTGTTCCTAATGACATTGATCCAGATCAATTTCAAGCTATGGTCAACCACATTTCATCTCCACTATCTCTCTCCTTTTCTGTAGAAGATGACATATCTATTGCTCACATGCATAATCTAGCTTTACACATTGATGTTCTAGTCTACAATACCCGAGTCCGCTGAGTCCTGATAGACAATGGTGCAGGGTTAAATATTGTTTCTTTTAATGTCATACAATAGTTGGGTTTGTTAGAATTTGCTGTGGATTCTAAGAAGAAGATTACTATAAAAGCTTATGATGAAGTGGAAAGATCTTCCAAAGGTCTTGTCACATTGCCTATCCAAGTGGGCCCTATCACAAAAGATATTAACTTCCAAGTATTGGACATTCCACTTGATTATAACATTCTTTTGGGTCATCCTTGGATCCATGACATGCAGGCTGTTCCTTCCACTTATCATCAGTGCGTCAAATTTCCATACAATGGCACTGAAATTGTGATTCCTAGAGACCATACTATTGCTATTAATGCTCTTGCTGCTACTAAAAAATTTGTTCCTCATAATGAACCTACTGATGATCCTAGTATGTCTCTAGTTGCTGTTGAGAAATCATTTAAGATGATGAGCCTTGGTGTGGGTGAATATAAACTGGATTCCTTTGCTTCTATACCTATTTCTCCTAGGTCATATGGGAAACCTTCCACTTCTGCTATGGTGATCCTTGAAGCTGAAAGAGAAGAACAAGCTGTTCACGAGTGGATCTATAGAGAAGATGCCCGAAATACTCCCATGCTCAGTAATTCAGACACAGATACAGATGAGTCACCAATACACACTATGGCTCACATGGGAGATGATCTTCCCTCTACTTCACTTCTTTGGGGAGGAAAATGTATATCTACTGATGATATGGATGTTGATATGGTTCATTCTTGTAGTAACCATCCCGACATGGTTGATGGGTCTTGTGTGGGGTCTGATGAGTTTGTTCCTCATATTGCCATAGTGGACCACGCTGGTTCTTCTATGACAAGTCTAGATCTAGCTACTTTTGGAGCTTACCCTATAGGCTCAACCTCTCTTGTTACCAGAGATGACACCCCTCGCATAAATGCTATTGAACCGGTCACTTCATTTCATCTTGCATCAACACCTGTTACTTCTTCCACCAGCGAACTAGCCACAAAAAAGATTGAATCAGCAATCAAACATCACAGTCATCAAGTCAAAAGAAAAGAGCAATGGTCAGATGGTGAAAACCACATTGTGGCGGTATCTGAACCTAAGAAAAGTAAAAATAAAAATCTGCTCAAAAATATTGATTATCAAATAAAAGATGACAAGTTGATTCTCTACAAAAAAATGATGTGCTACTTCAAGCATGATCTCATATCTGTTACACTTCAACCCATTCCTAGAGCTGAGAACAAAGTTGGTAATGCCTTGGTTACTTTAACATCCATCTTACAAATGAAAAAGCATAAATTTTGCTTCAAGTTCCTGGTGGCTGAATTACGCTATCCTGCTCACAAATCTTACAATCCTACCATCTTTTCATATCTTCCACCTCATATTCCTCTTGCAAATCCACCACGCCATTCCTTCCACCATCCCTTACACTTTGCCTTGTCTCTGGTGACTTGTATAGGAAGGGTCTAGATGGAACTCTCCTTAAGTGTCTAGAAATAGAGGAGTCAGAAAAAGTGCTAACTGAAATCCATGATGGCATATGTGGATCACATTCTAATGATCCTTCGCTAGCTCAGACATTGCTTAGGGCTGGTTATTATTGGTCGAACTGGTTGAGACCTCCTATCGTCACAGCTGCAGCATTTGGGCCTGGGGCCTATCAGTTCTCTACATCAGAGGAAGTAGATTCTTGATGCCCATTTCTTTCTGAGGCACCCTTTGTACATATTTTATGATCCTGAAAAAATACCAAAAAAATTCATATATGATGCTGAAAAATTCCTAAAAATCATAAAAAGTACTGAAAAAATGAGCATCCTAGTGAAAACCTAGCAATAGGTGCTTTGATGTCTCACCAAAAAAATCAAAAAATTCAAAACATCAAAAAAAAAATTGAAAAAGTGCCTTGGTCAAAACCTGGAAACAGGCTCCTTGGTAGCAAAAATATAAAAAAATTATAAAAGGTCCTGAAAAAATTGCAAAAAAAATCTATCAAGTGGTGAAAACCTGGAAACAGGCACTACTTGAGACCCTCTGCACCTATTTCTATCAATCTTGCGTGGCGCTCCTTCGCTCCACTTCTCTCTTTGCCTCTCTTAGTCTGGAATTGACTCTTGTCTTAGTCTAGGGGGCATCCATTGTTTTCAGCTTAGCTTGGGTCTCTTTGTACGTCTGGGTTTCTTAGGCACCTTGTAAATGGTGTTTTTCAACACCACCTCAACTATGTTTTTCAACACTACCCTAGCGTCAAGTGTTTCTTAACACTTATCAGATATCCTTCCCGTCGTCTTGGATGATGCACTATTTCTCACTGGCAGATGTGATACTCAAAGTTTGACTCTATGACCTACACACACGCACTTGAGTCGCTAAGATTTGTTTGACTTTATTTCTTTGTGTGTTGTCTATGATGATTTCTTTTCTAAGTGGTCTCTCCCTAAGAAGTTTTCGATGATGCATAGCTAGAAAACTGAGGGTATGAGAACATGTTTTATTTCTTTATCTACTTGTGGGTATATTTTGTTGGTCCTCACTGTCATGAGCATTTATGCTAGTCTTACTTGACACTATGGACCTACAAGGTATTATCCTTGACTTTTTTGCAAGTGCATGCTTATAGTCATCTTGACTTTCTTGTCTCTCGATGCAAGCATAATCTTGCTATATCAAACTTAGGTAATGTCACTGCACTAGTCATCTTGACTTGCATGTCTTTGATGCTTAGGTGGGATTCCCAAATTTCTATCTAATATAGATCATATTTAGATCCACATAGTTATGCTAGTGTGTATTGTATGATCTTGCGACGCTACCAATAATGCTCAATGATGAATATTAGATGTCTATTGGCTTTGTGACCTTGCAAGTAAACCACTTTTCATGTAGCTTGCATTCTTAAGTTCATGTTAGTTAGTTTTGCATCTTGCATATGGAGAGAGCTCTCCTTTATCCTTCATGGACTTGTTAATCAACTGTGCTCACCTTTTTCTTCTTCCCGATCATGTCTTTCACTTCTTGTCTTTCATATCACATCCTTTTCCTTTCATTTTGGGATCCAAACTGAAATCTTTGATCACCCAAATCACCTTTCTCCTTCTTCTGCACAGTTGGCTAACCTTTTGAGGCCTGATCCTTTGATCTTCACTGGGGCATTCTTCATCTCTCCATCCCCATCTCTTTCAAACTTCTAGTCTTTCATTCACTTTCAAATCCCAAGTTCAAATCCCCCTCCGTGGTGTTTATGGGTTGAGGGACCGATAGGTTCGTGCCCCGTGTCTCATGTGTGGGGCATACCCTCACTGCTTGATGGTTATTCTATTCTCTTTCTTTGATTATGATTTCTAGTGATTTGATCATGTTGCTCTTGCTTCTGCATTCTGTCCACCTGGATTTTGCTTTCGATCCCGAGGGGGTAGACACATCATATATTATTGGTTATCTCTTTCCTAAGTGTTCAGTACTATCGCTACCAGGCTGACCATGTAGGATTTTCTATCTCTCTGCACTTCATTCTTTGGAGTCAGATCGCTATTTGCTTGCCTTCTTGGCTATCTGCTTGCCTTGTTGGCTATCTCTTGCCTTCTTGGCTGATCTATTCTTTGACATAATGTGTTCCCAAATCGATCACACATTAGTCAAAGAGGGGAAAATGTATACACCTAAAAATGGTCATCTAGACTATTAGTCCCTTTTGCTAAAATCATCAATTGCTTATTCTTGATCAAATCCTAGTCCTATCATTTATTTGATTATTTTCTATGGGCTAACCATCTTATCCTAAGTCTTTATTTATTAAAAGAAATATTTCCTCCCCTTTTATTAAATAAAAAACCCCACTTTTCTTCTTATCCTAAGTTGCACAAATAAAGCATTTAATTCTTATTTATAAAGAAAAATAAAATAAAAAATAAAAGAAAAGCACTTTTTGTCTCACATGGACATAAAGTAAATGCTCAACATAAAGTAAATGCTTCTAATTTTCCTATTGGAGGATATTTGTGCACAAGGATCAAGCTTCTTTTTTTCTCCACCGTTGATTAAATCTTTTGCCTCTTAATCTCTATTGTCCATTGATTTTTCACCTCCTATAAAAGAAGAGCTCTCTTCCTCATTTGCACACACAAATTTTTATGCTATTGTTATGCTATAGGTTTTCTAGGTTATCTTGGAGCTTTTGGAGATATTCTTGCATCTAGGGTTTGAAGATTTGGAGCATTGTTGGCATTCATCTTGGATCTTCATCAACACTCTATCTTCTTTTCTTCATTCTTGCATCATCATGGCTTTCTTTCTTCATAGTTAGATTTCATTTTCATGCATAGTATTTGCATTTTCATAGCTTCATTCTTAGCTTAGATTTCCTTTTATACAATAGATTAACTTGCATTGTCATATAGATTTGCTTCGCATTGCATACATTTGGCTTCAGTGGAGATATTGGCATTCTTTCCCTTGTCTTCCTTGAATCTCCCATTGCATGGTTTACTAGCAAGGTTATAGGCTTAATAGCTCTAGCTGAGAGCATTCTTAAAAACCCTTGCACTCCATGCCTAGGGAGCTATGGATTGATTTTTGAGGGCTCATTCTTGAGTTTTCTTGCATGTAAGGATTCATAGAAGTGTGACAACATTTTAGCACACAGTACCAACTAGGTCAATATGGATGGTTGAGAGGCACTTGAAATTTTTAAAAGGCTTGGTTTGACAGAGAGCACATCTTGAGGGTTCTATGGTGGAGGGATATATGATATACCAGACCATGGTGTACATTAGTGAATATCTTCCTAAGTTTACAACAAAGATTCATGTAGATCATATTTGGGATCCCAACTCCATTAACAAATTTGAAGGGGAGTACTTGATGGACAAAGGTAGATTGAGGAAAGTGAGAGGTAAATATAAGATGCTATTGTAGTTAATTAATTCTTATAAATCTTCAATATAAGTTATTTATAATTGGTATATTTTTTTTACATAGTTGGTCAAGAGTGGGATGCAATACATTTGTATATTACGAACAATCTTGATTGGATGATGGTATGGATTGAATGATGTTAACAAAATGGTTTCTCATTAACATGGGAAGGTGTTGCTTCATTGGTTATAGAAGCTCATCGTAATGGAGATTCCAATGTTATGTCAATGGTAATTGATCTAGCATATAGTTTAAGAGGTAGATAGGTACATGCAAATTTATTAATGATCATGACTCGTACATTTTGTATCAACTCATGATGTAAATAATTTACACATGCTTGAAAAATTGGAGGTCAAGCACCACAAAGCTATGTACTATCATGGCCACAAATTTCACATAAAAAAGTTGGATGACACAAAGAAAATTTTGATTCTAGGATAACTGCAGTTTTCGAGGTCACTAATATATCATCTAAAAATGACATACATCTTCAACAATCTCAAAATTGATACTATGGCATCTTGGATGATATAATTGAGTGCGACTTTAACTCCTTCAAAGTAGTTCTATTCATCGTCAAATGGAACAGGTTACAACTGAATCAAAATGATCCAGATAGAACTATTATTCAACATGATAATAGATTTACAATGATTAATACAAGGTCATTTGAGCCAGTTGGAGATGAGCCCTATGTTATTCCAAAAAAATGTGAGCAATTTTTTTAATCAGAGGTTCCATATAAACACGGTTGGTCTTTTGTTGTAAGACATGATCCAAGAGGAAGACCGATAAAGTATAATGTTATGGAAGAAGAAGATATTGAAGATTATGAAGAAGCAGATGATGAAGATCAAGATGATGGTGATGATGATGATGATGATGATGATGATGATGATGGTGATGATGATGATGATGATGATGATGATGATGGTGGTGGTGGTGGTGGTGATGGTGATGGTGATGGTGATGGTGATGGTGATGGTGATGGTGATGATGATAGTGGTGATGATGATGATGATGATGAGATGGATGAAGAAGATGATCAATGACATGATTGAAATAATCAATGAAATGATTGACATGATTTATTGATTTCAATTGTAATGATTACATATTTATTGTCTTCAATTCTAATGATTACAACATATGTGATTTATAATTACCAATGTTTTTCTTACAATGCTCAATTAATTGATGTTGGTACATGTATATATTGTGTTTGATTATCACCCTTTTTGCAAACAGGCAATTGACTATAGACATCGTCACCCCTTCTGTTGATGATCTTGCATTCCATATATAAGGTAAATTTGTTCATGTTTACGATGTTGCATATTGTTCATGTTGTCATCTAAGTTATTTTTAGCATATGTATCATGTAATTTTTAGGTAACTTAAGATAAATGATTGACATATGCAGCCCTTTGGCATGGATCGTGCACAGTGACATGGATCAATAGGTATAAGTCAATAAATAGACATAATTTTCTTATATTCTTCTTGTTGATCACTGAGCATGTATGTTATAAATAGACATATTATATAATCATATAATGTATATATAGACAAAGAAGAATCGTATAGAAATATAACTATATAATCACTTTCAACTTAGTACATTTTATATCTCCCACATATAGACAAAGAAGAACCATACGTATGGGTCACGACTTGATTATTATATATATATTATTTAAATATTATCAAAATTATATTTGAAGTAGGGATGTGACAATCTCTCATTTGATGGATTGCACAACCCACCAAATAGGTACTTGTCAGATCTATCTACATCGAATGAGGGAAATGAGGGAATGCTAGATGAAAGTTCTACATGTAGTACGACTAAAATAGGAGGTCAAAAGATTAGAAAAAAATTTGATAAACGCATGCAATTTTTCCATACTAAAGGGGGGTCATGTTCTTATGATGATGAGACCAAAGATGACATCAAGGTGCCCTTTCGGTACACATATATTGAGAAAGAATGGGTACCCAATGAGCTACCTCCAATTAACACTGATTTTTGTGTTAATAAGAGGATATATCGCATAGCTCCATCCTCATTACATGGTTTGGGCCTATTTTCCATGGATGGGATAAAGGTATTTTACAAGAAAGTTGTTGAATTGTTCAAGTATGTCGGTTTGTGTTACAATTACAATGATTGGATGTAGATTGTTGAATATAAAAAAAAGTATGCGTAGGTATGCACTATCAGCTAATTATATAGAATGGAAAGAAAATGATCAAAGTAAAAGATTTGCAATGTACATTGATGGCAGACCAAAAGAAATAGGTAATATTGTGGGTTTTATAAATAGTACGTGACCTTCCTCAACTAATAAACAACCCAATTGCATATTTGAGGTGCGTGAGGGGAATC
Source organism: Chamaecyparis obtusa (assembly GCA_027943335.1). Lineage (NCBI taxonomy): Eukaryota > Viridiplantae > Streptophyta > Pinopsida > Cupressales > Cupressaceae > Chamaecyparis > Chamaecyparis obtusa. The sequence continues at coordinate 42,852 of BSBK01007677.1, forward strand.
AAGTTTTTGTATGTGCGATAAAATCAATAAGTGCAAGGGAAGAACTACTAATAGATTACCATTTAAATCACATAGATACAAACAAAGTTACTATCATGAGGGTGGTAAGTACTATATACCATTTTATTAATAATTTTTTTTTGCTAAGTCTATTGCTTTCAATTCACTGAAGTTTTTATATTTAATCTTTGTCACAGGACGATATGGATCCCACACATGATAGAGGCCATGAGGATGCTCCTCCCATCCATTCTTTAACAAGGGTAAACCTTATTGAAATTGTACAAATTAAATAGTTGAAAAATGTTATATTATTACATTATTTTATTTACGGTTTTGGAGTTTTTATGATAGTTTTACTGATATTCCTATCACAATTTGATGTTCAAGAAAGGGGAAAAGAACCTATAGTAATAGAGGCAATAGCTACCCCTTCTGATGATGATATCACAAAAATGCCTAATGTAACAATTATGTTGAGGAAAAAACTTAAAAAAATCAATTTAGAAATAATGAGGATTTTGGATGAAGCAAATATTCCAATCAAGGAGATGTTGAAGAGGCTATCTAAATTGAAAGCGCAAGAATATCATTATGAAGTAAGCAGTAATGAATCTTTATTTATAACAAAAGTTCAATAAAGGTTTATATTTTATACTCTTTTATGTTGTGAAGTAAAATATGTAATATGTGTTCTTATTACAGGATTTTTTGGAAACTGATCTAGAACCTGATCAAGGACAACGTGGTGAGGCCAATACTAGAAGAGCTCCAGCCACCTCAGGTAAAATAATATTTTAGTTGACAAGTTACAAGGAATTTTTTCTTTGGAACATTCAAAAATTTTTTAAGTTAACTCTTACTTTTATTATTTTAGAATGTCTTTGCTAACAATGTATTGTTCAAGTCATCAAGTACATGAGACTCCTCCTAGGAGGTCGACGGACGTCCATCCAAGATTATTGAGTGCAATGTTAGAAACAAGGGGCATGCAAACATCGACACCTTCACAGTCTATGCCAGCTGGTAAATCCTTGTTTTGCTATATTTGGTTTTGTGTTAATTATGATTTGATAATTTGTACTTTAATCTTAGGTGCATCACATAGTGGATTAATTTTTTGGAGTAGGAGATACACCGGTGACACCATCTAGTATGCCAGATAAAGATCAGAGTACATGTATTGGTGATAATTCACCATCATTTCCTAGATCTACCTGTATTTCTAGCATGAGAGTTAAGCAGACGTCATTGTTGATTGACGATAATGAATCGATGCCTTTAAAATGTCCTAAGCTTCCAGGTACTTTAAAATTATTATTTTTTATATTGTAATATGCATTTACCTATTCATAACAAGTTTTGGATTGATTATCCCATGACATTTTTTTGTAGGAAATGATTCATTTTATAAGACACTTTATGACCTCGCACTGCATATATTTGGGCCCACCATACATACAAGGTGGAACATCATAAGTGAACTAACTTTATCCCACTATTTTTTTTTTATATCATTAATTGGTACAGTATTTTTCCTTTCATTTGGGTCTTTTCTTTTACTATATTCAAGGTACACAACTTTAGTTAATTTTTCTATCTAACAATTTTGTGTTTTTTCTTAAAAGGTGGAACTTGCAAGACAAAAAATTAAAAGATCAGCTCATTAAAGATTTAGAGCATGAGTTTGGTAGTAATATTTTTGATGAGAAGAAAATTTTAGAAAGAGCTTGCAAACATCTTAAGACTATGAGGGACTCATATAGAAAGATTCTCATCCAGAACCCAAAGTATGAGCATCCTCCCTTTATTCCAGTGAGGGATTGGAATGAGTTCATTTTGGATGCAAAGGAGAAAGGGGATGCTCAAAGAGGAATTACACCAGCAAATGAGAGAAGAAGGTATGCAATAGTATTAACTACTAGTACAATGTAATAATGCACTAATTAGTGATCTTTATATCTATATCATCTAACATATTTCAAAATTTTCATAGGTTGTAGGACACATCAAAGGCAACAAAGACCAGGCTGCAAAAGATTGGGCAACACAGACTTGGCTCTAGTGGATATTTCAAAATTAAAGCACGAATTGTAAGTAGCAGTAAATGAATTGAAGAGAAAAATTATTTATCAAATGCAAATAATTTTGTTTAATCAAAAAATGTAGGGCTCTGAATTTAATTTAGAGGCCACGATAGAACACAAAAAAATTGCCTTCAAGGAAGGCTATCAAGTCGTGGTTGAATGCCTATGGAAAGCTTCCACTAGCCCAACTGAAGAGTCTCCTGCATCATGTGCACAGGTAAATATGCTAAAAAATATATTAGAAATTGAATACTTGAGCAACAATCTATTTGATAATAATGTGCATGACATTGCAATGCAGCCTCTTAATCATGACACAAATCATACGCCACATGATGAAGCCCCTGATGTGCATCGTACTGTTGATGGAGGTGCTCATTTTATATTTAAAACTAATTATGTAATTATTAATACAATTTAACATCTTAAATTGAACTTGGTGTAACCTTTTTGTGTATATTTTAGAGGATACATAATCATGTCATGCTGAACGAGTGCCGGAGGATGTTCAGACTGATCACCATGTAGATCATGTGGCACATTCAGGTAAAGAAAATCTATGTTTTGTTCTTTTAAATTAATTTTTTGATTTATAGTTCTTTTACTTCAATAAATACTTGTAATTCACTAATATAAAATGGTGTGAATTTAACTCATGAAGTAGTTGTTATTGTAGCGGACCCCCTTTGGCATAGCGGCCTTGTGTTCCTGAACAAATGAGGAGGAGTCATGTGTTGGAATTAGAATCAGTAGAGGAGGGGAATGACGAGAACATTGATCTTCCTCTTAGAAATTACATGGTTAAAAAAATAGGAAGAAACCCAAAAAGAAATGATTATAATTAACATTTTTTGCTAATGAAAGAACGTTGTCTTAATGGATGTAATTTTGTACTAGTAATGTTGATGAATGATGTGTTAATGAATTCTTCATGAATGTTGTGTGTTAATGAATTTTATGTGTTAATGAATTATTCATGAATGTTGTGTGTTAATGAATTTTATGTGTTAATGAATGTTATCATGTGATTATAATGACTGAATGTTATATTTCAAAAATGGATGAATGAATGAATGTTATTAAATGTTAATGGGGAATTTAGGGTGATGTTAGGGGGGGGAGGGGGAGGGGCCAAATGAGCTTCCACCTTCATGTGGTTGGCCTTGTTTAGTAGAGAATATTAAACTATTCTCGAAACCAAGTGAAGCTCAAACTTTAAAGATAAGCTTAGAGTTAATAGTGACAACCAATTAGCAAGTCGAAATGAAGTTCTTTGTTATAGGTACCTTTTTAGTTTTTAAAGCACAATGTCCTGTTTTAATATTGTGTATTTTTTTTCTTATGTCAAAGTTTTCTTTTACTATAAGAACATAATTTATGACCATTTTAGTAACTATTCTAACATCGCTATATGCTTGTGATTTGTTTATCTTGTTTCTTTGTAGTCCTTGGTGCACTTGGGGAAAAGCATGATGAGGCAATGAGAAGAAATGATGTGAGGGAAATTGTTGTTAACATACCTCAATTGGTGATGGAGAAGGTGGAGAAGCAATTTGAGATGTGGAGTAGTATGTCATACCTCTTTACTATCTATTTGTAAGAATGACCTATGGAAGAAAAGATAAAAGGCATTTAACAGAGATACTTTATACAACAATATAAGGAAATGATAATAAATCAATATACCATCATGCATATACTTCATGAAAAAAATGAAATAAATACTCGTGATGTCTTATCTAAAATACCAAAAGCTTTTCAGTGGCCTAATAAGAACTTATCTTGCTTTTCTTTCTGTACTTTTCTGAAGTGTGATTTGTCTCTTATGTTTTCGATTGGCTTTTCAACTTATATTTGCTCTTCTATACCTCAAAATCAAAGAGCATATGATTGTCTACTTTTCTTTAATCATTATATTTGTATATATTCAATATTCAAACTAAAATGGTGCTTTTTTTTTTAGGGATGGACCCTCTATGAGATTGTCAGATAAGCTCCTATGCATAATTGGATTGCGTATGAAGAGGCCTTGAAGACAGATCCTATTTTGGTAAAGATGGTGATAAGTGGTGTTGTCTATTGCTTGGGAGATTGGATTGCACATGTCTATATCTCAAAATCATTTGCATGTGGTAGAAATGCATACTTATAACCATTTCATTCTACATTTAAAAACATTGATGACACTCTAGACACAAAATAATGCTCATGACGTTGACTTGACAGTGCTATGAAGGAAAACCAATTTTTGAATTTGATCAAACCCAGATGTTCAGATCTGGTCTCCTTGGATTTAGTCTTCATGGTTCTTTGTCTCATTATTACTATCATCCTAGTGAGGTAACACCTTTTCCTTCTTTCTTAATCTCTTACAGTTCATACTTGTTTAATTTGAATAATTTTTTAGTTCCTTGCAAAAAGGGTATGACAAACAAATATGGGTATATAGGTTCTATTTCCTTTCTAGGATTGGTGGGCGGTGCCTGCAAAAGTGGCCTTCGATCAAACTATCAAAATTAATGCCATATATTGCTTACATTTGATTAATTTTCCATATTAATTACTCTCTTCAGTTGTATTAGAAACTTTTTCCTTAAGCATGTGTGATGCAAACCTGTAACACCTCTTTTTTCCATATGTAATCATGATGCTCTATTTCTTGGTAGTTGTGACTCTTAATGATTAAACCATCTCTTGATCATGTTATTTCACTTGATATATGACTATTTCATGTAGGTGCCTTGGTTGATCTTTTATCTCTAGTTGAACATACTATAATTATTTATTATCCTTGTATGAATGTCATGGTCCGATCTATGTTCCCTCTTAAGTTGGTCTCTTTGTATGTGACTGCCCTACTAGCATTGTTTCCTCATCACTATGATGTGCACTATCCACATCTATTTGCATGATTAAACTATTTAATTTACTGGATACCCAATCAGCATTATCATTTTCTTCTTTTATTCATTCATTTGGAGTTGTATTTAGAGGTAGATATTTTTTTTTGATTTCATGTTTATCTATTACATATGCTATTTACTGTAGAAAAATAGAATCGTGCATGAATTTAGAAAGAAAGAAGAAGATTCGCTAACTAATTCTGAGGATTAATAAAAACCAATTTCTATAACAAGGCTTCAGAATACAAATAAATACCTGTGATGTCTTATCTAAACTATTGAAAGCTTTTCAGTGGCCTGATAAGAACTTATCTTGCTTTTCTTTTTGTACTTTCCTAAAGTGTGATTTGTCTCTTTTTGTACAACCCAACAAATTCACTCCTATTTGCATTTAAGAATGGTATGGCCTCTTCTGAGAAATTGCATAGCCTCAATACCAACACCTAAATTATCAAAAGGTATTCAAATCATTCTAATACTGAAACTCAATCACTGGAAATAATTAAGTATTATACTGAGAAAACTGGAAAGTAAGCTCAATATTCAGCACAGTGGTGATTTTAGAGTGAAACCACACAGCTAGCTAGGAGGGTTTTCATCTCCAAAACTAGATATAATTATTTAACTTATTTTCCCTTTACCAATACCTATTGAAAAACTTTAGGAAATGAGGCTAAGGGTTACCAATAGCTTATGCTTGAGAAGGGAACATTACAAACACCATCAAAAGTTAATTACAAATAACATGACCAAATCAAAATATGCAGAATAAGAAAATCAATATTGAGAATAAACATCACTTAGAAAAATAGCAAAATAAAATAGAAGCTTGGCATTCATTTATATTTTCAAATAGCATAATGTTCAATTCTCATTGAACATATTGTGAAGCACAAGAGGCATGTCATTTGGAAACCATTACACACCCAAATGCATGACAATGACTAACACAGGGCTGATTTTGTCAAACTCAATGTGTAAGTTAATTAATAAACATTATATTACCTAGTAGAATATTCAAAATTTTGATGTGCTTAATCTAATGCTTGTAATAGTAACATGCCTCTATGTTCACTTATTTGATTTTGATGTGCATAACTAAAATATGTGGGGAAATACACTGTACAATCTTTTCATTCATACATGGGTTTTATTTCTTTTGAAATATCTATCATAAATACTTGGTAGGTGAGATTGATTATCATTTAAGTGAGTAATATTCTTCAAGAATAAAAAAGGAAAAGATGGATATGTCAGAATTATTTAAGTGTAAGCAAATAATAAAATGAATGTCAAGAGATTCAAACCATATCAATTTTGAATATTGTTGAGTGCCACACAACTATTGATAGGGCTTGTTAGAATGATTTTTAACCGTCAATTCTTTGGGAGAGGATATGGGAGTTTTGGTTGTTTGTTTCAAGAGTGGAATTTTTCCCTTTTTTTCTTCTACATTCAATGATGGTTGTGACCTACCTTTATGATAACATATGTTATTTAGAAGATTTTGATTCTTTTTATTTTAAATTTGCAGTCGAGGAGAATGGAATGCATGGTCAGAATGGACAAATAAATGATGAACCAATTGATGCACAACATTGGGATGTATCGCAAGTTAGATTTTGTGTCTCTTATCTAACATACGTTATGGAGAATGAATCCCATAATATATTTTTTTAGTACATAATTTCTATCTACTATTTTTCTAGCATATTGAATGATATTTATAAATAGCATAAGTTCCTGTTCAAGTCTTAGTTAACACTGCCAAATTCCTATGTGTGAGGAGTGTATGTGGGTGGCTTGAGATATGGTGATTAAGTTAGTTTGTAAAGAAAACACATTTGTGAGGGAGGAAGGGTGGTTGGTTAGCTTAAAATTTGGGAATTAATTCATCAATTTATATAGATGGATGGGCAGGTTCCATTCTTCAATTAAAAATTATATAATAAGAGTATTTTATATTTCATATTATTTAAGATAAAATATTATTTCAAAAATTTCTCTTTTGTAATTTTTAATTCCTTCTTATTAAGCACTCTTAGAATTTCAATAGTAAATTTTTATTTGTTAGGACTGGAGGACTTGATGTTGTTGTATATGTTATGAAGTTGTAGGTGTAGGAGGAATTATATAATATTCATAATATCTTGAATAACACTTTCACATGGAAAAGGGCACCCTAATGATCAAAGAAACATGCTCTAAAATGCAAAAAATTTCAAGTCTGGTACCCTTTGTTGCCTTGGCCAGACATCTTCCATCATTGATATTTGATTAGAGAGTTGTTTCAATGAAATCCCATGGCCAATTTGTGCTTAATGTTGTGCTTTGCATCCCCCCATTCTCTTATCATGTGCTTGAGTAAGTTCAAAATATTTTCTAAGTTTGATGGATTTTAGATCAATTTCCAAGCTTGGGTGGGATCTTGGGGCTTTCATCACCTTGATGCCTTTTCCTTATTGATTCTTCAACCCCTGAGTGTTAGTTTCAAACTTTTGTGCTTTTCCCTTCTTTGGTGCCTTTTCCTTGCAATCTTGAAAACCATTAGTTTTGATATTAGACATTTAGGGTTTTCTTATTTGGGTGGCTTTTCCTTTGATTCCTTCATGCCCACTAATTTCATCAATTTTGTGATTTCCCTTCCCCATGTGCATTTTCCTCAAGTTATCAGTTCCTTACAACTCAATGTTTGTGTCTTTATCAATTCTCACTTTAGCGGATGTTGCAGGAGCATCCAAGGGTGTAGACCAATCTTGCATCTTTGAAAAATATTGTTTTTTTAATTTTTCTTTTAAATTTTCTATTATGGTTATGTGGGTAAAAATAAATTCAAGCATATATAAGTCTCCATGTCCCTAGGAAAGTACCCTTGAGGACACAGGAGGTTGAAAGTAGTTAATATTTGTGGCCTAAGCTTAATGGAAATTGTAATTTTTAAGAAGGGACACCTTTTCCTATCATTATAATGCTAAAATCATAAAGTTCCCTTCTTGACATGCAAAGAAGGAAGGGAAAGAGTCATGCCCTCATATTTATTGAATGCTTACATAAAAAATGGGAAAATACACCTTTTAGCAACCCACTTGGGGAAGTCTTAAGGTCATCTATTTAGGGTGTTTTAATGGGGTACCTTGCATTAGTTGACGTCAAAGGATGTCCTTAAGAGGGAAGAAACAATGAATGCACAAATAATGGATTTTCAAGAATGCACATAAGGGGAAAGAGCCTATGGGACCCATGGGTAGCCAACAACACCAAAAAACACAAAAAAACTAAAGAAAACCAACTGCCAACACCATTACTATTTGATCTCCCTTTCCTTTTGGATCTTGGATTTTCTACTGTGAATTCTGATCAAGTATTTAGAAATTGTTCCTATCTTCTCTTCTTCAAACAAGTTACTCAAGAAGTCCACATTTAAAATCTCAATGGTTGGCTTGAAATGTCCATATTAGCTTGACAGTCAATGACGTTGTGCCATTATGTCTTCACCTGCCCCAAAGTACAATAGCAAAATCTTCTATCTGCCCACTCTTCTGTAGGCACAATTCATCTTTTAGTTTCACACACTTTAGCTGGTGCAAACTAATTCTTAGCCAACTCATTGACATCTTTAGTTTCCATTTAATTTCCACTTCTATATGGTTCTTTTGTGCATGGTCATATAAGGGATTCAAATGGTTGACATATCATTTTGTTTGCTTGCATAAATGCTTTGTCCACATGCTTTTCTGACTTTTTCTTGCATGCACTTTCTTAATGCCCCATTGTTATTTGGACGCTCTTTTATTTTGATACGATTATGAATTAGACTCCTAAATATGAATTGTTTTGTTGTGTCCTTTTACTAGAACAAGAGTGGGTTATTCCTAACCGATCACTTTTTTTTTATAACCAAAAGTTAGTATTGGTCAATTTTTTGACCTTTCAATATTACTATGTTCAATGAGAATGCTATGCATTTGACGACCATTTTGAAGAAATTTGGTAGAAAACACGACACATGGTTGGTCTCAATTTTGACCTTTACATACCAGTAGGTGTGACAAGATTGCTATGCATTCAACGTAAAGTTAGACCAAAGTTGGTCTCAATTTCGATGACAATGCTGACCAAAGTTGGTCTTAATTCTTCCAATTTCAAGCGATTACTTCAATGATGATTTAGTCGATAATTCAACCACTCGTAGGGTCAAAATTTTGATGATGGTTTTCCTTGCAGAATAATCGATGAAAAAATTTTGACCACAGTTTTAGTCATTTGTTCAACCAATTGGTGTCAAAAATTTGACTAATCCTCATTGAAAAATAGGGTAAAATTTACTAATGATATATACCAACTATCTCTCCATGCCACACAACACATCCCAAACTGTACCTCCACCACAAATGAAAATTTCATCCCTTTTCACTAGCCACCTTGCGCAACTACCTCCTATCACTAGCTTCCTAGCATCTATTCCACCACTTAATAGTGCAAGAATGCACCTAGCCTATATCAGCCAAGCATAAGGCCAAGCGCAATTGAAAACCACATACTTCTACCAACCTCCTCCACATTGGCATTATTTCCCATCCTGACAAAAACAACATCCCATCATCCCCCAGAAACAACAAACATCATCCTATCCTACACAACAACAAGCGTCAGTATTCTAGCAATAGTATGTTTCCCCACCACATCCTCAAAATCCATTCCAAGCTTCCTACTTTGCAAGGAAATATCCTTTCTTCATTTTGCAATATCCCTAATAAAATCATCCATATTCACTAGCACCATCAGATGCCTTTCCAATAGGAGTGCCCACTCCATAACCCATCAATTCAAAGTGAGAAGAGATGAAGAAAACTCGTAAAGAGCTCTACATAGGGAAAGAGAGAAAAGCTTTTAAATTTGAAGAAGTTTTTCCCTATCCCTTTAACATCTATCCATCACAATAATCCCCTTCCCTAAACATTTTGAAATGCCCAAATTTGATAAATATCGAGGGAAAGGAGATTTGGTTAGCCATATCAAATAATTCTACATGGCATGCCAAGAGGTGGCTTATAGAGACAACTTCCTAATGTGCCTCTACCCCCAAGAGATTGGGTGGAACCACCATTGAGTGGTTCTACAAGATCCCCTATGGGTCCATCACAATATTTATTGAACTTTCTGAGATGTTTGTAGCACAGTATGCTCACAATGTTGAAAATGAAGTATCCTTTTTAGACCTTTGTAACACCAAATAAAAGGTAGGCGAGACCCTGGCTAACTATCTTCAAAGATAGTAGAACATAACAATGAGACTATCATATTAACCACCAGAGAAACATCTGACTAAGATATTCATTAAAAATTTGCATCCAAAGTTATCTCATTGTATGCAAATGAACTGCATCCAAACCTACCAAGACAAAAAAGGGAAAGGCATGGACATTGAACAAGGTCTCCTAACTGATGGAACAATAAAACACTACAAAGAGAATTCACATGAGAGACCCAATAATGACAGGCCTCATTACTAGAACAAAAACAAAAATGAAGTCATAGACAAGGCTAGAGACACTAAACATGTCTAAATCATTGTGTCTGGTCCTACAAAACCTACTCCTCTATCATCAAGAAACACCAACACCAACACCAACACCTACCTATCAACAACACCATAAAAAATCAAGGAAATCAAACCAACATCATATCTATCAATCAAGGACAAAATAAGTGGAGGGCCCAAAACTATCACAAGAACACATTCACCCCTCTCTGTAAACTCCTAGATGCAATCTTCGATCGTATGGCCAACGCTAACCTAATCGTGTATCAACCAACTCAATAATTTGATGATTTTTTACTTCGAAGCCAACATGGTACAAAGATAATGAATATTGTAAGTACTACCATATTAAGGGATACACAACCCTAAAGTGCATGAAACTCAAGTACTACATCCAATATCTCATTGATAGAAAAGATATCAAAGTGGACCCCCCAACCCAACCTTTTCCTAAAGCTAACCTACATATACATCAAAATGTGTTTCCTCAACACAATGCAAGAAAGAACACCAATGCTAGTCCACCCCAAAACCTATCCAAAGGAAAGCAAGGTGATAATGCTTATGGAAAAGACTACACAACTACACACATCAACTATGACAAGTTCATCAGTTGCATATCCCAAATTGAGAACAACATCAATGTAACCCATGTGAAAGGTGTTGATATCCAATGTGTAGTCACCACACATAGAGGCCGAATAATAGTCATTGATGCTAACCCTATGTCTACACCCATTGTGCAGTATAACCTTATCAAACATGTTGGGAATACACCTGCCCAAATCTACATTCTTGACCATCTCCACACTTTACCCATCCATCAAGAGATCCTAAAAAAATCCCTCCAAGAGTCATGTGTCCCCATGGACATTGACCAAGTCCACTTGAAGAACCTAGTGGGGCACTTAACCATATCTCATGACCTATCTTTTAAGAAATCTAGCATACCAATCATAGAACCCAACCATAATCTCCCTCTTCATATCATCATCATGGTGAATGACTTTTTCATAAAAAGGGTCATGATAGATAATGGTTCATCCCTAAATCTATGCACATTAAAACTCATCTAATAGGTAGGCTACTCAAAGGAAAATATTTCACATGAGGTCATTACTATCAAGGCCTATGACAATTTAGAGCATACCTCTGAAGGTACCCTCTTACTACCCACCAGACTGGGCCCAACAACTCAAGAGACCATTTTCCACATTGTTGATCTTGACCTTCCATATAACATCCTCCTCGATCAAGCATGGATCTATTCTATTAAGGCCATCCCATCCACCTATCATTAGTGCATAAAATTCCCACATCAATGCTCTAAAGTCACCATTTGTGCAAACCCCCAACCCTTCGCATACTCCCATGCATTGGAATTATCATTCCGTCACTACACAAATTTCCCTAGAATTGACATTGGCACTTATGTTTCTAGCTCATCTTGATCCCATTATGATCTAGAAACAATTCTAGCCTTTGCCCTCTCTTCCGTCAAGATCAATAATAAGATCTGCAACAAATACAATCTAAGTGATTCCTTTATAGTAGGGGCCCTGCCTCTTGATCCACATACAAAAGGGTGCCCATGCCACCAACACATGCTCCCTCAAGTAGAGCCAAAAATCAATAAATTGGGACCATCTACATTCCAATCACATGGAATCCTAAACAGCCAAGAGATGGACCCTAATATCAATAGGTGGCTGTGCAAATATTCCCCACCTCCTAACACTAAACTCTTGGGATACTTCAAGATAAAATATCTAGTATCTTACAAATGGACCACATAACGGTGGAATTATCACAGTGGAGGATAAGGCCCCAAAGAAGAAGGCTCAAAAGATCCAATGGAGGCCTCCCAAAATCCAAAATATTGAGGCCTTGGATTAAATTTCCCTCACTTGCACATATAAGGCCTCAATACCATGACTATAGGCACCAACAAGCCCAACATTACCTTCTTGAACATCTAGAATAAAATTGTGGAAGTCGAAAGAATCCCTAAAGAGGAATAAAAATGATCCTACAATGATATCTTTGATAATGAGACCTTCCTAGATAACTCCATCCTCCATAAATTATCCATTAACCTAATTGACCTTCCCCTCATGCAGCTCAAACTCATTAACTAGGACCAACCAAGCATCATAAAAATTGATGAGTTCCAAAGAGAGGAAGCACTCCTAGGAATCATGGGTGCATCAAACCAACCATCAGACTGGGGGAATAATTCAACATATGTCTACAAGATCAACCCCAAGGGATATTTTGGGGAAGAGGAAGTCTTTAGCAACAAAATAAATAATAAAGAAAAAAAGAATGATTATCTTTGTGAAAACCCCTCTATGACACATCCTGACTCCAAAAAAGTAAAAATAAAGGGTGTACCTTCTAGTGAAAACCTCTCTGAGGTGCTACAAGATGAATTTTTCCTCTTACTCTAATCCACAACTAGATACTAGAAAAATCATCTATCCTGATCAAGGATACCAAACCAGTTAACTTGGGAACAAAAGAAAATCCAAGAATAACCTACATTGCAGCATCCTTAACAAAAGGTGTAGAAACAACTTTTGTAGAACTTCTCTGAGAATCAACCATGAACTTTTCATGGTCCTATGCTCCCATGCCTGAGTTATATCTGAAATTAGTGGTTCACCACCTATTAGTGGACCCAAGTACCAAGGAAGTCAAGAAAAAGATCCTAAAGATGCAACCTAAGGTTTCTGTTATAGTCAAAGAAAAACTAGAGAAACTCCTACAAGAGAAGATCATCAGATAAATTGACTATTTAGAATGGATATCAAACAAGCCATTAGGAGAAATTAGGATCTGTACGTACTTTAGAGATCTAAACAAGGCATACCCAGAGGATGATTTCCCCCTACCAAATATAGATATAATCATTGATCTCACAGTAGGCCATGAGATATTGACACTCATGGATGGCTTCTCAAGGTATAATCAGATCCACATAGAAAAAGAAGACTAGGAAAAAATAGTGTTCACAACACCATCAGGTACCTTTTATTACAACATGATGCCATTTGGTCTAAAGAATGCATGAGAAACACATCAAAGAACCATGAAAACCATCTTCCATGATATGATACACAAAATACTTAAAGACTATGTGGATGATATTTTGGATAAATCAAAATTACAATTGGAACATCTATACATCCTTAAATATGTGTTGGATCATCAACATCACTATAGATTAAGGCTCAATCTAAAGAATTTTGTCTTTGGGGTAACTTCAAGGAAGCTCCCAGGGTTCATTGTATCAAGGGGAGGTAGTGAGATCGATCCTAAGAAATTCAAGGCTATTATAAAAATGCCTCCTCCCCACACACTCAAGTAATAAGAATCTTCCAAGGAAAACTACAATTAGTCAGGAGATTCATAGCCTAGTTGGCAGACAAGTTCCAACCATTCACACATCTACTCCATAAGGATATCATCTTCAAATGTGACCCAATATGTCAACAAATCTTTGAGAGGAAAAAATAATACTTGGATAACTCACCAATTCTTATACAAGCATTACAATGACACCCTCTTATTTTATACATCTCAACAACAACTATAGCACTAGGGGCATTTTTGTCCCAACTTGATGATAATGACAAAGAAAGATCCATCTACTACATTAGTTGAACTATTATTGGTTATGAGCTAAATTATTCTCCTATGGATAAGGCATGCCTTGTAGTAGTCTTTTCTACTCAAAATATTAGGCACTACATGATTAGCCACACTATCAAACTCATCTCCAAGTTGGACCCACTTGAGTATCTCCTATCAAAGACAAAACTTATTGGAAGATTGGAAAAATGAGTGATTCTCCTAAGTGATTTTGATATCTAATAAGTAGAGAGGAAAGAAATAAAAGGGCAAGTTATTGTGGATCAACTAGCAATAGCACCCCTGGTAAATTCTTACCCCCTAATGATGGAGTTCCTTGATGAACACCTCTACATTTTTAAAGAACAACCAATCTAGAAGCTATAATTTGATGGATCCTACACATCACATGGGTCTGGCACATGTATCCTTTTTTTCAAACCTCAAGGTGACTATATTCCCAAATCATTCAAATTGGGATTCCCCTACACCAAAAACATCAAAGAGTATCAGTCCCTCATCTCAGACCTCACAAAATCTATCCAATGAAACATCACAAAGCTACAAGTGTTCAAAGATTCTAATTTAATCATCATGTAGGTCCTGGATGAATACCAAATAAAGGATGATAAGATGTTACCCTAGAAAGAGCTAGTGGACAAATTGAAAGAGAAATTCATAAGCCAATAGTTCACACAAATCCAAAACTATAGAAAAAATATTGCAATGGAATGACCACTATCGAATCCTTATTAGAGATCTTGTGCATTTCAATGTAGTATGAATTCCTAGTGGAGCAGCTACATACTCTAGCTTACGAAACCTCTGAGTCAGAGTTGGTGTGCATTCTAGTTGGTCCTCAGTCCCCATGTTACCATAACATCCATACATATCTAAATAATGGTATCATATCCCCCCATCTTACAAACACCCAATGCTAGAACCTTATTCATAGAGCTTCCCACTACACTCTCCTAGCCAACACCCTATATCATCATGGGTATCACAACATTCTCTCTCAATTCTTATAAGACTTAGATGAATCCATCTTGGATTTACAAGAGGTCCACACTGGAATTTATGGTGCCCACATAAGTGGCATAGTCTTAGAAAAAAAAATACTAAGAGTCAGGTACTATTGGCCCACCATGGAACGAGATGCTTATGATTTTGTTAAAAAGTGTCTCCCATGTCAATAGCATGCCAATATGATTCATGCTCCAGGGAAAGATCTATAGCCTATTGCACCACCATGGCCCTTCTCATGTTGTTTTGACCTTGTTGGTAAGATCACTCCTCTTTCCTCAAATAGCCAAAAATATATCATAACAACCACATAATACTTCACCAAGTGGGTTGAAGAAATTTCGCTCACCCGAACCACTAACATCCAAATATCCAAGTTCATCCTCTACCATATCATTTATCACTATGGAATTCCCTCCACCATCTTCACAGATCATGGCACACACTTTTAAAATTAGTATATGGATGACTTATGTGCCAAATTCCAAATCCATCATCATTTCTCCAGTCCATACTTCCCTCAAGGAAATGGCCAAGATGAGGCAACCAACAAAACTATCCTCAAAATCCTTAAAAAGCTTGTCAATAATTTTTGTTCTGACTTGCATCTCCAAATCAATCCTGTCTTCTGGGAATATCACACATCCTACCACATTCCTAAAGGAACCACCCCATACTACCAAATATATGGTTCCAAATCTGTCTTACCTATTGAGGTTGAGCTTCCTTCACTATGGGTATCCCTAAAGAACTACATCACTAAAGAAGACTACCACATATCATGCCTCACATAGTTGGACATGATAGATGAGAAGGAGAAAAAAGATTATAATTAACTAGTTTTATATCAAAATCATCTTAAAATAAGCTACAACAAGAAGTTCCATCCAAGATAATTCCATGTGGGTAACATTGTCATAAAGGAAAATAAAAAAGTGTAAGTTGATCGTGAAAATAAAGGAAAGTTTGAGCCTACCTAGTTGGGCCCCTATGTTGTCACAACATGTTTTGGCTCTGAAGCCTATCAACTATCAACACTAGAAGGGGATCCTTTAAATGATCCTATCAACATCATATATTCGGAGCGGTTTAATTCATAAACCCTCCAATATGATCCTGAAAAATAAAATCAAAAAAGAAAACAAATAAAATAAATAAATAAAGTAAAGAAAATTCATTGTCCAATGCTGAAAACTTAGAAATAAAGCACCTTGGACAAGTATGTTAGTGAAAACATGGAAATAGGCACCATACATAGTGGACTACTCCATTATCTATCACACTCCCATCTCCATTCCCGAATCCCCATCCCAAATCCACATTCCCAAGATGTTCTCCTATCTAGCATCTACACACAAAGTTCTACTTTCTATCCTAAATCTTGAGCTTCTTATAAATATTAGTTGTATCATGTCATATGCCAATCCCTAATCTTTTGTATGTATCCATTGTAAATATCCCCATCCTCCTTTGTACTATATCATTGCATCCTGCTATACATATTCTCATCCATCTTACAACACTTTGATCAATTACACCATCTCACTAAGAATTGTACTTTAAAAAAATATTTTGTTGACTATCCTTTATCACATTAGCTATGCTTGATTCATCATTTTCAAATAGCAAAACAACATTCTCTTTATCATACGGGTCTTTGCAGGATGTATCCTTCCTCATGTCTGACCTAATCAATCAAATCATTCCATGCAGGATGTATCCTTCCTCATGTGTGAACTAATATCCCCCCATAAATCATCAAATAATTAATCTCTATCCTTGGCAAAAGATATTTTTTTTGGATGTATCACTTTCATCTTGGATTTTGTCCTTTGTATCTTGTTTATCTTTTCAAAAGATTCTCGTTGTTCCTCTTCTCAAAGTCACCATGATCTTTTATATCTTGGTGCACTACGAATGAGGACATTCTCAGGTGTGTCTTTTTATCATCTTTATTATTGCGTGTCAATCATCTATTTGTGGTTTCCTTAGCATCATTTCTACCATACCTCCTGTTGGTTCCTGGATAGGACTTTACGCTCCATGAGATACCAATATGCCTATGATGGATATTAAGGATTGGTTAGTTCCAAATGTGAGCAATCTATAGGCAACTGGACCAACTATAGGGATAAGACTACCCTCTTCTGCTTCTGGCTCTGCAAAACCATGGCGGGTGCACCTGATCCAATAGTATTAACTTTGACTAATAGTTCTAACTCTGCCCCTTATTTCTTTATTGGATCCTTCAAATAGATGATTACAGTGAGAGAATACTAAACAAGAACCTAAGGTTCATTGATCCTCCATCACTAGGTAGGACAATACATAAATGTAAATAAAATTAAAGACTGGTAATGATTTAAATGATTGGGATTACAAAATTTGAATCACTCTTCTCAGCACAAAGATAGGATAATATAGGCTAGTGCCTTATCCATTGGGCAAGACATCAAGGAGAATGATGGATACAATGATGCATGAAATTGGTCTTTAAACATAAACACAAGTATCTAAAGTCTTTCCTACTTATGAGAATCCTTCAAATAAACTCCAAGAACACATATCCCACTTTGAGCAATATTTAATCTAACCCTAGGTTGGAACTCAAAGCATCAATACATTCACATAAACCTTATGAAAAGATTTATAGATTCAAAGAATAGAACAAAGGAGAGAAAAGATCTAAGGTTTGTATTAAGTATAACCTTTCACCATGTGCATACAGTATCTAGAATATAAAGCTTACAAGATGAAGATAACCTGTATTTCTTCTCTATTGTTTGATAAAATGATATCAAAGATTACAATCCTTGACTGAAAAGCTAGGGTTTAAGAAATGTCTACCTTTTTAACTCCTAAACTTCCAATCCTCTAGAATGATCATGAAAAATCTCTTTATACCACGAGATGCAACAAGCAACAAATCATTCTAGGGTTACAAAAATTGACCTAAAAAACCCTTACAACAACCCCAAAGGGTTTACAATTAATCCACAAGTGAAAAAGATGAGATATTTTGCAATTGAGCTGACATGCTTTATGTCTTCAATGCTATTCCTGGCTCAATTTTTACAAATTTGATTTTATCATCACACTGTCCAACTGCAATGAATGTCTTTCTTCAATTATTCAACCCTGATATTCAACTGGCACGGCATCATCAGGAACAAAATTGGATTCTATCTGCAATTACACCTTCTGTATCCTTCCCCAACTGCAAATTGTCCTAAAACAATAAATTCATGGCCACTGCATCATTTTACAACTTTCTACGTCAAAACCCTAGCAAAAACCCTGCAGGATATTTGAATTTGAATAAGAACGGTAACTGGCTCAACTTTAAAATGTGACCGTTGATGCACTTTATTCTTGGCAGATCGGACGGCTCATAGAATCCCTCAATAGTGAACAAAACCATTAAAAATCACTTTACCACCTCATAAAACCTTCGAACCAATCAAAACAAAACATATCAGTGATGAATCAGAATATCGGACCCACTTTTCATAAGGTTAAGATCGAACTGTTGGTGCATAATCTCATAGTTCTGACAGACTTCATGAGATCATGCACTGTCCATTACATCTTCCACATTAGTATCCCTTTTAAACTATCAGGCCCACTAACGTGTCTTCATTTACTTTCCAGCTTAGCCAATCAAAACCTGACACCTCGGTGATGAATCATCATGCGGTCTCACTTTGGCTAACCCTTAACCTTTTGACCCATTTGGCGAATATGCGACCAAAGGGAAAATCCTAGTTGCTCAATACCTTTCTTAACCATGGTCAAGTCAAATGATTTAGCAAACAAAGAACTTTTCTGAATCACTGAGTCTCATGATAACCCTTGGTTATATTTGGCGAATGCTTGAAAACCTTCATTTGCTCATTCGCTAGATCTTTTTTTTTGAAACTTCACCCTTTAGTCATTTAGCAAACTGGCAACTGAAGCCAGTCGCTTACTCATTGACAAATGTAGAACACCGCTAAATAAAACTAAGATTCAGTGAATAGACTATTCGCCCATTCGCAAGAAGATTTAGAACTCCGCCATTTTATTATGAGAATGCGCGAATACTATAAACTTTATCGGTCCTGCCAAACTTTTGTCTGAGCAGCCACAATTTAGAAAATAATTTATACCCCCTAGGCCTACCTACAAACTACCACATGTCATCATACTATTTTTCGCTCACCGCCCAGTCATTCTGACACAGGACCCACTACCCTTCTGGCATCTAATCGAACGACTGGCATAAGATCGCATGGGGCAAGAATATTCCATGCGATCATACGCCGACCATTGATCAAGAAATCTAACACCACACCTTCTGACAAGCTAGAAACCTAGGTCCCACTGACAACTACCAACACATTACTTTGTGGACCAATGAGAAAGTGCTGACCAAGCACACCTGGCAGATGGACCCAATTCATTGAAACGCTGCATCATAAAGAAAGATCGATGGCTGGCGTAAGATCGCAAGCCTCTGACACATCCCTTGCTAACTTACACCAATCATAGTTTTGAAATACTGTCAAAGCTGGGCCCAAGAAAACTTAAGCCAGAAACATTAGAAAGAATTAAGACCGGGATTTAGGAAAAATTAATTCTGCTTGACTTAGGAAATATTAAAGTTGGGCGCTTGAAGACTTAGGAAAATAAAGGCCCTTGGGTAAAAATATTTTTCGCACATGCCTTAATGAAATTTTAAGTGGCCTAAAAAAGTAACATGAAATTAGAACAGGGCTAGGGCACACTTAGGGTTTTTCTCTTCAAATGGCTAGAGTTTTGAATTTTGCCAAGGTTTTAGTAGGAAAATGGGAAAAAATAACTGTAGAAGCCCAATAAAAATGTTAAAGCCATGGAATTTTTTACTTGTGCTAACACCTCCTTTAAGTTTCATGTGTGTTTTTGATGAACCCTTTGCATGCTTTCTTTTTCTATCAGTCCTATGCAATGATGGTGATAAGGCCTTGCATTCCCAGTAATCATGGAAGGTGTCTAATGTTTCTATATCAAACTAGGCTATGCTCTCCAACATCAACACAATGAAATCCCAAATTCCTATCAGCATGCACTTACAATCATCCTATATTTAAAATCACCCTGCATCATTTAGCGTCATATTGCATTCATACATCTTTTCTCTTAGAAGGTTTCCTATGTATCCCCCTTTCTCCCCTTCCTCTTTATCCCCTTCCTCATGTCATTTTTGAGAAACTTCCACAAAGCTCCTCTTTGTGTTATTTTCTTGTGGGCACACAATCACCTATCATCAATGATCTCATCATGACATCCCCTTTCCTCTAGGGCATCTTATTTTCTTTTCTTTAACGCCACGCCACTTGCAGCATCACATCAGAGAGGGGCAAAATGTAGACACCTAAAAACTCTACTTATTAATTAAAAATATTTTAATTGATAAAAGTCATGATGACATCATAATTATTTATTTAATTATTTAATTAGTCAATTAATTAATTATTTTTATTATCCTATCCTATTTTTATTATTTTTATTTAATTAAAGAATCACTCCTAAAAATATTTAAATCAAATTTAAATATTAATCCTCCTATTTATTAAATCAATTTAATAATTATTGTCTCAACCAAAATCCATTTAAATAAATAAATACATTATTTAAAATCCAAAAATCCCAAACCCCATCTAGAAACTTCTAAACCTATCCTCTCATCCCTTGTCAATCCCTAACCCATCTTAAGGGGTGATTCCTAACCCTCTTAGCCTAACCCTCTCCCATTGACCCCAAAGTCAACACCCTCATTAAAGAGCCTTACAAACTCATTAATGAACCCTTACCCCATCATTAATGGCTCTTACAACCTCTTAATAAAGACACATCTCCCTTCTTCCACTCTTATCCCCCTAACACAGTTCCCTAGTATTTCTCACACATGTGTGAGAAACCCTTG
Organism: Chamaecyparis obtusa; assembly: GCA_027943335.1. Taxonomy (NCBI): domain Eukaryota; kingdom Viridiplantae; phylum Streptophyta; class Pinopsida; order Cupressales; family Cupressaceae; genus Chamaecyparis; species Chamaecyparis obtusa. The sequence goes on from BSBK01007677.1 coordinate 63,987, forward strand.
AGCCTCTCAAACATTAATACGGGTCCTATCCCTTCTAACCTTACCCCTAACTCTAACCTTGACCCTAACTAACCCTCTTAAGCCAAGGCCTTGGCCAAAATCCTATAAATACCCCTCTTTTCCAAGAGAAAATAAGTTTCTCATGTCTGAATCCTTTAGTCATTTTATGCATTTTTAGCATGTTAGATTAGTTTCAATTTTCATAACATATAGCATATTAGCTTAGTTTCTTTAAGGCTTTTCAAATTTTGAAATCACCTAATTTAGCTTAGATAGATAATGAACCTTAGTTTATCTTTGGTTTTGAATTTCATTTTAGTTATAATCATAATCATGCTTAAAGTTAATGAACTTCAAATGCTTTTGAATCTCATCATATCTTAAATATAATTTTTGCATCCAGTTGCTTCTTATGGACTCTAGGGGTAAAACTAGCTCCCTATTCTAGCTTTTGTACCACTTTTTGGATTTTCAAGGCTTGTAATCAATCTTAATCTACTCTTATCTACATTGGGGATACATATATTATGCTTGAAGAGTACACCTACATCCTCATTAAATGATAAAATCAAACGGGGCTTGGGTGCTCCTCTTTCAACTCAATCTAAGTAAGTGTTGTGATATATTTTAAATGATTGATTTGTATGCTAGAGTAGGCTAACCATTTGACTATCTAGGGATGTGACTAAAAGGTCAGGATCACACTGCTCACATTAAGAACTAGAATAAAATTGTTCCAGCTACAAAGTTTTCTTTTAGTATTTGGTGATGAACTACAACTGATTTAGAACCTAATTGAAGATCAGTGATTAGAGATCACTGAGTTGTTGATTAGATATGTAAGATGTTTAAATCAGTAATATGTTGTCATTGATGTCAACTAGTTTTGATAGTACTTATCTTGCAAGTTATAAATACCTAAACATCTATAGAAAGGAGAAAAAGTGATGAAGAACAGATATATCTACATGAGAAAGATGGATATGACAGATGAGGATAAGGAATACATTGGGTAACTTATTGATGACTCTATGACCTTATGTTATTGACTTGATTATGTTGCATTCATCTATGATGAGGAAAAGAGAAAAAGGACACAAGGTAGTGTGGTCAGTTAAAAAAGCATTCTAGTATACACCGAGTAGTGTAGTGTATACCGAGCGATAGTATAAACTGAGCTTGTGTTCACTGACACATTTCTTTATTAACCAAGCATGAAGAAAGGAACTAAATGATTAGTTTAGCCGATGGAAATTGATGAGCTGGAAAGTACCTCACAATCAGAGTTGGAGATAAAGTTTGTTATGAAGATCAACAACTAACAAAATTTGAAGAAGATCTAAGGGATGGAAACAAAACGTGTTACTTACACATCAGCCGAGGAAGGTTTAAGCAGAAAAACTAATGAAGGAGATTAAGTGGAAAAATCTGATGAATGAAAATAAAATGGTTTACTTGTCTATTTAAGAGACTAGGGTTTCATTGTAAAACTTATGCCAGAGGAAGGATACTACAGATTTATCGTATGAACATTTCTTCATGTATATCTGATCAAACTAGTTAAGGAGAACTGAACTGTAGAGATTACAGAGTGTCAGAAAGCTATAATCGATAGATAATGAGTCATTGAATATTGTTGAAATAGAATTGATATATTGATCAGAGGATTTGAATAAACATAATATAGATCTAAACATCTACAATAGAAGTTGTATTATAATCAGATCACCTACTATTACAATATAACCATTGTAAACAGATAAATCTCTTAACTGAGTGGACTTGAAAGTCTTGTAATTCATTCATAGAATGTACATTTATTATCCTATCAACCCCATAGTGAATTTTGGTTGGATGATAATGATTAGTGTTAAATCCTCTAACAAGGTCACACCTTATAGTGTGCTTTTGTAACCTTTAACAGGGTTGGCTCTTCATCGAGCTCACTTCAGAAGAGTGAAATTTTTTTGGGTTGCCAGTCCCAAGTGGCTTTTCCCTTTATAGGGTTTCCATGTTAAATATTTTATGTTATGTGTTGACTATGATGATTTTTGGTTATCATACTTTACATGTTGCATATTTGATTTGGTTAGTAATCACTATAAGTTATTAACTGGTAATCGGTAAAAGCACAGATAGTTTACTATTTTATGTTCTGACTACTAGACAAACAAGTTTTGAAGGGACCCGAAACCCTTTACAGCTTAAGTTTCAAAAGATTAGAAATATAAAGCATAGACAACACAAAAGACAAGAAACAGTGAACTGCCCATAGTATGGGCTACAAAGATGACAACACAACAAAAGACCAACCAAAAAGATAGCAAAGACAACAAAACAAACCAGCAGGAGCACTAGGTCAAACATCCACATCCAAAATCCCAGCTTTATCATCCAGCGTTTTCTCCATCTTGGCCTACATGTTATCCATTATGCCAATAACACTTTTTAGTTCATCTAGGTTGTTCTTGATCTTAGGAGAAATATTCTTACCATAGGTCTGAGAGCTAGGGCCACCACTGTCTAGTAGATGAGCATTCTTACCCTCAGTATCATCCTCAAAAGCATTATCTAGTAATTTAACTAGAGCTTTAAGGTTAGTACTAGAAGCCTTCATACTATCTTTACTGTACTGGAGAATGTTGATAAGAGTATTGTATATTTTATCCAATCTTTCCAGCAAGTCAGCAGCTGGGGCGTTAGAGGCCTTCTCTTTGAGAAGAGAATCCACCTTCTCATTTAGGATGTCATTGTTAGCTTCCAGCTTTCTACATTTTAAATGGAGCCTTTTAATTTCATGAAAACACCACTTACTGAATCTGAAAGAATACAAGGACTCAGCTTTGGCAGTCTGCAAGACACCAGTAGTCACCTCTTCTTTGTCATTGAAGTCTTCAAAAATTATCTTGATGGTGGACTCTCTAGCCTTACGCTCACTGGACTCCTTGCTACCCTCCTGATTATTGTCCTCAGAGTCTTCAGATATAGGCATGTCATGCCTCATACCCTCAACATAATCAGCCATAATAGGAACCTCCTCTTTATTAAAGTCCTGGTCATTCTTCTGATTCTCCACATACTGGATGGCTATGTCAACCAGGTCCTCAAGGCTATGAGAATTATGCCCCCCTACGCCTTTAGAAATAACCTCATCTATATCTTTTCCTTTCTCCTCAGCAGTAGTTTTCTAGCTTTTTTTATTAGGGTCCTCAGCTTCAACAATGACATTATCATCATTGCAAGTGGTAGTGTCCTTCTCCTTATTACATAGAGCTTCAGTCTCATCTCTTGGTCTCTGAGAATCATCCATGCTCTACATATTATCATCAATATTCATTTGATCCCCCTCCCCAATTTCCTCTTTGTTAGCCTCAGCCAAGTTCTCACTCTTAGTTTCCTCCTTGTGCTCATCTTGCTTAGAAATAGCCTCAGAATCATCAGTATTATCCTCACCCTTACTAGGGCTTTCCTTAGTTTACTATTTTATGTTACCAAGCTACAAAATTTTGTTTAAATTGTTTTTGGATATACATTTTGTATTTGGGACTGTGGATAACTGATTCACCCCCCTCTCAATTATTCTAACAATTGGTATCAGAGCATATTGGTTGCTTGGAATAGAGTTTTAAGGACTTCAGCATAAAGATCACAAAATGTATAAGAGGGAAGTGCCAAAGCTAAACAAGGATAACTTCACAATATGGAAAAGCTGAATGAAGTTGCATGTATCTGGAATTGGAAATTTTGCCTTTACTCTAATGGATAATGGCTACCTTGCACCGCCCACTCGACCTTTGACTCTTGATCAGTTAAGAGATAGACATGAGCATAATGTCACTATGATGGAGATTGTTGCTTCTCTAACAGATGATGAATTTCAAGATGTCAAAGACTATACTACCACTAAGAAAATGTGAGATAAACTTTCTCAAGTTTATATTGGTGATGATAATGTCAAAAGAGCCAGAGCTGAAAGTTTAAGAGGAAGATTTGATGATATGAAGATGAAAGAAGGTGAAAACATTGTGCACTATACAAACTGAATAAAGGAAGTTGTTAATGTAATAAGAGGATCTGATGGTGTTATTGAAGAAGACACAGTGGTAAGAAAAATTCTTAGAACCTTATTACCGGTCTATGCAATCAGAATATCTGCAATCCATGAAATGAGATCTGCACCTGGTAATACTCTCACTCTTGATAATCTGATTGGTAAGCTAACAACATTTGAGCTTAACAATTATGATAATAGTGTTGTACCAACTGTTTAATCTACTTTTATGACTTTTTTATGATTGGTAAGTCTAGTAGTAGACATCATGATAATGATAGAAATACTGATAATGAGCTTAATGAACTTGAAGCTCTTATGGCCAGAAGATTACCTAAAGGTAAAGGTAGATATAAGGGTAAGTTACCTTTAGCATGCTTTAACTGAAAAGAAGTTGGTCATATTGTTGCTAGATGTCCAAAAAGGAAAGAAGATGACAAAAATAAAGACCGATGTGGTGAAGGAAGCTATGGGAGAAGAAACAATAGAAGTTGCCGACACTAAAATAGAGCCAACTGAGATAACAATGATAAAGGTAAAAATGTATGTTACATTGTTGAAGAAGATGATACTGACACTGATTCAGATGATGATGTAGAAGTTGTATTCATTCCTATGAAGTATGATTATGAGGAAGAAGAAAGGTGTGTAGAAACAACACTAACTTCTAAAGTTAATAAAAATGATACATAGATAGTGGTTGTACACATCACATGACTGGTGATGAAGAAAAATTTGATCATCTTGAACAATAAAATGGAGGATCTATAAAAATGGTTAATGATACACCTTGTATGGTTAGAGGAAAAGGATCCCTAATGATAAATGATAGAATCAAATGTGATAATGCTTATTGGGTAGAAGAACTAAACTATAATTTGCTAAGTGTGGCACAGATGAACAATTCTGGTTACCGAGTTTCTTTTTGAGAGCAAGAAAGTAAAGATATTTGATGATGGTGGAAAACTTGTTGGAATAGGAGCACAATCAAAAGGTAATCTGTTTTATCTTGACAATGATGAGTCTTCTTGTTTAATGATTAAAAATGAGGATGCATGGTTGTGGCATAAAAGGTTATGTCATGTGAATTTTTATAACACAATTAAGATTAGTAAAAAGAAAAAGGTTAGAGCTCTACCTAACTTAACAAAGTCTGATCATGTTATGTGTCATGAATGTCATAAAGGTAAAATGACAAAATCTAGTTTCAAAAGAAAAGATTATTCAACAAAGAAAGTACTTGAGGTACTTCACACCAACCTATGTGGTCCCATGAGAACTCAGAGTTACTATGGAGACAAATATTTCATTCTTTTTTTTGATGATTACACTATATTAATGACAGTCATGTTCTTGAAAGAAAAATCAGAGGCATTTAAGATGTTCAAGTGGTATAAAGCAAAAGTAGAGAAAGAGACTAGTAAAGAATTGAAATTCTTGAGATCTAACAGAGGTGGTGAATTTATTTCTGATTAATTTACTAACTATTGTAATAAGCATGGTATTAAAAAACACGTCTCTACACCGAGGACACATCAACAGAAAGGAATTGCTAAAAGGAGGAATAGGTTAATTGTTGACTATGCAAGGATAGTTATGATAGAAAAGAATGTAGCTTAGACATACTAGAGAGAGGCACTTAGCACAGCTGTCTATGTTCTGAACCGAGTACAATTTAAGGACTCTAACAAAACACCCCATGAGTTATGGTTTGGTCACAAACCCACTGTAAGTTATTTTAAAATTTTTGGAAATAAATGCTTTATTCTGAAAGATGAAAGAAATGGAAAGTTTGACTCAAAAGGAGATGAAGGGATATTTCTTGGATATTCCACTAAAAGAAAAGCATACAAGTGTCTAAATAGAGTTACTAATAAAATTATTGAAAGTACTAATGTCAGGGTTGATGAGTTTGATGATAGGAATGTAGAAGAAAGCACAAAGGAACCAAAAGACTGCAGTAGATTCACTTACATTGAACAACTAGAGTATCTATTGAAGCTATAGACTATGACAATCGGTCAGTAGGAAAACAACACCAAGGAACGGGAAAGAGAAACCGACAAGCAAGAAGGACCTACCAAGCAAGAAAATGAACCTGCACAGGATGTACAACAAAGAAGAGATCAAGTACTGGAAATATTTGTCATAACACATCATCCTAAGACCTAAATAATTGAAGACTAACAAGCTGGTATGATGACAAGGAGTAAGATGAGACAAGGTACATGTTTAGTTTGTGAATATGAACCAAAGAATGTAAAAGTTACACTGTAGAATGAAGAATGGGTTAATGTAATGAATGAAGAAATAGAACAGATAGAGAAAAATAAGACATGGAATTTAGTACCTATACCTAAGGATAAGAATGTTATTGGTACTAAATGGATATTCAAAAATAAGCTTAATGAAAATGGAGAGGTAACAAAGAACAAATCTAGATTGGCATGCAAGGGATATGCACAGGAGGAAGGAATAGATTATGGTGAAAATTTTTCACTTGTTGCTAGATTAGAAGAATTCAAAATCTTACTTGCATATGTTTCTCACAAAAAGTTCAAAGTTTACCAAATGGATGTTAAATCTACTTTTCTGAATGGGATACTTGAAGTAGAAGTCTACATAGAAAAACCAGAAGGGTTCGTTGATCGAGACAAGAAAGATATGGTATGTAGATTACATAAAGCTTTATATGGTTTGAAGAAAGCACCTAGAGCCTGGTATGAAAGGCTGCACAATTATTTGTTGAGTATTGGATTTGTTAGAACTAGTGAGAATAGAGATCTATATATGAAAGGAAATTTAGATGATACTATCTTGATTGCTGAAATATTTGTGGATGACATAATATTTGGAGGACAAGATCATATATGTAGATTATTTTCTGATGAGATGAGAAAAGAATTCAAAATGTCTATGTTTGGAGAGATTAAGTTCTTTCTAGGCTTACAGGTTATTCAACAGAATGATGGTATATTCATCACACAATCCAAATATATCAAGGGAGTACTCAGAAAATTTGGCATGGAAGATGCTAAACTTGTTGGAACACCAATGACTACCAGATGTAAACTGACCAAGGAAGATGAAACTACATAGGTAAACTAGACACTATACTGATCAATGATTAGTAAGTTGATGTATGCAGTTCATACTAGACTTGATATAGCACATGTTGTGGGGATAGTTGCTAGATTTTTTGCAAGTCCTAGGTAATCACACATGGTTGCTAAAAAGAGAATCTTGAGATACCTAAATAAAATAGAGGACTATGGATTATGGTATCCAAAGGAAGGCAAGTTTGAACTCAAAGTCTATACTGACGTAGACTGGGCTGGAAATATAGATGACAGAAAAAGTACCACTGGAGGAGCATTATTCTTTGGTGAAAGACTTTTTACATGGACAAATAAGAAAAAACCTTGTATTTCTCACTCTACTGTTGAAGCAGAGTATGTTGTTGCTGCTACAAACTGTTAAAATATTGCATATATTAAGAAAGTGTTGGAAGGTATGAATGAGGTAATCACTAAGCTGGTGATTATATATTGTGACAAAACTAGTGTAATTAATATTTCAAATAATCTACTAATGCACTAAAAAACAAAGCACATATCCATCAAGTATCACTACTTAAGAGAACAAGTATAGGAGAAGCAATTTAGATTAGAGTATGTTACATCAAAAGAACAACTTGTTGATATTTCACCAAGCCTCTACCGAAGGAAACTTTTGAATATTTGAGGACTAGACATGGGGTCCATCCCCTATCTACCAGTCACTAATGTGATCTAGAGGTTGCATTGGCCTAATTGTATTAGAAGATCATTCATGTTCATGCAGCATAGTTCACACTTTGGATTTTGTCTAAAGTTGTGAATGGTTTGAAGAACTGGAACATATTTACACATCAGTATACAAAGATACATTTGGTACATACTGAGTATAGAAACTGAACAATAGTGAGTTAATTGGATACTACCAGAGCTATATGTTTTATATTGTTCTTTGGCATTGTTGTCAAAGGGAGAGAAGTTCAATAAAATATTTGCTAATGAAAGGGAGAGAAATCTTATGGACTGAGATAAACTAAAGAAGTCAATGATTAGAGATCACCGAGTTGCTAATTAGATATGTAAGATGATTAAATTAGTAATATGTTGTCATTGATGTCAACTAGTTTTAACAATACTTATCATACAAGTTACAAATACCTAAACATCTATAGAAAGGAGAAAAAGAGATGAAGAATAGATATATCTACATGAGAAAGATGGATATAACAGATGAGGATAAGGAATACATTGGGTAACTTATTGATGAGTCTATGACCTCATGTTATTGACTTGATTATGTTGCATTCATCTATGATGAGGAAAAGAGAACAAAGACACAAGGTATTATGGTATATTAAAGAAGCATTCCAGTATACACCGAGCAGTGTAGTATATACCAAGTGATATTATAAATCGATCTTTTGTTCACTGACACATTTCTTTGTTAACCAAGCATGAAGAAAGGAACTAAATGATTAGTTTAGCCAATGGAAATTGATTAGCTGGAAAGTACCTTGTAATCAAAGTTGGAGATAAAGTTTGTTATGAAGATCAATGGATAACAAAATTTGAATAAGATCTAAGGGATGGAAACAAAATGTGTTATTGACACATCAGTTGAGGAAGGTTTAAGTGGAAAAATTAACAAAAGAGATTAAGTAGAAAAATCTGATGAATGAAAAGAAAATGGTTTACTTGTCTATTTAAGAGACTAGGGTTTCATTGTGAAACTTATGCTGAAAGGAGACTGTAGATTTATCGCATGAACATTGCTTCATGTATGCCTGATCAGACTTGTTAAGGAGAACTGAACTACAGAGATTACCAAGTGTTAGAAAGTTATAACCAAGAGATAGTAAGTCATTGAATATTGTTGAAACATAATTGATATATTGATCAAAGGATTTGAATGAGCATAATATAGATCTGAACATCTGCAATAGAAGTTGCATTGTAATCAGATCACCTACTATTACAATTTAACCATTGTAAATAGATAAATCTCTTAACCAAGTGGACTTGAAAGTCTTGTAATGTCATTTATAGAATGTACATTTGTTATCCTGTCAACCCCATAGTGAATGTTGGTTGGATGATAATGGTTAGTGTTAAATCCTCTAACAAGGTCACACCTTACAATGTATTTTGTAACCTTTAACAGGGTTGGCTCTTCACCAAGCTCACTTCAGAAGAGTGAATAATTTTTGGGTTGCCGGTCCTAGGTGGTTTTTTCCTTTACAGGGTTTCCACGTTAAATCTTTTATGGTATGTGTTGACTATGATAATTTTTGCTTATCATACTTTACATGTTTCATATTTGATTTGGTTGCTAATCACTATAAGTTATTAACTGGTAATCAGTAAAAGCACAGAGAGTTTACTATTTTATGTTACCAAGATGTAGAAGTTTGTTTAAATTGTTTTTTGATATACATTTTGTATTTGGGACTACGGATAACTGATTCACCACCCTCTCAGTTATTTCAACAAATGGAACTATTTTTCTTTCCATTTAGGAAAAAAAAACATGACATATATTGTTGAGTCAATTCATGAAAATTCTCCATAAATGTTGCAATAGGTATCTCCTCCTCTACATATTCAAAACTTGTTAATTCTTTCCTATTTTTTTTTTCATATTTTATATACTTGTAACTCTTACATTTTACCATCCTTGTCGTATTAGTATCTTCAAGTCTCAAAGGAAATTTAGCCAAATCCTTGCATGTTTGATAAGTTCCTCTTATGCAATCTATTTTAGGTATTTCATGATCAATAAATTTGTTGAATAAGATTGATGCTATGAATTGTCTTGAAAGTTTAGGAAAATCATTTTGAGAACCACTACTTTCTTCTATCATCTTTCTAAACCCTTAATAGCAGATATCAAATTCAATATGATATCAACAACAACAAGTTTCAAAAGATTTATATATCTTTACAAAATATGGCTTTAATCTTTCAAACATTGTTTGTCTAACTATAATTTTAGGATTTTAATTACAAAATAAGAGATACAATTCATGATGTGTGGTGTCCAGCCAATGTTTTGTGTTCTAGAAAAATTCTTTAGGTTCAGTCCTCTTGTTGATAAAATCTCTTGTATTTAATGAAGAATGAGTATAATTAGTCCAAAATATCATAACCAAGTTCCTAATTATTGTTAGGAATAACAGTCCACAATACAACTAAGAGGGGGGGTGAATCAGTTGTATGGAAGATTATTAAACTTCAAAATTTAAGTAGCAGCAATATCATATCCAAAGAACACAACGAATGCCAACATAATAACACAATATTTTTGTCTCAAGGAAATCCTATTAAAGGTAAAAACCTCAGTGAAAATTAGCACACACAAATGATGTACTAAGAGTATAGTATCCTTGTTAGAATATTTAGATCTGTTAGGAGCTTATTGAAACATTACAGTACATAGTCCTTATTAGATGACAAACCCTGTTAGGAGTCAAGAAGAAAGGGAGGGTTCACTGCCCAAAGAAGGTGAAATCCACCTTCAAAACTCATTGTTTACAACACAATTTATATGAAGAAATACACAATCTTTTGAACTGTTTGACAACAACTATCTTTTCTTGATCATTTCCAATGAATTCTACTAGTAAACCTCTTCTCTACATATAGGAAACACAACCTTGTAGCATTCACAACTTCTTTATATCACCATTTTCCCATCCATATATTTTCCAAAGAAAAGACCTTTGATTTATACCATATCATAATTCTCATGATCAGGTCCGCCCATAAGCCTTTCCTAATTTGTAAATAATTACATAAACCATTGCTAAGATACACATGGTATCTAAAACAAGTATACAATTATTACATTACAAAATTTAAAGATCGACATCCTTAATTTATGCTTGCTAAATAAAACACACACTACATCTCCTAATTTAGCTTCCAAATAAGTGTTCTCCAGAGCACATGCCATAGCTGACGTCACCTAACATTCTATACCTTGCATTGACCAATGAAAATCCATTAGTACCTTGTCTATCATCCCTCAATCTCACATATCTGGAATCCATAGAATCTGGAAGATATTCCAAAAATACAGAGACTAACTCTGTCATTTATCACTATCATAGTCCAATGACAAGTCTTCATCAAAACATTTGTAACTCATCCAATATGAAACATTACATGATGTGATCTTGGATATAAGATCCCAACACCTTTCTGAACTCTCATATGAGTTCAAAGCATCTGAAGAATCCATAGAATGTCTGTACACTATGATAACAACCTATTCTCCTCACAGAAACATATGTTGACATCAGTGACAAAACACAAATGATAATAGTAAGAGTGTCTATTCAGTAATGTAGTGATTAAACATATTAAATTTTGAAATCACTTCCCCATGTATTATCAATATCCAACAATATCTACCTTTGGCATTGATGTCAACATATGAGAAAATCCATCATTTGAAAGTTATATCAATCCAAAGTTCTACAACCAAACAATCTCCCCATATAGTAAGGATTTTCTCATAGCAACACTTCCCCTTTTACAACAATGGAAAAGGGTTCCATGATTCATCAACTTATTTGCAACATCTTTCTTCCATGATCACTCTTCTCAAGGAGTAGATCCCTACATCTAGTCCAGATTATGATTTTGTGGCCTGCAACACAACACTTCAATAGCATAATATCATCACTCATTGGAGAAATAAAGCATTCAATTGAACAAACCAACTAGCAAAAGCATTCTATTGGTCTTTAGTTAGTGTGAGTATGAAATAAGGGGTTAGTTTACTCTTAGATTTGACCCATAAACAGTGACAATCTACACTAAAATGAGAGATTCAAGAGTAAATGCATGAAACCAAAGTTCTTTCCATTTTAATCAAATTGAAGTGTTCTTAACTAAGCATGAAAAACATGGAAACATCTATCAAATTAAGGCATTAGTGAGCAAATTCTCCAAGCATGAGAGTTCAATAATCAAGGATTATGAAGCCTCACAATTCAAGCATGTAGAAGAATTCTAAATATCACAATGAGCTAGAGAGATAGAAGCCTTTGAAAATTCTATTTTATAGAAGATTGAAGGAATTCAATGGTTGAGATGCATCTATGAGGGGTGGTTGAGATACATCTTGCCTTGATCCTTGATCCATGTGAAAGCCTCTTAATCATTAGAGTGTGTTTGTTTGTGTTTGTTTGATTTAGGAGGTATTTATGCTTTTCTTTTAATTAATAACTCTAGCCATGCATTTGGTGGGATTGACTTAATTAAATAGGCCTAGAGTTAATTGTCTTAATTTTACTTGAAACCTTAGTGATAAATGCTTGATTTAGGATTTGATGGAGTTTATTGGATTTTTGGAATTTATGCTAATGATCAAGAATTAAATTAACATAATCAAGGTTATATGCTGAATTAAGGGAAAATAGGGCCTTAGGTTCTATTAGCCCAATTTTAGGTAATTACATTTGCCCCTCTTTGAATTGCTTTGTGAACAGCATAGGGATTCAAAGGAAATTTGATTCAAAGCATGATCCAAGAGATTTATAGAGCGGCGAGAACTACTCTGAAGGATTTATAGAGTAGTAATGAGAACTATTCTAAATTTGAGAATTTTGAGCTTGATTGAATGAAATCCTACTTGATTTAAAAATTTGTCAATTGTGAACTCGATTGAACACTAATTGACATTACTAATTTTGAGCTTGATTAAACGAAGGCTGATAAAAGAATTCCAAGCTTGATTGAATGAAATTCTGCTTGATTTAGAAACTATTAATTCTAAACTTGATTGAATAAGTATTGAATAAGTATTGACAATATCGCCTCCGAGCTTGATTGAACAAAGGTTGATATGAGATTTTGAAAAGAATTTTTAGTTAAAATTTATAGTCTCAGCTTGATTGAAGAAAATTGTCCTGCCCCTAGTGTTAAGGAATTTGATTCAAAGCATTGGATCTTGGTATGATTATGCCCCCTCAGGACTGAAATTGGAACAAATTCAAATAAACTCATTAGTTTCAAGCATTTAGAAAGATTTACATGATTGAAATGACCTTGGATCAAGCACAGGTCGATTGGAAAGAGTTTTCAAGCCATTTAGATTGATTTAAGTGCCCCAGAAGCACTGTTTGACCAAGTTTGACCAAGAATTTGAGAGAGTTAACCAAGTTTGACTTGTGTTTAAGCAATATCACAACATAAAAAACTTGATGATGTATTGAAAAAATGATGCAGGAGCATCCTAGGTGTAAGAGCAATCTTGCATCACCCAAAAACATATTTCTATTTTTATATTCAATAAGGGCTATTTTGTGCAGAGCTGCTATTTATGGAAAGTTACTATTTTTGGTAATTTTTGTATGTGCTCAGAATGATCTGATTTCTTTCTTGGAGGTTCATTTTGGTCATATAAGTCTGCCAGTAAAGTTTCATTGCCAGATCAAGTGCATATTGGAAGATATTGAAGATTTTCGGTATTGGCAGCAGGGTACAAAAACTTTGAACTCAGTTTTGAAGGCTTTAGAGGCCCCAGATGAGGTCAAAAATTTGGGTGATGGGTGCTTGCACGGGTCAAGCCTGTAGAGCGCTTCGTGACATTTCTGAAATGGGGTTATAATAGTCAATCGGGTCAACTGGTGATGACTTATGGTCTTCGAAAGTCAGGTCACCTGAAATGGCAGAAAATAATTTTCCTTCAAAATTTTTGTTCGGGTTTCGGAAGTTATTTTGAGCTGACTATGATGTAATAAAATGTAAAATAAAATAATTCTAAGTTTGGTCGGCCTTATTGGCTAAAATTATGGAACCTTCCCAGGCGGTGGATAATTGCCTATATAAGGAAGGCTGTATTATTATCTTAGGCAGTTCAGAATAGTTCTGGGTAGTAGATCTGGGTAATAGTTCGAGGCTTTTTCCTACAGAATATTGTAAGGGAATGCCCATGTGGCTTTGCATATTGTAATTCTGAAAGTTTGTAATTCCACATTTGTGGAGATAATAAGAAGCCAATTTTCTATTCTTGCATATTGTTGTTGTTTCTCTATTTCTGTTATGTGTTGTGGTATTAAGGGGAGCACCCTTCATCAAGTGGTATCAGAGTAGGAGTTCTTGAGTGTGTAAACAGATCGCCAACTGTGAGGCAGTTTGCACCAGGACCGTGGCTAGGGTTTCAGTGCGCATCACGAAAATGCCTCCACGAAGAGAACGTTGTGAAAGCGCTGGTGCTGTGACACCTGAGGTTAGAGAGCTGCAGAGACAAGTGCAAGCATTGCAAGAAGAGATTCGCAGAGGAATGAATCTTAATGTTAGAGATGAAAGCGAGGATGAAGCCGAAGAAGAATATCAAGAAGGAGAAGCTGAAATTGTGAACCAGGAGGAAGAAAGACTTTTTCGAGCAATTTCCAAGATTGGGAAAAGACCAAAGATTGAGGTTCCTACATTTTTTGGAAATCTTAACCCAGAGGATTGATCGACTGGATCAATGAATGTGAGGAATATTTTGAGTACGAAGATGTTGAGGATCCTGATAGGGTCAAATTTGCGAAGGTCAGATTGAAAGGTCATGCGAAGATCTGGTGGCAAGAAATTTAGTTGGAGCAAAATAGAAGAGGGAAAGATAAAATCACAAGATGGGATCGGATGGTGGATAAATTGAAGTGATAGTTCATTCTTGTTGATTATGAGCTTGACCTACTAAATAAAATGCAGAGTTTGAAGCAAGCAGGAAGATCTGTTTAGGAGTATACGGAGGAGTTCTATCGACTTCTCATCAGAACAGGCCATGCAGAAGTTGATAAGGAGAAAGTTGCCTGATACCTTAATGGGTTAAGGCCAAGCATCCAGGAGGAGCTGAATCTGGTTTGAATGAACAGTATTGAAGAGGCATACCATTTTGCCCTAAAAGTAGAGGAAAAGCTGAACAAGAAGTTTGAGAGCAGACAAAATGGAAGAGGTCGCGGTGGATGATCTGGTGGACGGTCATATGGTGGCCAAAATGAAGATCCAAAAAAGAAGGATAAGGCCAGTAGCAGTCAGAATCAGGGAGGAAATAATTCCAATCACTTCCAGGATCAGAATAATAGAGATCAGAGAGGAAGAGGAAGAGGACAAGGATCTGGAAGAGGTGGCTTCCGTGGAACATGTTTTCACTGTGGAGAAGAAGGTCATAGGGCATTTGAATGTCCTCAGTGCCAAGGCAGAATAGACAGGAGAAATGAAGGCTAGGCCAGAGTTGCACATGTAGATGAAGATGCCAGATCATCAAATTCTGAAGATGCTGAAAGAGGAGAAATGTTGATTAACAGAAGAGTCCTGTTGAGTGGTGAGAATGAACCAGAGAAAAGGAGGAGCCTATTTCGCACCAGGTGCAAGTGTGAAGGTAAATGTTGTGATGTGATCATTGATAGTGGAAGCACTGACAATTTGGTGTCAGAAGAGATGGTGACAAAGTTGAAGCTCCAGAGACAGAAACACCCATATCCATATCGAATTGCCTGGGTACAGGATGACCACAAGGTCATGGTCAACGAACAATGCCTGGTGAAGTTCAAGATTGGCGGATACCAAGATGAGGTATTGTGTGATATCATATCTATGGATGCATGTCATATGTTGTTGGGTAGACCATGGCAGTTTGACAGATGTGCTGTACATGATGGTCGTGCGAATACCTATTCCCTGACAAAGGATGGAGTGCAACATAAGCTAAAACCATTGAAGGAGACTAAAGAAAAGGTATGTGGTAATGCAAGGATAACTTTGGTTGATGGAAGAAATTTCCTAGATGGTATGAGGCATGAGCATGTATGTTTTGCTTTAATTCCAAAAGTTGGTAAGGAGGAAGTAGAAGATGTCCCTGTAGAAGTTGTAGATTTGTTGAATGAGTTTCAGGATATTGTATCCGATAACATGCCTGATGGATTACCACCAATTAGGAAGATCAATCATCAGATGGACTTGATTCCAGGAGTGAGTTTGCCGAATAAGGTAGCACAAAGAATGACACCTGTAGAAAGTGAGGAGTTGAACAGACAAGTATATGAATTGTTACAGAAAGGATTGATCCATGAGAGTTTGAGTCCCTATGCTGTACCAGCGGTATTAGCACCAAAAAAGAATGGAGAATGGAGGATGTGTACAGATTCTAGGGCAATAAACAAGATCACAATCAAGTACAAGTTTCCATTGCCACGAATGGATGATATTATGGACTGTTTGAGTGGAGCTGTGTATTTCTCAAAGATAGATCTGAAGAGTGGATATCATCAGATTCGGATCAGAGAAGGAGATGAATGGAAGACTACCTTCAAGACAAAGGAAGGACTGTATGAGTGGTTAGTCATGCCTTTTGGGCTAACCAATGCACCGAGCACTTTCATGTGGCTCATGAACGAGGTTCTGAAAGAATTTATGGGTAAGTTTGTCATTGTTTACCTAGATGATATTTTGATTTTTAGCAAGACATTGGAGGAACATATGATGCATATTCGTATGGTGTTTGAGAAGTTGAAAGATGAGAAATTGTTGATTAATTTGAAGAAGTGCAGTTTTATGAAGAAAGAGTTAGTGTATTTGGGATTTGTAGTTTTAGCAGAAGGTCTAAAAATGGATCCAGAGAAAGTACAGGCTATCCTTGAATGGCCTACTCCAAGGAGTGCTACTGAGGTAAGATCTTTTCATGGTCTAGCTAGCTTTTACAGAAAGTTTATCAAAAATTTTAGCAGTATTTGTGGACCCTTGACTGAAACAATGAGAGGGGATAGAAAAGAGTTTAAGTGGACTAATGGGGCAGAAAAGAGTTTTCAATTGTTGAAACAAAAAGTTACAGAACAACCTGTTTTAGCACTTCCAAATTTTAATAAGGTGTTTCAAGTAGATTGTGATGCTAGTGGTACTGCAATAGGAGCTGTTATGAGCCAAGAAGGTAAACCTGTTGCTTATTTCAGTGAGAAGTTAAATGATGCCAAGAGAAAATATTCTGTTTATGATCAGGAATTTTATGCTATAGTTCAGGCATTAAAGAAGTGGAGACATTATCTACTTCCTAAGGATTTTGTTTTGTATACTGATCATCAAGCCTTGCAATATTTGAATAGTCAAGGAAAGTTGAATCAGAGGCATTTGAAATGGGTTGAGTTTTTGCAGAGTTATACATTTGTTTTGAAACACAGGAGTGGAAAGTCTAATAGGGTTGCAGATGCTCTTAGGAGAAGGCAACTATTGCTAACAGAAATGCAGATTGAAGTGGTTGGGTTCAAGGAACTCAAAAATTTGTATCCAGAGGATCCTGATTTTGGTGAAGCTTGGAAAGCTTGTACAGAACCTGTTACTCTAGACAGGACGAAATGGTTGGATTTCATCATTCAGGATGATATGCTATTCAGAGGGAGTCAGTTGTGCATTCCACAAAGTTCTATGAGGGAGAATCTCATCAAGGAGAAGCATAGCGGAGGATTGGCTGGACATTTTGGTCATGATAAAACCCTTGGTTTGGTTAGTGAGAATTATTATTGGCCACAGTTGCAGCAAGATGTGAAGAAGTTTGTACAGAGTTGCAAAGTATGTCAGATGGTGAAAGGAGTGAAGCAGAATATAGGGTTGTATCAGCCATTACCTATACCAGAGAAGCCTTGGGACGATATCAGTATGGACTTTGTTCTTGGTTTACTGAGGACACAGTGGGGACATGATTCAATTTTTGTAGTAGTTGACAGATTTTTGAAGATGGCACATTTCATTCCCTACAAGAAGACTAATGATGTTGTTCATGTAGCAGAATTGTTTTTCAGAGAAGTAGTGAGACTTCATGGTTTGCCAAAGACCATAGTTTCAGATCGGGACACTAAGTTTGTTGGATATTTCTGGCGTACATTGTGGAAGAAATTGAAGACAGATTTGAAGTTTAATTCATCACATCATCCACAGACTGATGGACAGACAGAGGTGGTGAATAGAAGTTTGGGAAATTTGCTGAGATGTTTGGTTGGAGATAAGCCAACAGGATGGGATTTGATTTTACCACAGGCAGAATTTGCATACAATAATTCTGTCAATAGGAGCACTGGCAAATCACCATTCCAGATTGTATATGGAAGTAGTCCAAGAAATGCATCTGAATTGAAAAAGATAGATAAAGGAGAAATAAGTAGTGCTAAAGCTGAGGATTTTGCAAAACATTTGAAGAACATCCATGAGGAGGTGAGGAAGCATATTACCAAGATGAATGCGTAGTATAAGGCTAAGGCAGATGAGAAAAGGAGGCATAAGGAATTTCAGGTTGGAGATGAAGTCATGGTTCATTTGTGGAAGGAGTGATTTTTGGTTGGTACATATAACAAGTTGAAAATTTAGAAGTTTGGGCCATGTAAGATACTGAAGAAGCATGATTCAGGAAATGCATATGAGGTAGAATTGCCTAGTGAGCTGAATATTTCACCAGTGATTAACATTTTAGATTTGACAGAGTATCATGAAGGAGGTGTTGAAGATGAGGTTGCAGCAGCACAGTGGAGTATTCCAGTAACCAGTTCAGATATCAAGGAGATTGAAGACATACTGGACAATCATGTTGGCAGAAGCACAAGGAATAGGACATATGAAGAGTATTTGGTCAAATGGAAAGGATGACCTGTTGAAGATTCATCATGGCTAACAAAGGAGGAGGTTAACCATCTTGGTTTTCCTTTGCACACCTGAGTCGTGACAGGGTCACTTCTCAAATTACCCCGGGTGTCTGATGCAGGAGCATCCTGGGTGTAAGAGCAATCTTGCATCATCCAAAAACATATTTCTATTTTTATATTCAATAAGGGCTATTTTATGTAGAGCTGCTATTTATGGAAAGTTACTATTTTTGGTAATTTTTGTATGTGCTCAGAATGATCTGATTTCTTTCTTGGAAGTTCATTTTGGTCATATAAGTCTGGCAGTAAAGTTTCATTCCCAGATCAAGTGCATATTGGAAGATATTGAAGATTTTCGGTATTGGCAGTAGGGTACAGAAACTTTGAACTCAATTTTGAAGGCTTTAGAGGCCCTAGATGAGGTCAAAAATTTAGGTAACAGGCGCTTGTGTGGGTCAAGCCTGTAGAGCACTTCGTGGCATTTCTGAAATGGGGTTATAATAGTCAATCGGGTCAACTGGTGATGACTTATGGTCTTCGGAAGTCGGGTCACCTGAAATGGTGGAAAATAATTTTCCTTCAAAATTTCTGTTTGGGTTTCGGAAGTTATTTTGAGCTGACTATGATGTAATAAAATGTAAAATAAAATAATTCTAAGTTTGGTCAGCCTTATTGGCTAAAATTCTGGAACCTTCCCAGGCGGTGGATAATTGCCTATATAAGGAAGGCTGTATTATTGTCTTAGGCAGTTCAGAATAGTTCTGGGTAGTAGATCTGGGTAATAGTTCGAGGCTTTGTCCTACAGAATATTGTAAGGGAATGCCCATGTGGCTTTGCATATTGTAATTCTGAAAGTTTGTAATTCCACATTTGTGGAGATAATAAGAGGCCAAATTTTTGTTCTTGCATATTGTTGTTGTTTCTCTATTTCTATTATGTGTTGTGGTATTAAGGGGAGCACCCTTCATCACAAAACCACTTCCTGCTCAATTTTGCCCCTGTTTGACTACAATTTGCCCATGTTTGACTTCTAAATTCCAAAAGTTGACTTTACTTTGTAACTCTATTTTTACTACATCTAGGTGATATAAATCACCTGTTTTGATTTTAGTCCTGATATTAAGTCTCTGTGATGTCTTATGGATGAATGTCCTTTAGGGTTCTGGGGCCCCCAGGAGGCTTAAATAGGTCAAAAAGTTAATTTTTACTATTCATTTTCACTTTTACCCCTTGGATTCTTACTGAGCTCTAAGCAACCATGGTGTTCCCAATGGAGAAGCACCAATTTGAGATGGCTATAAGACACGGCTGACCAAGGCATTACGCACCACTTGTGTGTATCCGATAACGAACCTTATCAATTTGAAAAATTCAAATTTTATGCATTTTTTAGCATTTTATAGGCAATTAGATTTTGGATCACACCCCGTATGTAGGATCATGTTTGGTTAAATCCATGTCGCTTCCTACATTTCAGATCACTTTCAGTGTTCCACAGATCACACCCTAGTGGGTCGCAGCTGGGAAAATTCAAGGAAAATTCAATTTTTTTGTAATTCTTAGGTACAGAGTCATATTCGAGATACTGGATCACGTCTCAGATTTCCTATGTTGCATACAAGATTTCTAAAATCACATCTAGGTTTTGGATCGCATCCCAAATTTCTAAATTCACATCTGGGATTCTTGGATCGCTTTTGGTTTTTTTTTAATTTTTGAGTCAAATACACTTATTTTTCTAAACTTTGAGCAATTTTCTGGCCAGTTTCTTGTGTCTAATGCTAATATAGTGCCTCTATTTTTTTTTGTGTAGACTGATTTTGGTGTCATCTCTTTTAGGTCTTTGAGACCAGTTTAGGTCTTAGTTCTTCATGATCAGCTGAGTCAGGAGGACCAGTAGGTAGTCAGACGATGTGGTGTATGGAGTCTAGTGCATTTACCACACATTCTAGTAAATCATAGCCTTCTTATAGCACTGGCAGAGTGGTGGCATTTAGAGAACAATACCTTCCATCTACTGACTAACAAGATGACTGTCATACTAGAGGATATATGGTATATTTTGTATGTATATGTGATGGGACACCAGATTGATTACAAGGCATCTGGGCCTATAGCTATCCCAAATGCAAGGAGAGTATTTCAGTAGGACACGATCACAAGTCATTATTTGAGTTTGGACCACATGGTCACCAATTGTGCCCCTTTGCCTGTATATTTAGCTAGTCTGATAGGTGGTCTGATGATGCCTGATCGGGGTCAGCACAGTTTCATGTGTGGCTAGTCTAGAGTCATAGGTTAGATGATTCATTCCCCTAGGAGATATGCCTAAGGTAGTTGTATATTAGCTCATATGTATCATGAAATTCATGAAATTGTTTATCAACACTCTAGATCCATGACTGTTGGGAGTATAGTACTATAAATCTGGGCATGGGAGCATATCCCCGTGACCTGCCCCATTGTAGATAAGCACTGTGATGCCAAACTACCTTATATATATATATATATATATATATATGTACTCAAGTTTCATTCAACAGCTCCATCTGGTCAAGTTAGAGTACTGTCGTCATCTCCTTCATGATGTGACTAATGTAGTTTGGCAACCATATCTAGACTATGAGGCCTAGCCCTCAGATATTAGACAGATGTCATTCTTCTTTCAGATGAGATATCTTATTGGTAGGATTCGTTATGTCATCGAGTGATTTCTTATCACTCTGGTATGTCGATAGTATGGTAGAGTTCAGATCATGTCATAGGAGACATGTTTATATGCTCAGATTAGGAATGAGGTGCCTCAATTGGGAGCCTTATTGATTTTTGAGATAGTGGTACATGAGATCTCGCACATGGCACCTATTGACTAGGACTATCAAGTAGATTTTTGTGATGTAGGTCTCAGTAATGATTATCATGCATATTATCTTAGGCATCTATACCCTAGATTCACCGCACCTGAGGATGTCATCTCATGTATTAAGGATGCACTGGATTATGACCTTGATGATGATGTTGGCAGCCGGGCCCAAGCTGCAGGAGGTGCTAAAAGAGGGAGAGGATGAGATGGAGCCTATAGAGGTAGATGGAGAGATGGAGATGGGGCTCATGGAGGTAGAGGAAATGAAGGTGATGAAAGAGATGATAGGGGTAGTGGTGATGTGGGTAGTAGTAGATGACAGGCCTTTGGGGGAGATACTAGCAACAGGCAGTAGAGAGTATAGGTCACTCCTCCTTAGAGGGATACATGGCCACTATTACATAGGGATGAGCATGCCCAGAGACCTACAAGAGGAGATGGTCAGGATCAGTAGCAGTAGGCACATCAGGATCCTCCTACAAATCATGACAAAGATAGATTATCACAGTGTGAGCAGGAGAGGGCTGCATTGATACTATACATAGCCACCCTCATAAAATAGTTATCAGAGTGGGATGCACAGATGGCACTAGTCAGAGTAGAGAGGGACACCTAGATCACTTAGTTGAGAGCAGATAGAGATGCTTAGTTAGCATGGCTAAGGGCACATAGGGATGCATAGCTTACACAGTTGAGATCCGAGAGGGAAAGATATGTGCATACGACCACTCACCAGGGGAAGAGGGCCACATAGTATTTTACTTTGTATTGTGTTGCAATTCCTACCACTTAGAGGTCCCCATTATATTTTGTCATTTCTTAGTAGTCCAAGGGTGTTATGCCACCACCACCACCACTTGGCAGAGCATATACACCCCCTCCTAATCCTCTAGCAGCGGACGAGGGGGCTAGTGAGGTGTAGACTTCTTTGATGTTCATATTTGGTAACCCAAGACTTATTGTATCTCATTGGATATCTTGTATTTGTACCATTTTTTATCAATGTACTTTCATGTCTTCTGGACTCTGTACTTTTTTGATACATTATCTCATTGTTTCATCCCTATTTTGATATATTGGTACTCTAACACTCTTGATGATTTGATATGCTGATAGAAATTCTTGATACTCTTGTTTATGGACATTGCTGATGATATATTAATTCTCCTACTGATTCTGCCATAAACATTCTTATCTGATTCTTCTTGTTTCGCTATCTCTGATATCTAATCTCTGATGGTTTTAATTTCTGCACATGTGATATCTAATTTTTATTTTATTCTTTTTATATTAATGTGATTGTCATACTTGGTCAAGATTAGATTAAGTGATGATAAAATGATGTCATAATATATTTCACTAATATATGCTCATGTTTTTGTTATTTTCAAAGTTTTCTTGAATGTATGGATGTATGAGATATATTACGATTCAATGTATGGACATCTAACTTTTATTTATGTATGAAATGAATGTGGATGCATAATGCAAATATTTTTATTATATGAAATGGATTTATGAATGCAAATGAAATCAGTGATTTATACTCAATCATTTTAGGTTCAGTTGCTTTATGATTCCATGATGTACTTGGTCACACTTGTCAAATGGTTAATTTTTAATGCTTTAGAATTCTCAGCTTATATCAAGATGCTTTAAATAGATTCTCAGTTCATATTAATGCCTCAGATAGTTGAATCCACACTTCCATGCTTATGCAAGACTAAAATGAATGCAACTATATCAAAATGAATGCAATTTAAAATGAATTTCAATGCAACTAAAGACAATGAAATGCATCTAAATGAACCTAATGAAAACTAATATGATATGCAACTAAAATGAACCTTAATGCAATTAACTAATGAAATGCACCTAAGACACCTAGGACAATCACTGTTTATTCAAAGCAGGTTGTTTTTCATCATAGAGCCTTTGTTAGCGGGACCTCATTAGTATATTACAATTTTCACAGATAGATTCAACAATCCTGAAAATATGAATACATCTTTTTTATTCATCATGCTGGAAGACAACCTAAACATCAAAGCACTTAGCTAGAATGTTGTACCAGTTACTTCCTATTTGATATAAACCATTTCTTTTCTAGTGCATAATGTGTAAATGTATACCCACAATAACTTTTCATTTTCTACTCATATCCTAGGGTATAATCTGATTTTCTATGCACCTTACTAGGAAATATTTTATCTTTGTTAGTTTTTAAATAGGCAAGGAAATAGATCCAACCTCACTAAGGTTTTTATAGGAAATAGGTTGAGGTATACATGGTGTTCCAATACATGATGGAGGCACTTATAGTAGACACCCATTCCCCATGATCACCTAAGATCATTGGATTTATTACCACAAACATAAGACAAAGAAAATGTCATGCCCCTAGTCCATCTTCCTCTTAGTCCGTAGACATCATTGAGTTACTCAAGGAAACATAACAATAAAAAATTGATAATAAGAAAAGTTCATTGTCCTTTAACATGATCATTGTATTTGCATAATAGAAACAGACAGTTGTGGTTATAGTGTTTAAAAATACTCTTGATTAATCTTGCAAACACATGCATAAGAATTATTATCAATCAAAGATTCATTTCTTCATCCATAAGTGTCTCACCTGTTTTAGTGTTTAGAAACATTTTTTTCATCATGACATTATATTGAGAAACACATTTTAGATCTAGCTGGTTGGTGTTTAAAAACACCTTTTGTTTGTAGTTTACAGTCAATTGCAGAGGAGGGTGGTATTGAAAAATGCCATTGTTTATAGTTTATTGTCAATTGCGGATGCCACATCCTTTAAATGAATGTGATTTGATCAAATGCCCCCTAGGGAAAAATTGTTTACCTAGGACCCTAATGTGGACAGATTCTAGTCTTAGGAAGGCACAATTCTCTGATAGTTCTCTTAGGATTTGGTGCATCATGAAAGTGACTGGAAAAATATATACAAACTGATATTTACATAGGCTAAAGGTGCAAGAGTTGTCTTGATAGATAGAGTATTGATTACAAGTAGTGTCTGTTTACTAGGTTTTCACCACTTGGCCACAGTTTTATTCTATTTTTGCTATCATGGCACCTATTTACCAGGTTTTCACCAAGACACTTTTTCTCTTTTCTAATTTTTTTTTTGTTCTTTTTTATTTTCTATACTTTTTTGGACTCATCAAGGTGCCTATTTTCCAGGTTTTCACCAAGATAGTCATTTTTTAGGACCTTTTCCATTGTTTTTGATTTTTTTCAGGATCCATATTTGTTGTTTTTGAACTTTTTTCAGGACTCTTTTCACTACACAGGAGCTTCCTTAAGAATGTTAGGCATAAAACCTTTTCAGATGTAGAGTATTGATTGAATCTAGTAAAACATCCCCTTCAGGCATAGCCAATTGATAGGCTCCTGATCCAAATGATGTTGTAATGACAAAGGGACCTAGCCATTTGGGTTCAAATTTTTCCTTTGGTTCTCAATGATGTTGGTTCATAGGATTTTCTCTAAGAACTAGATCTCCTATCTGAAAAATTTTGGGTTTTACCTTCTTGTTGTATCCTCTTGACATTCTCTTCTGGTAAGCTTTGAGATGATCAAACGCCTCTTGTCTACGCTCATCTATCAATTCAAGTTCTTGCAGTCTAGAGATTCTATAGTCTTCATCAGTGACTAGATGTTTAGTGATACTCTCAGTGATGGAATCTCTACTTCAACCAGTAAGACTGCTTCTGATCCATAGACTAGTGCACAAGGAGTTGCACCAGTTGGTGTTCTAATGATTTTTATGTAAGCCCACAATGCTAGATTGATTTGCAAATGACAATCCATTCCTAACTTGTTTACTATCCTATGCAAGATTTTTAGAATATTTTGGTTTGACACCTCAGCCTATCTATTACCTTGAGGGTAATAGATTGAGGAACACTGCTGAGTGATTTTAAATTGAAGGCACAACTCATCTATGTCTTTGTTCTTGAATTGGCCCCCATTGTCAATCACAATCAATAAGGGTACGCCATAATGGAAAATGATATAATTCAAGATAAACATTGAAACTTGTTTTTCAGTTGCATTGGACTGTTCCACAACCTCCACCCATTTAGTGAAATACTCAATTGTGGTGATGATATATTTATGTTCACTTGATGAAATGGGGTAAATATGTGGTGCAAGGGCACCTAGAGCATATAAGGAGTTCAATAAACATTCGGAGATCAACAAGGGATGAATGAGTATGAAGATATCTAATGACATCATTTGGAGTATTTTGGAGCCTACAATGACCTATAAGGTTAATATATGTAATAAATTTGTAATAAGTCCTAAAAGGCTTAATAAGCCTTAGGAAAACAATTTGGAGTCTAGGATAGAATCAAGTGTTGATAGGTTAAATTAGTTTTAATAATGGTCAATAAGTCCATCTAAGTAATTTGACAAAGTTTCAATACTTAGCAATTACAAATATTCAAAATTTACAAAGTTACAAATTTGAATTTTCAAATTGTAACGGTTATAAACATTAAGGAGGGAATTAGATTTTATTTTTTTTAGGCCAAACTAATCCATCCAACCAATTTGGATTGGTTGGGATATTTGATAGGATTTTATTAAATGTTCCAAAGTCCCATTGTACAGGCAAACTAGGCTATTGTATGGACTGTACCAGTTTTGGTGAATACAAACTACCTTCAAATGCAAGTTCATTGAGTTCTTGGAATAGATTTGAATCCATTTCAATAGTTTTGTTATATTATCAATGCATTGAAATAAGTAGAGATCTTTTTGATCACATGTCTATGCAATAAACAAGTATGTACTAATTTTTTTTCAATTACTTCTTGCTGCCTCATAGAGTTTGAACATTTTAATTTTACAATTTTGTTAGTTTTGATAAACCATGGTCATTCCATGACCCCTAGGCATTTTAATCCATGGAATTACATTATAACAACATGTATTATAATCCACTAACATGATTTGATACAGTGAAATGCTAATTTCTTGGTGATCACCAATTTTGTGAAGGGAAACTAATGAAAGTTGCTTGGTATGCTATAGCAGTAGAAAATCTACCTTAATGAGAAGGTATGTTTATGATTGGAGGTGTTTTATGGAGTCAAGGACAAGGTTATCCATCCATTTTTGGGGTCTAGAAACCTTGGGAAGCAAGATTTAAGGGTTTTGAGGGCATAAATTGGGGCTTTTTATTTAAAGACCCCTTGGAATCAAATTGACTTTATATTCCTTTTATTGGAACCTATTCATGACATTTTAAAAATCCATGGAGCTTGGGAGTTTGTCTAGTTACTACTTCCTTTGTAAATGCATGAGTTTTAGGCCTTAAAATCTGAGAAATAGTGTTGACAGTCCCATACTCTCCAAAACAACCTACCCTATCCTTTTGGTATGTTAAGGTACTCCATAAAGGGTACTCAAATATATATTTTATTTACCTAGTGTCTTGGGAAAATTTGGAGATAATGTCTTGTGAAGGCTGTTGCAGGGCTACAAGATAGGCTATTAGGCCTAACTTGGTGAATTTTGAAGATTTGGTGTTTAGACATTGGGAGAAAGTTGGAAATATGTTTAGTTACCTTGTATTTCATAAACTCAAGTTATAGGATCATACCTTAAGGCTTGTTGGAACACAATTTACCATTTCACTTGTTCAAGCCATCTTGGGTCACTAGTTTGAATTGTTACATTTGAGTAGTTTTATGTACTTGGACCTTGGATCCACCATATTCCATTGCCACCTCTACATCAATATGACCAACCAAATCAAAGTCCCATTTCTGAAATGGCCAATGTGTTATGAAAGGAATCAGCTCTCTAGCTGGTGCATGTATGAGGTTGCCATGGATTTGGTATTTCTTACAAGTTTTTGCAAAGTGGATAGCATCTTTCTCCATAGTGGGCCAATAGTATCCAACCCTTAGGAGTTTCTTGGACCCACTTAGCAAGTCTTCCTACCAGCATTGCTTTGTTCAATAGGTACTTAAGCATATCAATTTTAGCCATTAGTTTTACCTTATGTGCCAACATATAGTGTCTAATCTTTTGGGATGCAAACACCACTGTGAGGCATGCCTTCTCAATCATTGAATAATTTAGCTCATATATGACCAAAGTTCTACTAATATAGTATATGGTTGTTTCTTTCTTGGTCTCATCCTCTTGTGTAAGCAATACCCCTAGTGATGTATCTATGGCTGATATGTAGAGCAACATAGGTTTTCCATAGATTGGTGCCATCAGAATTGGAGGATTCATCAAATAATTCTTGACTTGGGTAAAAAAAAATTCATGTTGCTCATCCCAAGTGAATATGGTTCCTTTGCTCATCAATTTTGTGAACGGTTGTGCTTTTTCTGCCAACTGAGATATGAACCTCCTTATGGATTGTATATTTCCTTGTAAGGTTCTCATTTGACTGATGTTCTTTGGTGGTTTCATTTCTAGAATAGCTTTTACTTTTTTTGGATCCACTTCAATTCTCTTAGCTAAAACTATGAACCCTAAGAGTTTTCCAAATGACATGCCAAATGTGCACTTCTTAGGATTAAGTCTTTATTGGAATTGCTCCATCCTATCAAAGAGTCCCCTTAGATCCTCTATATGTGTATTCCTCATTATTGATTTTTCCAAACTGTCGTCAACATAGTCTTCCATTTTCTTGTGTATCATGTCATGGAAGATTGTGGTCATTTCCCTTTGATAGGTGGCACCTACATTTTTTAGACCAAATGGAATCACACTCCAACAATATGTTCCCCTGCACAAGTGAACACTATTTTATCTTGGTCTTCAGGAGAAATTTTGATCTGGTTATATCCTAAAAATCCATCCATTAGGGAATACATCTGATAACCTGTTGCTAAGTCCACAATCATGTCTATGTTTTGAAGTGGAAAATAATCTTTGGGAAAAACCTTGTTGATATCCCTAAAGTATTTGCATAGTCTTATGGATTTTTCCACCTTAGAAATAGGAACTATTTTGGAGATCCACTCGACATAATCAATTACTGTAATGAATCCATCTTTCAATAGTTTTTCTAGTTCTACTTTCACTAGCAATGCCACATGTGGATTCATTTTTATAAGTTTTTGCGTGATAGGTTTTACATCTGATGAAATAGACAAATGGTGCATAATTAAATCTATGTCCAATCCAGGTATATCTGAGTAAGACCAAGAAAAGTTGATCTTCTTTTCTTTGAAAAAATTAGTGAATTGGATTTTCTTATCTTTTGTCAATGATTGAGCTATGTGGACTAACTGAGGAGCTTTTTTTGTTCCCAAATTAATGGGTTCTGTAGGTTCAATCAGAACTGAGGATCTTTCTTGGAATTGATCTAGGAGGATATCAAGCATCCCATCCTTTGGTTCCTCAAGGAGGTTTTTACCATTGGATACATCTTTTTATTTTCCTATTTTAGGATCTGATACTGCCACTAAGTGGTTTTCACCATCAGATCTCTTATTCTTTTTTTTCTTTTCTTTTTAAGATTGAGAAACTTGATATCCTCTTCAGTCATGATTTCATTCTTTACACTGGTGGAAGAATGGAATGGTTCACAAGCATTAAGATAATAGTCTATGGAATAGTCATTGTCAAAGGATAGCAAGCTTCTGTTTGTAGGTTCATCCCAATCTATCAAGTTAGGGTATTTCAAGGACAAAAATTCAACAGGTTCAAGAGACAGCACCGCATTGTTATTAGCATTCATAACTTGCAAGAGATCATCTATTAAGTTTTCTTCTAGATAGGTATTAGGATTATTAGAGTCAAGGTCGTTATTATTAAAGTTCATGTTAATGTTATGTGGATCTAACTCTAGAGATCTAACATTAGAACTTTCTCCCTCTTCAATCAAGATTCTAGGAGAAAAATTGTGTATCACATCTATTTCTATGCCCATGGTGGCATCATAAAGGACATCCCATTCGTAATCATGTGAGTCTAACTTACTATAATATGAAAATCCCAAAAAGTGGGTAATAGTCAAGGGTACCTCATTTTCTCCATTAGTATGGTTCTCTTCTTCTTGCAATGGTTCTTGTGGATTCATTCCTTCTGGTACTTCATCAAAGTGTGGTGTATCAAATCTAGGAGGTTCTTGTCCTTGTTCTTCATTAGGTTCCTTTGTTTGTTCTCTTTCTGGTTCTTGTTCAATATTTTTACCAAGAAATGTGACATCTAGGTCCCCTTGTAAGAGTAACAACCTTTCATAAGAAATGGGTTGTCCTTCCACTTCTTCTTCATCATCAAAATCTCTTGATCTATCAATTATAGGACCTCTTTCTACTATGAGATGAAATCTAGCTTCTCTGAAGCCTAGACCAGTCTTCTCCTTAGGATTTCTGAAATCCATGTGTAGAAGTTCTACTAGCCCTTTGCTAGTTTTTCCCAATGGTCCTTTTCCTTTTTACCCCATTTGTTTCATAAATTCATATCCTTTCCCATATTTTTCTTGATATATTTCAACATGTTTAACATTCCCATCTTCTTCAGGTTCTTTGTAAAGCCATTGTAAAATAGCCTTTTCTTCATTCTCTTCTTCTAGGGATACTTTTTCTTTCACTATTCTAGTTCCTTCATGTATAGTCAAAGTGTTGCCATTGGAAAGTGTAAATGTAGATGAAGGTCTCCCTTGTGTCCTAGGAGATATGGGAAGATCCATTAAAGACATTGTGGAATCCATCTTGTATCCACCCATGCCTATCTCTTGGATATTGATCTTCTTAGAAAAACTCCTCAAGACCATTTCTTTAGATGTCTCTGCCTTGACAGACCCTTCTTTGTTATGGGGAACCATGCTTTATGTTTTTTTGAGGTTATTATAAGTGTATGTGGTATCCACTAGAATAGTCACCTCCAATCCATTATGAGTGAACTTTAGACACTGATGATACGTGGAAGGCACTGCTTGCATTGAATGTATCCATGGTCTTCCAAGAAGAATGTTGTAAGAAAGGGGTAGATCAAGAATTTGACAAAGGACATCTTGTTCCACTAGTCCTAATCTGATGGGTAAGATAACCAATCCTTTAGAGGAACTTTCTTCCTCATCATAGGCCTTGATTTTTATCTTTCTCCTAGGATCAATTGTGTGCTCTAAGAAACCCAGTTGTTTTATCAAGATGTAAGTACAAATGTTCAAAATAATGCCTCCATCTATCAAGACACATTTGACTCGGTGTTTATGAATAAGAAATTCTAAATTAAGGGGTTGATTATGTGGTTGTTTTATTAATTTTTCATCCTCTTCAGAAAAAGATAGGTAATGTGAGGAACCCATGTGACTTGGGGATATTTCCAGTAGGGCTTGATCAAGAACATCCCTATGACTCGGGGAGATTTTCAACAACTCTAGGATAGATATTTGTGCGGGTGTCTTTTGTAATTTTTCCACAAGATTGAACTTTGGAGATGGCACCACTTGTTTAGACGTTGTTGTTGTAGCTAGTGTGTTAGATGCTGAGACTCCTTTGAGAGTAAGCTTTGCCTGGCTTTGTGTTACAACATTTGTGGATTCAGATTTGTTTTTCACTCCTTTGAGTGTGATCATGTTGATGGAATGTTCACATGGTTCCATCATGTTGATTACATTGTCACTATCAGTGTATGTGTAGTTAATCTTATTGCTTTTAGAAGTTTCCCCTTTTTCATAGTTAGGTAGTGGAGTTTGAAATGCCTTGCGATTATTCTTCGTGTGATGTCCATCTACCTTGACTTTTACTTGTTCAATAAGATCTTGAATAACATGTCTCAATTTCAATCATTTATTGGTTGTGTGTCCTTTATTATGGTGGTATTCATAATAGTCATTATCATTCCACTTGGGTTTGTCTTTTGGATCCCAAGGTTTACTAGGATTTGGAATTGTAATGATTTTGTTCTCCACAAGTGATTTTAAAACCACTTCCAAGGTGTCTCCCAATTGTGTAAATGCTCTCTTAGGCTTTGGTGCCCAAATTTCTCTTCGAGGTTTTCTTGAAAGTATTTTTTGTTGCTGGAGTGATAGTAGGATTTAAATTCTTGTTTGTTTGAAGACTTGTTGATAAATTGAAAACATCTAGTTTGGGTTTTGGATTAGGAGTATCAACCACTCCATTGTTAACCACATGTTTGTTCTTGTTTGAATACTTGAACTTGTCCTTGGTGGGATAGTACTTGTCTTTATTTTCCTTGTTGATGGTAATCTCACCTTTCTTGATTAGGACTTCCTTAATCTTGAGAGCAATATCTATGATGCAGGAGCATCTCGGGTCCTTGGCAATCCTGTGTCACCAAAAATAATTTTAGCTTTATCTGTGTTGCTCAGTTTCTTCTTTAATCAAGTTGGTCGATAGTTGGTCATTTCCTTTGGTTACTGAGTGTCATTGGTTATCTCCTGGGAGGTCGGTTAATTCACTAGCGGTCGGCATTGCCTGTCTGCTACTTGGTTATCTTTCTTACCGATGAGTCTAGTTTTGTTTCCTATTGTGGCCAAATTGTGCATTTATATTGGATCACAAAATTAATGCTAGAATCCATCATTGGGAAGTGTGTGATCCCAGATTTGACCGTTACTTCCATTAATTGTTGATTTGAAGGTTGACTCAGCTCGATAGCTTCTTGTATAAATGTAAATGTTTGGTGGTAGTTTAGGGAGTTTTTAGTTAGAAGATAGGAGAAGAAATTAGAGTGGAGATTGGTATCAGATCCTTGAATGTTGAGGACTTCTAAATTTCATCATAATATCAGGCCGTAATCGGGAAGGCCTTACAGCCCGACATGTATAATTCCTATTGATGACAATATATGAAAGATCTGGCATTCTCTCTCTCACTTCTATTGTTTGTTTCTTTTGTGTGTGTTACAGGCTTGGATCATTAGGGTGAGCCATCCCTTGGCCCCTTTTTCTCCCTGCCTTACGTTAGGTGGTATCAGAGTGAGGTTAGATCTTGATCTAGGTCTACGGATCTAGGTTTGTAGGTTCCTCTTGTAGCCGTAGTTGATTGTTGTGGGGTAGCATATTGAGATCTAGCCTGCAATTGTAGAGAGTTGTAAAGATGGTTCATGGGAGGAAAGATGCAGATCTAGGATTAGCAGATATGCTAAGACAGATTGCTGCTAGGTTAGAAGTAGTTGAGACAACCCAAAGAAGAGGCAGACATCTTGAAGATGTTAGTGATGATGAAGTTGAAGAAGAATAGGTGAATGCAGAACCTACTCCTATTATGGATCAAGGTGAAGAAATATTTTTGAAGGTTTTGACAAGTCTGAAGTCAACACCACATTTTAATCCCCCTGGATATAGTGGAAAATTGAATTTTGATGAATTGGTGGACTGGATCACTGAGATGGAAAAATATTTTGAATATGAAAACATTCCTGAGGATAAGAAGGTGAAAATTGAAAGCACAAAGTTGAAAAGTCATGCATCCTTATGATGGGAACATCTACAATTGGATAGAAAAAGGAAAGGTAAAGACAAAATCAAGGTATGGAATAAAATGGTAAATAAATTGAAAGGAAAGTTCTTACCCTGTGATTATCAGATTAACCTAGTTCACCGAATTCAAAGTTTGAGATAGAAGGATAGCTTGGTAAAATAGTATACTAAGGAATTATATACATTTCATATCAGATATAGACATGATGAAGATGATGTGGAAAGAATTAATAGATACCTGAATGGTTTGAGAGTTTCTATCCAAGAGGAAATTAGTATGGTCAAGTTAGAGATTATTGAAGAGGCTTATAAATTTTCTTTGAAAACTGAGGAGAAATTGAACAAGAGACATGAATAGAGATAGAGAAGTCAAGGTGGTAGATTCCCTAGGGGAAGAGGTAGATCTAATGGTGAAAATGGTAGATCTGAACTTGATAAGACAAATCTGGACAAAGGCAAGATAGAGTGGAAAGGTGAAAGTTCATCTAAAGGCAGAGGCAGTAACTACTAAGGTGGTTATAGTAGAGGAAGTTTTTGAGGAACTTGTTATAACTATGGAGAGGAAGGAAATAGGTCATTTGAATGTACACAAGCAAGTAAGAAGGCTGGTAGCAGTAGAAATGCTTTGGTGCAAGAAGAGTCACTGAATGAACCTTATAAGGAAAATAACTTGATGGTAAGGAGAGCATTGTGGAATGAAAGCAAGAAGGAAGATCCAGTAAGGAAAAGTTTGTTCAAGACCATATGTAGAGTTTTTGATAAAGTTTGGAAGGTAATCATTGATAGTGGTAGCTCAGAGAATCTGGCATATGAAGAGATGGTCACAAAATTGCAATTGGAAAGATTGGAGCGTCCGAGACCCTATCAGATTTCATCGATCAAAGATGACCATACACTCCTGGTAAGTGAGAAATGTTACATGAATATGAAGATTGAGAAATAATTTGATAAAGTGTTGTGTGATATCATGCCTATGGATTGTTGTCATATTTTGTTGGGTAGACCTTGGCAATATGATAGACATACTATATATGATGGGAGATTGCATAAGTATACTATTGTGGCTAATGGAAAGAAACAAATCTTATTACCATTGATTGAAGAACCTATTGGTAATGTTTGTACATCTATGAAATTTTTCTTGATGGAAGGAAGAAAGTTTGTTAACTCATTAAAGAAGAATGATGTATGTTTTTCTATGATTCGTAACAAACCAAGTAAGAAAATAGAGGATAATGTCCCTGAGGAGATTGATAAGTTACTCACCGAGTATAGTGAAATCATTTTTGATAATATACCTAATGGTTTGCCAGTGAAAAGAAGCATTGATCATTGTATGGATTTAATCCCTAGAGCTAGTTTACCGAATAAGGCACCTCATTGGTTGATACCAACTGAGAATCCAAAATTAAACCGACACATTCAAGAGTTGCTAGAGAAAGGTTTGATCAAAGAAATTTGATTCCTTGTGTAGTACCTACTATATTGGCACCAAAGAAGAATGGATAATGGAGAATGTGTACTAATTCCAATGCAATCAATAAGATAATAGTGAAGTATAGGTTTCCTATACCAAGAAAGGATGACATAATGGACAGTTTGACTAGAGCAAAATATTTCAAAAAGATTGATTTGAAAAGTGGATATCATCATATTAGAATCATAGAAGGTGATGAATGGAAGACTTCTTTCAAGAAAAAAGAAGGTTTGTATGAGTGGTTGGTTATGCCTTTTGGTTTAACTAATGCACCGAGTACTTTTATGAGGCTAATGAATGAGGTTTTGACGAAATTCTTGGGTAATTTTGTGATTGTATATCTTGATGATATTCTGATATTCAATAAGACCAGAGAAGAACATTTGTTGCATGTTAGACAAGTTTTGTAGAGATTGAAAGAGGAAAAGTTGTTGATAAATCTGAAAAAGTGTTCATTCATGAAAGAGGAGATTGTGTATTTGGGATTTGTTATTTCAGCTGATGGTTTGAAGATGGATCCTAAAAAGGTTGAAGCTATTTTGAATTGGCCTACACCTATGAATGCTACTAAGGTAAGATCATTTCATGGTTTGGAAAGTTTTTACCAAAAATTCATAAGGAATTTCAGTTCAATTTGTAATGCTATGACTAAGACTATGAGAGGAGACAAAAGAGAATTCAAGTGGACACATGGAGCTGACAAAAGTTTTGAAAACCTGAAGTAGAAGGTTGTTAAATTACCTATTTTGGCATTGCCTAATTTCAGTAAAGTATTTCAAGTAATGTGATGCAAGTGGAAGTGCAATTGGAGCTGTGTTGAGTCAAGAAGGTAAACCTATTGCTTTCTTTAGTGAAAAGTTGAATGATGCTAGAAGGAAATATTCTATGTATGATCAAGAGTTCTATGCTATTGTTCAAGAACTGAAGAAATGGAGACATTATTTGGTACTAAGTGAATTTGTGTTGTATACTAATCATAAGGCTTTACAATATTTGGGTATTCAGAATAAGTTGAATCAGAGACATATGAAATGGGTTGAGTATTTGTAGAGTTACACATTTGTGATAAATCATAAGAGTGAAGTCACTAATTGAGTTGTTGATGCATTGAGTAGAAGAAGATCTTTGATGATTGAGATGAAAAATGAAGTTCTTGGTTTTGATGAGATGAGAGGTTTGTATGAAAATGACCCTGGTTTTTCTATGCCATGGAGAAAGTATAGAGCACCTATACAAGATCAACAAGATACTAAATGGGATGAATATTTTATTCAAGAAGATATGTTGTTTAAAGGTATTCAATTGTGTATACCGAGAGGAGTAATGAGATCTAATTTGAAAAAGGAGAAACATAGTAGTGGTTTGGCTCGACATTTTGGCATTGATAAAACATGGAATTTGTTAAAGGAGAAGTACTTTTGGCTGCAGTTGTATAAAGATGTTCAGAAATTTGTGAAAAGTTGTGGAATTTGTCAAGTTGCAAAAGGAGTAAGTCAGAATACTAGTTTGTATGCACCAATTATTGTACCTGATAAACCTTGGATTGACATCAGTATGGATTTTGTTCTTGACTTACCGCAAATAGTAAGAGGTAATGATTCTATATTTGTTGTTGTGGATGGATTTTCTAAGATGGCATAATTTATACCAAGTAGAAAGACATCAGATGTAGTAAATGTAGCAGATCTTTTCTTTAAGGAAATTGTGAGATTGCATGGGTTACCAAGGAGTATTATCTATGACCAAGATAGTAAATTTGTTGGTTATTTTTGGAAAACACTTTGGAAGAAATTTGGCACTAAGTTGAAATATAGTTCTACATTTCACCCACAAACTGATGGACAGAGTGAAGTTGTAAACAAAAGTTTGGGAAATCTTTTAAGATGTTTAGTTGGAGAGACACCGAGTAATTGTGATTCTATGTTAGCACAAGTAGATTTTGCATATAATAATTCAATAAATAGGAGTACTAGGAAGACACCATTTGAGATTGTGAATGGTACACAAATGAGAGGAATATCTAATTTAAGAGACATTGTTGATGAAAATAAGAAAAGTGTTGAAGGAGTAAAATTTGCTATGTACATGAAGACATTGCATGAAGATGTGAAGCTGAAGCCGGGAGACAGTAATTAGAAATACAAAGAAAAAGCTGATAGATCGAGAAGACATAAGACTTTTGATGTTGGTAATGAAGTGATGGTTCATTTGAAGAAAGGCTAGTTTCCTATTGGAACATATGGAAAGCTGAAGATGAAGAAGTTTGGACCTTGCAAAATTTTGAGGAAATTTGACAATGGAAATGCATATGAGATTGAGTTACCTGATGAAATGGACATATCACCGATTTTCAACATTACTAACTTATATGAGTATCATGAACTTGATGAAAAAGTGATAGTGTTGATAGAACATCCTACGAAGCAAAATGATGAAGTGGAACAGATTTTGAAGGAAAGAGTTGGAAAAAGTACAAGAGGGAAATAGTACATGGAATATTTGGTCAAGTGGAAGAATAGACCGATGGAGGATAGTTCTTGGATTTCACAGTCTGAGTTGGATGCAGATCGGACCAGACCTACCAAATGATCCTGAGAATCATTTCTAAATAACCCCAAGTGTTTGATGTAGGAGCATCTTGGGTTCTTGGCAATCCTATGTCACCAAAAAGCATTTTGAGCTTTGTCTGTGTTGCTTAGTTTCTTCTTTAACCAAGTTGGTCAGTTTCCTTTGGTTACCAAGTGTCGTCGATTATCTCCTGGGTGGTCAGTTAATTCATTGGCGCTCGACATTGCCTGTCTGCTACTCAGTTATCTTGCTTACCGACAAGTCTAGTTTTATTTCCTGTTGTGGCTGACTTGTGCATTTATATTGGATTATGGAATTAATGTTGGAATCCATCATTGGGAAGCATGTGGTCCTAGATTTGACCATTACTTTTGTTAATTGTGTATCTAAAGGCTGACTCAGCTTGGTAGTTTCTTGTATAAATGTAGATGGTTGGTGGTAGTTTATGGAGTTTTTAGTTAAAAGATAGGAGAAGACATTAGAGTGGAGATTGGTATCAAATCCTCACATGTTGAGGACTTCTAAATTTCATTGTAATGTCAGGCCATAACCGGGAAGGCCTTACAGCCCAGCATGTATATGTTACAAGTAGTAGTTGTCGTTGCACCAAAGGATCAACCTGTTAATGCCCGATACAACCACTAGACTTATAGAAGACACAAGAGGTGGTTAAGCCATGTCATGAATCCCAAGGGGAGCACTGACCATTTTTCCAACAATCTCCCCCTTAGTGTTACCTGAGGGGATCTGAACCTATGACCAAGCTTTGATACCACTTGTTACAAGTAGTAGTTGTCGTTGCACCAAAAGATTGACCTGTTAATGCCCGATACAACCACTAGACTTATAGAAGGCACAGGAGGTGGTTAAGCCATGTCATGAAGCCCAAGGGGAGCGCTGACCATTTTTCCAATAGTATAATTCCTATTGATGACAATATATGAAAGATCTGGCATTCTCTCTCTCACTTATGTTGTTTGTTGCTTCCGTGTGTGTGTTGCAAGCTTGGATCATTAGGGTGAGCCATCCCTTGGCCCCTATTGCTCCCTACCCTTGCGTCAATCTATCATTTTGTCAAAGCTTGGTGGCCCTTGTAATTGGATTAGGAAATTCATTTCTGAGACCAAATTGTTAATGAAGATATCCATCTTTTCAGTTTCAGGTATCTACCTAGCATATCGTGCAAATATCTTCCTCCATCTTTGTAGGAAGCTCAAGAATGATTCTCCCATTTTATGTTTGGTATTGCATAGATCCAACATAGTGACTATGTGTTGGATGTTTTAGGAGTATTTTTGTATGAATTTTTGCACTAGTTCATCAAATGTTTTTATTCCTATGGGTAATTTGGAAAACTAGTCCATAGCTTGTCCTCCTACACTTCGTGGAAATAGCCTCATGAGATATGTTTGTTCATGCATGAACTCCATACTAGTTGTGCAAAATTCTCTTATGTGATATTGAGGATCTGAATCTCCCATGTATTTGTCATACTTTGCTATTGTAATATTCTTGGGAAATGGAATCATTTTGAGTCCCTTGTGAAAAGGGAAAGGACATATGTGCTACAAAGAGTATTGTTGTTTTGGTTTGTGTTTTGCTTCCTTGAGCTCTTGAATTTTTGTTTTCATGTTAAGTAGTTGTCTAGTTAGATTTGACATAGGACTAAGGTCTTCTTTTTGCTTAAGTTGACTCACATCATAGTCCTTTAGTACTTTCATACCTCTAAAAGCAAGTTCTAGGAAATTATTTTCTTTGTTTTCATCCAAAGCTCTTTCAAGGATTTTGTTGAATCGTTTGCTACTTATAGCTCTGTGGTATTCTTTCTTAGTGGAATTTGTATCATCATCATCATCATCGTATTATATTTCTTATTTTTTTCTATTACATTCTACTTGTTCATTTTATTCATGAAATATTTTATCCCATTGGTATTCATCTTGGTTATTCATGTTTTTTTGTCCGGGTGTTGCTACATGAGTAGTGCTAGGTGTAGTACCATATAGGGGATTGATTCTTGAACTCTCTCCTATTTCCAATGTGAATATAGGTAATCCTTCTGAGAATGGGATTGTTTCCAAATTGTAGGTTTTGTGCCTTGTAACAACCATGAAATCTAGAAGGAGGAATCAATGATTGTCTCATGTTTAAAAGTGGGGTTGATTGTTTGCAATGTCTGATTGTGAATCCAAGGATGCAAGAGTGGATTTGAAATGTTGTTTTATGGATCCAATGTCAAATGGGGTTAGAATGCCCTACTTATGAGTTAGGATCCAATGTGTAAATGGGTCTAATAGTGTGAAATTTTTAGCATCAAAGGGTATCAAAGTGCCATGTTTATGAGCTAAGAACTTGGTTGTAGCTGATTGGATAAACTGACTTCACAATTGGACAATGTAGATTTGGACCATGCAAGGTGACAAGATGTTCTCAAAGATGACTCTTTCTAGATATTAGATGATTGTGTTTTAACAATAGGAACTTACTAATGAGCGAAATGGGTATCTAAAAATGTGACTTTTTTTCTTCTAGAAGGTACGAAAGTACTCTCTATCCCAGATGCGATCCTAAATAGTGACTAGCAAACAAATTGGAACCCCAGATGCGACTTGACAAATGTCAGATGTGACTCAGGAAATGGAATGTGCACCAGATGTGATCTAGGTTTTAACAGATGCGATCCAAGATGCGGGATACAACTTAAGAATACCAAATGCGATCTTATGGTGATAGGGAACTTGCAATTTCAATGTTTCTCAAAAAATGGGTCACGTCTGTCTGATTTTAGTGACTGGCAGCTATTTTTAAATGATTGTAAATGTTGTGTGCTTGTTCATTTGTGGGGAATTAATTGAATTTGTATTTAGAACACATTAAGAAAACATTTTAATCAAACACCCATATCCTACCTTATACTAGGTAGAGATTGAAACCACTTGTTCACTGACTTAGGAAAACACCCAAAGATTCCTCAGAATATCATAGTCCAATAATAAGCAATGGATATTCGAGGCCATATTTTCCAAGTATTAACGTTGATGGGGGCTTGATTGTTAGGAATGGGAACACTGAGAGGTGGGGTGAATCAATGTTCACTGTATTTTATCTTTTTACTTAATCTTGAAATGAACTTAAATACATAAGTACTGAAATGAACATCCACATAAACATGAAATATGAAATCAACACATAACACCAATATGGTTATGGGGAAATGAAAATAGAAAAAAACCCTGGTGGGAATCAACACCC
Organism: Chamaecyparis obtusa; assembly: GCA_027943335.1. Taxonomy (NCBI): domain Eukaryota; kingdom Viridiplantae; phylum Streptophyta; class Pinopsida; order Cupressales; family Cupressaceae; genus Chamaecyparis; species Chamaecyparis obtusa. The sequence goes on from BSBK01007677.1 coordinate 104,327, forward strand.
ACTAATATTCTATACTAGTATTTTATGATCCTTGTTAGAAGATCCTTAATCCTATTACGAGTTTCTTTACAATATGTTTAGTATAGTAGACCTTGTCAAGGGTTGGACCCTATTAGGAGTCTTTTATAATAAACCCTGTTAGAGGTGTGCATGCACTATCCTAGATCTCACTGCTTAAGTGGTGAAGGTTGTAACCTTCTGATCTCAAATACACACTATATCTATTGGATGAACTATCATTGTGATACTACTTGTCTGATCAGTTCCTTTGATACACTAATGCTTTGACCTCTTGCAAAGCTCTAATACATCTTATCAACTCTTCACACACTTCTTTTTGTCTTGACTCAACTCTATATAACCTCTCATACATATTACAATAGGTGCATCTCATATTTGTATCATCTTAAAATGGAAGCACTTCCATCTTGATAGGTTTAGCACCCTCTTTTAGTACATTTATCATGATAGGCTTGCATTTAGGATGCATTCTGCACTTGATTCATTCATTCTAAGTGAAATTAGGGTTAGGATCCCGAGGATTCTCTTGAATGTCCCTCTTCCATGACTCTATTTTATAGGTAGGACTTAGAAATAGGTCCTCCTAGCCTTCATCATGATCATCATATAATTTTGTGCCTCTCCCCAACATTTTGTCCCATCATGGCATCATTTCTAGGTCTTTGAGCATCCCCAGGACCTCATGTCCCTAATTCTGGTAGGATCTAGATCTCTAGGTCTAAGATGACCTAGACCCTCACCTAGGTCAAATTTGAGGTCATCCCTGACCTAGATCAGAGATGAGGTCTTCTTTGACCTCCTCAATAAATTGTGCCCCTTTTTCAGATTTGGTCTCGGTAGGCCCCAAAATCAATGTCAAGCCCTCAGATCTGAGTGTGGAAAGGTTGTAAGTCAAAATTCATTTAATTTTTGTCCCTCCTTAGTTGGTTATTGTGAATGGACCATAATTTAAGGTGAAATTTGAACTATGGGTCCTCACATTGCTCTAGGAGACTCACCTTGAAACCTCTATACAAAGACTCTCATTAACCTTCATTTTCATAACACAACAACATCAAGCAATTTCATGATCATGTTCTCTCAAGGAGACAATTTCATGAACAAGGAGATCCAAGAAAGAAAAGAATGGTGAAGGAAGATGCAAGATTGCAAGAAGATGATATAGAAGATCAAGCCATTGTTCACATCAAGAATCTTTGTGAACACACCATTGTGAACACATACTTGGAGCAAGAGAGATCCTTTCTTCCTTGATCCACCATTACCAACTTTCAATCATTCAAAGATACAATCATAGGGTAACAATTATGAATTATGATTTTGGTAGGAGTAATTTAGCCTTGGGGGCTTAGTATGCTTTTCTATCTTATTCAAATATATGCATTATTGTCTCATACATGTTCATGCTAGGGTTTTGATCTAGAGGATTAGATCTTGGCATTACACTTTCAATACATACACACATTCTATTTCAATCATCTATTCCTGGAGGTGGATATCACCAAAATGGGGGTTTGACTAAGCCAAAACCCTATATAGCCACCCCAAAAACACCATTTTCCAGATAGCTATAGTCATTGTTTTGAGAATTGGAGGACATATCTGAGTATCCTTTTAGGCAAACTTCTGAGATCTGCGAATAAAATCAAATTCAGCCTTCAGAATTAAAATGTAGCCTTTGACCTTTTATCGGGGTCAAAGACTACCTACTGCTAGAAAGACAAAAGTTTAATGGGTTTTCTTTATTATGACTTCCTAGTCCCAAATTTGGTTGCAGAATCTTCCAAAACTCCACACAGGCTTTAGAAAATAGGTATTTCTAAATCTATTTCATGATGAGGTATGTATCTTAACCTAATTAATTTTCAAGTATTTCTAGATTTACTTTACTTATGCTATTCCAATTCCAAACACATTACAAATGAATAGTGTGGAATGTTAGGTGCATTTTTAAGCCTCCATTTTTAACCTATTCAATATTTATATGCGCATACAAAACAAATAACTAGGTTGGCCCTTTAACCGATTACATACAATGATTCCAATCAAATTGGCTCAAGTGTGTTTACAAAAAAACATAATTACATGTCAAAAACCTAATTGCAATAAGTGCATAGCCTTTACAACATAATAATATAACCGCAAACCAAAATACCAATAGTCGGCTGCTTGCTCTATTCTTCTATGGCATTCACTGGCTGTGTAACTTCAACTATCTGTAACTTTGTCATACTTGCATATATGATCATATGCTCATAGAATAAGCATGAATATACTCTAACCAACTTATCTTCTAGTGTGCATACCATAACTCAGTCGTACGCACATGTGGTGATGCTCTGAGCTTCAGGTACATTGTACATTGTCCAGTCTTCAACACTTATCCAATTTCTAATCTTCTCATCAAGTGCACTGACTCCAAAACACTATATAACTTTGTTGCCATAATGAAAACACTATATCAAGTCATATACACTAGTATAGCCAACTTGCCAACAATCTCCCCCTTTGTCATTGACGGAAATAAAGGAATATGGAAAGGTTGCTAATTGTCCCTTAATATGAAAACTTTTGTCTTATATCTCCCTTATACATATCTATAAACCATATTCTATACATACTCCCCCTTTGACATTAATGACAAAGGTTCTTCAAAACTCTATTTACAACTAGTTATAGTGTGAGAAGATCCATATATGCTATCTACAAGTTTTGAATCTCCTTCTTCCAAAATGTAATCAGTGAATTAACAATCTAGAGATGGGTGCATAGTGCATATTGTAGCTTCTCCATCTTCTCCAAATCTGTGCTAGGACCATGATCATATGTCACCATGGTAGTGTCTATCTCCTTGATATTCTGATTGAGTATATCTAGTGAGGGCGCAAAAGCATTCCTTTGTTGAGTCTTCCTAGCCCTTATCTTGGACATCTCCTTTTCTGCCTTCTCAATCTTGTCAATTTGACCTTGATATACATTATTGCACATATTTACATTAGTGGATGGGTCTTTCACTAATTTCTTTACTTTCTCTATCATAGCTTCTGCATCTTGTATCTTCTTGAAGTGGGCATCAATTAACTTGTCTTTATCCATGCAGTCAGCAATGATTTTCCTTCCTTCTTTTACAAACTCTTTCAAAGTTGCTTTTCCAACTTTGAGTGAACTGAGGTCAAGTGAGAAGTTGTTGATCAATTCACTTAGCCTTTTCTTCATGTACTTCTCTTCTGCAAATTGAGATGTAGATTCTTCCAAGCTATTAAAACTAGTCTTAAAGGCTATGAGGATGTTGCTAACATCATCAACTGTACTGACCTTAGATACTTTCTTGCCTGAAGCTAGCAAGTTGTTCAATATATTTACTGACTCAAAAAATGAGGGATTGCTCATTACATGTTTCTCCTTTCCTTCTTCATAGCTAAGACACTGATCTTGATTAGGTCTTCTTCTCCCCATGAATCTAAATTGGTTGTGTCAGGTGTCAAACTTGACAATAATGATGTTGAGGGAGTGATAGGAGTGTTATCCATCACTTCTAGTTTTACTTTGATTATAATTTCAATAAATGGCTCATCTGTTTGCTCACTTTCTTTTACCTCTTCCTCTCCTTTTTGGTTTTCTACTTCCTATTCTTTTTCTTCTTCTTTCTTTTCTTATTTTTTATCTGTTATATCCTCAATCAATATTTCTTGTTGACTAGGAGGATTTTTTCTACATAGATTTTCAGCCTCTTGAGTGCTTACAAAAGCTTCTTCAAACTTTTCAAAATCAGTATCTGAGGACGCCATTTCAATCTCAACATTGTCAATGAAAATTGTTTCATCCTTGTGTGCTTCTAACATGGGTGCAAACTTTTTTACCTCTATGGATTCCTCAATAGCATGCGCTAAATCCTGTGGACCTGTAGATGGTATATTGATGGTCTCTAACTCTTTTTCAACCTTTGTGGATATTTGAGTTATGGGAGCAGTAGTTGGATACATGTGTCTATTCATGAACACCTTTTCAAAGGCTTTCTCTATTCCCTTTGCAACCAATTCATAATTCTTGTCCATTATATGCAAAGTCCTTGACTTGGTTCTAAGATGTGGCTTGACCAAATCTAACAATAAGTTCTTCTCTTCTAGCTCTCATACTAGAAGGGTTTCATCTAAAGTATTTTCCCTTATCCTTAGGTCCTCTTCAATGGCCTATCTCTTTTAGAATTCTAAGATGTTCCACACCTTATCTAGAATCATAGTTTTTAGTTCTAGGACTATCTTTTTGAACTTTAGCATATGTTTGACAATCATTCCATGAATTTACGACTTGTCAATTTAACTATACTTTTCATAGAACTTCCCTACTTGATCTATCATGTCGTCATCAATGATCCTTGCACTCAACACACTTAGAATGGGTTTGAAACTTACTTTTCGGGGTGCTTGATTGTTCTTCCTATTTCTTGTTACTCGATAGGATGGATGACCAGTGCTAATCTCTTTTTTCCTCTTAGGCATTTCCTTATACTCAGGAAGAGTAGTAAGGTCAATGGTTTCCTTGGGCACAAAAAGAGTAACATCTATTTTATTTGTCTAAACATCATATTTCTTAATTTTCACTTTCTTCATCATTAGGTCATCTGACTCTATCTTTGCTGCATCTGTGCTCTCTAATTCCAAAGCAATCTTATCTTGCCTTGCTTTTTCTAGGTCTTCTTGAGATACTCCATGAATTATCAAAATCTCCAAAGTTACCTTGGAAACCTTCCTTTTTGTTGTTGCGATGTTCAAGACTACATCAACTTCTCTTGTTTTCTCTTCATAGGTTCCCCATCTTGGCTCCTTAGGGTCTTTAGGGGCTGATAGAAATACTTGTGCATATGCTTCTAGGACTTGTTCATCAACCTCATATCCAAGTGGATGGATCCACTTTGTTCTTTGTTCAACAACCTCCATGCATGTTGCATCAATCTCAACCATGAAACAAATGCTATCTTTGTATTTCTCTACAATACTCTTTGGTATTCTATATCTCATCTACATTCTAACTCTGAATATCTTCAATTCAAGTGTTATATAATCCCTTAATTTACTCTTAGTAGTTGCCTTGAAAGATATCTATGGCATGGTAGGAATAGATTTGTCTAGATACAAATCTAACACTTTTCCAACAATATGGAAGTACATATAGATAATTAGGGACCCAAAAATAAATATCTTGGTCTTGTCATGCTTGATGGCCTTAATGTTGTCTATTAAATGTGTGCACAAGATCTCACATAGATTAAACTCTCCATTCTCTTTCATAAGTCTTATTACTGCAAGAATTGTAGCCGCAAACACATTGTTCACCCTGCTGGTATGTTGGAACCTATATCCAAGTATCATGGACATTAATTTGATGTCATCTTGCTCAATAGGCTCTATAGTCATTTTGTGCCTATCAGTTCTTGACTTGCATGTTTGTTCAACAATTTTTCTTACATCCTTCCCTTTTGGAAGAATGTCGCATGTCCTTAAGAGGTGTGTCATCTCATCAATTAGGTCTCTTGAAATCTAGACCAACACTTCACCTATCCGAAATAGGTCATCATGGATCCTGCTGAGTGGGATCTTGATCCATTCTAATTTGTAGAACTCATATGTCATAGCATAATCCACTATAGGGTGATTATTCCACTGCGCATACTCATCCATGAAGTTTTTGTCAAGTTTCATCATTGTTTCCATGTGCGTCCTTATTCTGTCCAATCCTATTGGTTCTTTCTTACAATATATGTATGCCCTAATGTCTTCAATGTGCATAATGCCCATGGAAGTGCAAGAGAATGGACCTTCTAGGTCATCTAATGTGGACCTAAATAGATTCCTTATAAACATATATCTCTTCTTTTCTGCCACATCAAACACAATGGCAGTAGCTATTACTTACTTGTATATCACTTTCTAAGTAATCTCAAGAGCTTTTGAATCAACACAAAAAACTAGGGTTTCCACACCTAATCAAATGTACTGACAATCACTAGTGAATCAATCTATAATTCTTCACAATCAAGTGGTAAGGTTCTGCTCTCTAATCACTCTGAATTTGAATGCAATGAGAGATCTTACAAACTTTTGTGTACTTTAAAGTAGGAATTCTGCCATTAACGCTTGCTGTATAAACTAAGTTGTCACTGAAAATTTATTTCATTCTACAAACAATCAGCTAGTTTTCTCTTTCACATAGGATTTGTTAGTCTCTGAAAGCTTAATTCCAAAGGAGCATACTCTGAGGGTGATTATACCAGCCGTGCAGGGGTATAGAGCTAAATTAGCTCCCCCTATGACCCTGAGGGCCATTCATCCTGATGTAGAGGGTGCATCCACTATGGATGCATCCAATACATTCTCATCAACCTTATCCTTCTTCACCTCTGACCAAATCAAGCTTGCATCCTCTGAAGCTTTCACAAACTTGACTTCTCCTTCGGTATCCAATATTGTTTCTTCAATCTTTTTAGGGCTTTCTTGACCTTGCATCCATGATCTACAAAACTTTGAGATGTGTCTAGCCTTGTTACAAGAGTGAAAAATGACTGTAGGCCTTATATTCCTTGGTGCATTGACATGGCTAACCATTTTACATTGTCTTGCAAAGTGACCATTATAGTTACATATCTGACATGTAACATTTTGAGAACTTCTTATATTTGGCTTATTCTGATTTCTCTAATTATGCTAAGTCTTTTTATTTTGACTTATCTCACAATTCATAGCTCTATGACCAAATTTATTGCACGAATAATAGTAACCATTGAAATTTCTTACCTCTGTACAGTTCCTTTCTATTTGTCCATGCTTGTTACATGCATAACAAGTGTGATATACTGGCTTGTGCTCATTCTTGGATGGTTCAACATGATCTTTAGTCTAACTTCAATTCTCCTTAGCATTTGAGGTGTCTTCTAGTGCTTTCATTCTTGCTCGCATGTTGTGAATCTAATTTTTTGCTTCATTGTATCCAATGCAACTAGTATCTCATTTAACTCTTTGTGCATACAACTCTGATTCTATCAAATCAGAGCTAGTGTGAAATTTGTCAATGTGACTCCTTGCCTCTTTTAATTTAGATTGCAAGCTTTCATTTTTGTTCCTTAGCTCCAAGATTTCCATGTTTTCTTGCCTCAATTCTTCATTAAGTTGAAAGTTCTCTTTGATCTGTTCATCATAGACTTCCTGATAGTTAGTTAGCTTATCATCCAATTCTTCAATATGTTCTTTTAGAGATGAATTTTCTTCATTCAGCTTCTTAATTATTATTCCTAAATCACTGGTAGAGCATTCCTTTCAATCCTTTCTTAGCCTTTTGATGACTACTTGAGCATCACTAACTTTTTCTTTTAGTTCTTCAATTTCTTTTTTAGATTTGTCTAGGTCTTCAAGAGTAGCTTCAAGATTTCTTTTCAGATGTTTCATTTCTAGTTTTTCCATGATCTCCTCAAGTGGTTAAACTTCTTTGCTAAGGACTAGACCTTTGATACCAATTGTTAGGAATGGGAACACTGAGAGGGGGGGTGACTTAATGTTCACTATATTTTATATTTTTACTTAATCTCAAATTCAACTTAAGTAATTAAGTACTGAAATGAACATCCACATAAACATGAAACATGAAATCAACACATAACACCAATATGGTTATGGGGAAACCCAAATAGGTAAAAACTTCAGTGGGAATTGATGCCCACTAATATTATGTACTAGTGTTTTATGATCCTTGTTAGAAGATCCTTAACCCTGTTAGGAGTTTCTTTACAATATGTTTAGTACAGTAGACCTTATCAAGGGTCAAACCCTATTAGGAGTCTTTTACAATAAACCCTATTAGCAGTGTGGACACACTATCCTAGAGCTCACTGCTCAAGTGGTGAAGGCTGCAACCTTCTGATCTCAAATACACACTATATCTGCTAGATAAACTATCACTCTAACACTGCTTGTCTGATCAGTTCCTTTGATGCATTGATGCTTTGACCTCTTGCAAAGCTCTAATAAATCTTATCAACTCTTTTTACACTTCTAATCTTATTGAATCAACTCTATATCAACTCTCATACATATTACAATGGGTGCATCTCATATTTATATGTCCATACAAAACAATTAACTAGGGCAACCCTTTAACCGATTACATACAAAACTTCCAATTGAATTGGCTCAAGTGTGTTTAAAAACAAAAATAATTACATTTTGGCAACCTAATTACAATAGGTGCATAGCCTTTACAACATAATAATATAACCACAAACTAAAATACCAACAGTCAGCTGCTTGCTTTGGTCTTCTCTAGCATTCACTAGCTGTGTAACTGCAACTGTTTGTAACTTTGTCATACTTGCATATCTAATCATGCGCTCATAGACTAAGCATGAATATACTCTAACAAACTTATCTTCTAGGGCTCATACCATAACTCAGTCATATACACGTGCGCTGATGCTTTGAACTTTAGGTACTCTGTACACTATCCAGTCTTCAACACTTAGCCAATTTCTGATCTTCTCATCAACTTTGCTAACTCCAAAACACTATATGACTTTTTTTCCATAATGAAAACACTATATCAAGTCATATACACTAGTATAGCGAACTTACCAATATCAATATGGTGAATTTCTTGGGGCAATTACGATTTTCCTCATACAAGTGATAACAACCTTTCAGGGGTGATCCAAGTGACATCTAACATAGAGATTTTAATGAAGGTATCCTCTCAAAACCATCTTCCATAGTCAGACAAGAAAGATTGAGGCTATTAACCCTATAAGAACTTGAAAGTGTGTAGTCTCGCAAGCAAGATTTAAGTGGCTCCACTCTATACAAAATCCAAGTCTATCATTGGGATTGATCATCAATCTCCCAAGACAAGATAGATCATGTCTTCCAAGGCTTTAGCCTCAAGGAAGAATCAAATTTTATAGTGGGGTTGAAGATTCAACATAAGATTTGTCCCCACTTGGGTCATTCCTGGGAGATTTTTTCCTCAACCGGTAGGCCATCTAAAGGTATACAATAAAGAAAATGGATAAATGATAGTAAAGCTAGATTTATGGTTCTCCATGAAGGAGAAGAGCATAATCTCCTAACTTATACCACAAATCCCAAACACATCATGCATATTTAAGATTCAATTACTCCAATTTGATTCCAAATAACAAGCCAAGATTTGAGTTTCTATTTTTTCCTCAAGGGGAAAAGAGCATAATCCTCTAGCTAATTTGTAACTTGATCTCAAATTGTTTTAAGATTTCTAGAAAAATCAAACATGAAATTTTTATGTCAAATTTTCTTTAGAGATAACTTGCATGACAAGCATTAGTAATCTTTTGTTTTTGGTCTTGGGTAAACGTCCTGCAAACAACTTGTATCAACTTAAAATGGAAGCACTTCCATGATAAGAGCATTTAGCCCTCTGAGTGAGTGGTTTGGATCATGTCAAGCACCTTGAATTAGCTCTTTGCTCAGATCAAACTTGTTCTCCTCATTCTGCTTTTGTCTGTTCCTGATTTTAGTATATTTATGCATTTCCTGGCATTCTAGCAGGGGTTTTGATGTTTTTTACCTCAAGGTCAAAGTTGATGATGCAGGAGCATCCTAGGTGTAAGAAAAATCTTGCATCACCCAAAAATATTTCTATTTTTGTATTCATTAAGGGCTATCTTGTGTAGAGCTGCTATTTATGGAAACTTGGTATTTTTAGTAAGTTGGTCATGCAATCTTAGAATGTTTTGATTTCACATGTGGAGGTTCATCTCAGTCATATTAGCCTACTAGTAAAGTTCATTGACAGATCAAGTCTAGCTTTGGAGATATTGAAGATTTCTGGTATTGGCACCAAGCTACAGAAACCTTGAACTCAGTTTTGAAGGCTTTAGAGGCCCTGGATGAGTTTGAGAATTTGGGTGGCAGGTGCTTGCATGAGTCAAGCCTATAGAGCACTTTGTGGCCTTCCCAGAATGGGGTCATAATAGTTAATCGGGTCAATTGGTGATGACTTATGGTCTTCGAAAGTTGGGTCACCTGAAATGGCGGAAAATAATTTTCTTTCAAAATTTTTGTTTGGGTTTCAAAAGTTATTTTGAGCTAACTTTGATGTAATAAATTTAAAAATAAAATAATTCTAAGTTTGGTCGGCCCTATGGGCTAAATTTCTAGAACCTTCTCAGGCGGTGGAAATTGCCTATATAAAGAAGGCTCGTAGTGTTGTCTTACGTGGTTCGGGGTAGTTCGGAGTAGTTCTGGGTAGATCTGGGTAATGATTCGAGGCTTTGTCCTATAGAATATTGTAAGGGGATTTCCCATGTGTCTTTGCATATTATAATTTTGAAAATTTGTAATTCCACATTTGTGGAGATAATAAGAAGCCCATTTTCTGTTCTTGCAAATTGTTGTTATTCTCTATTTCTATTATGTGTTTGTGGTATTAAGGGGAGCACTCTTCATCATTCAACCTTGAGGGTCAAATTCAACCTCTACCCTGACCTAGGTTAGGGTTGAACTCAACCCTGACCTAGGGCAGAGTCGACCTCATCCTTGACCCCCAGTCCAGATTTCAAATTTCCATGATTTTGGGGTGTTAGATTTCAGAGATATTTATTTTCCCACCTCCAGGTCAGCCATTTCAGGTTTCAAAATGGTAAATCCTTAAATTGCATTTAATCTAGTTATATTTCAAAAGGTTAGGACCTAATTGGGATTTAATTCTCAAAGGTGGCCCCTCTAGAAGATTGTGCTCTAGTTCACTATAAAAGGAGGCCTTCCTCTCTCATTTTGATCATCACCTTTTGCCATCAAGCACTCAATCTTTCAAGCAAGGTCAAGCAAGCATCTCCGAAGCATTTTCAAGGAAGCATTCAAGTTCTCTTCTCCATCCAAGTTCTCCATTGAAGATCAAGGATTCAAGCTTTCAAGTCATTGAAGGGATTTCATTCAAGCATGCAAGATTCATCATTCAAACCCTAGATCTAGCCATCATGATGGTGTGATCTTCCTTCAAGATCCTTTGTTCATCTTCTAGATTCATTCATTCTTCTATCAAGGTGGATTCCAAGCATACAAGCATGGAGGTTTTGTATTTACTTTCATAGTTTTGATTTACATTTACCATTGTTGTGTTCAAGCTTTCATATCAATATACTTGTTTACATTCAAAATACAATTGCATATCTATCTAATTGCATAGCTTCATTGTTAGATCTATTTCTACTACTTGCTAGCATTCTCATTTCAATTTTAATATTAAGGTTGATTCCAAACTGGGGTTTGACCAAGGTAAACCCCTCAAACAAATTAAAAAAACCCTCTTTTTCTTACAGGTGCAGGTGCGAAATTTTGGATTTAAGATTGGATTTGGATACCCTTTTTGGTGAACTTTTGAGATCTACGAACAAAGTCAGAATTGACCTTCAAATAAAGAATCTAGCCTTTGGCCTTTTATGAGGATCAAAGACTACCTGTCATTGGAAAGACAAAAGATTTCTAGGTTTTCTTCGTCTCAGCATTTCGAGTCCAAAACAGGTTGCAGAATTGCTCGAAAGTACACACAGACATCAGAAATTGACATTTTCTATATTTTCCCTAATTTGAGGTTAGTATTTCTATTTCAAATTTCAAGCACAACTCTCCATAGGTAAATATAGGGTTTTTCTCTCTCTTTCATATTTTCCATAGATTGATTCTATTGTGTGTTAACCTTTAGGCTGATCAAATTGGATCTCTCCTTTGGGAATTTGGATTCGGGAGTGGATCTCATATTTCCCCCATACATTACACTCAATAGAGGTGATTCCAAATTACCTCTATCCACAACTATTAGGATTTCAAAATCAATCAACAACATCAAGTTCACCCATTAACTTGTTAGCTTGTTAGAAATCCCAAAATCCAAAGATAATGCTTTAAGGAAAATTAAATATGCAATTTGTTAGCATTTCTTCCTCAATTTAACTCCAAGGTGTAAACCAACTTTTGAGTTTCTGATTTTTCCTCAAGGGGAAAAGATCATAATCCTTTAATTGATTTACAAGGTGAAATTAGATTATATTTAAGTACTCAAAACAAAATGCATGAAGTTCATTTTATTCTTTAAAAGAAGATCAAAACAAGGGTTAGCATTTGGGTCTTTGTATTTCAACCTGCAAACCATAGTCATGATGCCAAAAACTAGAGAAATCAACAATGAAATTTTTTAGGAGTTAGAAAACCCAATAATGCAATAAAAATCCTCATATGTGATCCTAGATTTTCCCCCTAATTTCTAGAAATGATCCAATTTCCCAGAAATGACCCAATTTTCCCAATGCGACCTGGATCACAAGATGTGACCCTAGATTTAAACAAATGTGACCTTGTTATAGGATGCGATTGCAAATCCACGATGTGATCTAATAAACTTTGTATACGACTATTCTTCCCAGATGTGATCCTCTGGCATAAAATTGCACAGCGATAGTAAGTTAAAAATAGAAGAAAACTAGAAACTCTGGGGCTTAGCCCCACAGTGGGCACCAAAAATGTGTGAGAGTTTGTGGCCTTCAACACAACACTTCAATAGGATAATAACATTACTTGTTAGAGAAAATAAGCATTCAATTGAAGAAACCAACAAGCAAAAGCATCCTATTGCTCTCTAGTTAGTGTGAGTATGAAATAAGGGGTTAGTTTTCTCTTAGATTTGACCCTTTAATAGTGACAATCTACACTAAAATGAGAGATTCAAGAGTAAATGTATGAAACCAAAGTTCTTTCCATTTTAACAAAATTGGAGTGTTCTTTAACTAAGCATGAGTCTAAACATGAAAAACATGGAAACGTCTATCAAATTAAGACATTAGTGAGAAAATTCTCCAAGCATGAGAGTTCAATAATCATGGATTATGAAGCCTCACAATTCAAGCATGTAGAAGAAGTCTAAATATCAAAATGAGCTAGAGAGCTAGAAGCCTTTGAAAATTATATTTTATAGAAGATTTAAGGAATTCAACAGTTAAGATGCATCTATGATGAGTGGTTGAGATGCATCTTGGCTTGATCCTTGATCCATGTGAAAGCCTCTTAATCATTAGAGTGTTTTTATTGTGTTTGTTTGATTTAGGAGGTATTTATGTTTTTCTTTTAATTAATAATTCTAGCCATGCATTTGGTGGGATTGAATTAATTAAATAGGCCTAGAGTTAATTGTCTTATTTTTGCTTGAAACCTTAGTGATAAATGCTTGATTTAGGATTTGATGGATTTTATTAGATTTTTGGGATTTATGGTAATGAGCGGGAATCAAATTAACATAATCAAGGTTATATGTTGAATTAAGGGTGAATAGGACCTTAGGTTCTATTAGCCCAATTATAGGTGATTACAATTATAAGTCTAAAAACTTCTACACTGATGCATCTCTACGTCACTTAATTCTGACTAGGAGGGGCATGAACTCCCATCATACCTCTAAGATATTCAAAGGTATCTTTTGGCAGTGGCTTCATGAAGATGTCTGTAATCTGATTTTTTGTACTAATATATTCTAATTTATTTCCTTCTCTGTGACCTTGTCTCTCAAAAAGTGATACTTGATAGAAGTATGTTTAGTTTTAGAGTGCATCACCAGATTCTTTGACATATTCAATGTACTGGTGTTATCATAATGGATAACCACTAGCTCATCAAAAGTTATTATAATATCCTTCAACATTTGCTTCATCCAAATAATTTGAGTGCAATTTATAGCAGCAACAACATACTTTGATTCAATAGTAGATTGTGCTATACAATCTTGTTTCTTAGCCAAGAAACCAACTTTTTCCCAAGGAAAAATGCACCTCCACTAGTACTCTTTGTGTCATCAATGCTTCCTACCCCATCAAGATCAGTATAGGCATGAAGTTCACAACTATCATTCTTGTCATACCATAGGTTATATTCAATTGTTCATTTCAGATATCTGAATATCCTTTTCACAACAACTAGGTGTGTCTCCTTGGCTCTATCTTATATCTAGCCACAATACCAACAACATTAGCAATATCTGGTCTGGTTTGTGTCAGATATTGTAATCCTCCAACTATTGATCTGTACTTAGTCTAAAATACACACTAAGTTTCATCATTTCATGATAGCTTATTACTAGTCAACATGGTTGTTCCTACTAGTTTACAGTCTTCCATTTCAAACTTCTTTAGCATTCTTTGAGATACTTAGTCTGAGAAATAAAGATACCATTTTTGTTCATCCTAGAAAGAATTTTATTTCACCTATCATGGACATCTCAAATTCACCTTCCATTTCCTTAGAAAATTTCTTACATAGATCATCATTACGTCTAAAGATAATATCATCAACAAAGACTTCTATTATCAAGATTCCATCTTCACTAGTCCTTAAATACAAATTACTGTAAGCATTACCTTTTTTGAATCCAAGCCAAAGTAAATACTTGTTTAACCTTGCATACCAAGCTCTTGGAGCTTTCTTCAGCCCATACAAAGCTTTCTTCAACTTGCATACCATGTCTCCATCTTCGCATAGGGGAAATCCATCTGATTGTTCTATATATACCAAATTCTTTAAGATCCCCATTTAGAAATGTAGATTTTTCATCCATCTAATACACCTTGAAATATTTATCTGCAACATAAGCCAAGAACAATCTCACTGCCTCTATTCTAGTAAAAGGAGAAAATGTTTCTTCAAAGTCTATACCTTCTTGTTGTGAATATCCCTTACATACCAATCTTGCTTTGTTTCTTACAACAATTCCTTCTTCATTCATTTTGTTTGTAAAGACCCATTTTATTCTTATTACATTTTTTTTAGGTCTAGGAACCAATTCCCAAGTTTTATTTTTCTTTATTTGATCTAGCTCTTCCTTCATAAAATTTATCTAAGATTCATCTCTATGTGCTTCATCTATACTCTTTGGTTCAACTTGAGAAATTAAACAAATATCTTCTCTATCTTTTGATCTAGTCATTACTCATTGATTAGAATAACCACTAATTTGATTTTCAGGATGGTTATTCTTTACATACCCTAGAGTCTTAGGAGCCTCAGTAGCCTCACTTGTGTCAACATCATAGGTCTCTTTTTCACATTTTTCCTCAAAAAGTTATTCTTCTTCTGCAGCAGTAGTAGCCTCTTTGATCTCTGAAATCTTATTCCTAGCATACATTCTTTCTTGTATCTAAAACTTTTCATCTATCCTTACATTGTTACTTTCGATCATCTTTCTCAATCTCAGATTGAAATATTTTAAAGCTTTTCTCTTGGTAGGGTAGAGTAACCAAGAAAATTCCTTCATCACTTCTAGCATCAAACTTTCCTATCTTATCATATCTCTTGATATAACACTTACTACCAAATATTGTGAAGTATTTTATAGTAGGATTATGATGAAACCATAATTCATGAGGGGTCTTACTTGTACCTTCTCTAATTTGAATTTTGTTTAATGTATACACTAGTGTTCCAACAACCTCTCTCCAATGCACAAGAGATACATTTCCTTCAAGAAAAATTGTCCTATCAGTATCAAGTATATTCATGTTCCTTCAGTCTGCTATGCCATTCTATTGTGGAGTCCTAAGAGAAGATGTCTGTCTTTTTATTCCGTGCTCTTCGTAGTATGAATTGAATAGCTATGAAATTAAATCTCCATCTCTTTCTGACCTTAGACACTTAATATTTAAACCTAATTCATTCTCTACTTTTCTTTGAACAACTTGAATTTATCAAATGCCTCTGATTTTTCTTTCAAATAAGTAACCCACATCATTCTAAAAAATTCATCAACAAAAAGTATGAAATACCTTTCACCATAGTATGATATTATTCTTGTAGGTCCACATAGATCTATATGTACTAAATCCAACTTTCCTTTTGATGTATATACTTTTCTTTTGTAACTACTTCTAGTCTATTTTTCCATAACACATTCTCTACATATAGTGTTAGATATTTTCACAATCTTCGGTAGATCTCTTACTGCATTATCCATGCTTTCCTTCACAATGTTATAAAAATTAATATGACAAAGTATTCTATGCCATAACCAACTATCATCTATCTTCACAACAAAACAAGAGGATCCATATGTATTTAATTTAAATACATTACCTCTAGATTTAGTACCGGTTGCAATTAGCTTACCTGCCTTACTTCTGATAAAACATTTACCTTTAAGATGACTTAATTGAAACTCTTTATGCATTAGCTATCCAACACTCAACAAGTTATGTTTCAGTCCATCAACAAGAAACACATTATCTTTATTAGTCTTCTCATCCAAAGTAATAGATACTATGCCTATGATACGTTTAGGAAGATTGTCTTTGAATCTCACAATGCCACCATCATACTTCACTAATTTAAAAAACTTGTTTATATCTCCAGTCATATGATTGAACAACCCATGTCTAATACATTTAGTTTTCTTGTCAACGTGAGATACTAAAGCCTTTTCCTCATGCACTGGTTCATCTCTAATAGCAACAAATCCAATCTCTTCATAATCTAAATCATCATCATCAGAAATACCTTCACTAGCATAATAAGATTCTATTAGAATAACTGAGAGGGGGCTGAATTAGTTATCTGCAATCCAAAATCAAAATATATAACAAAAAACAATTTACTTAAATGAATGTAGCTTGGTAACTTAAAATACTATTCTATCTGTGCTTTTACTGATTACTAGTTAATAACTTATAGTGATTACCGATCAAATCCAATATGCAATATGTAAAGTATGAAAATCTAACAATCACCACAATCAATGCATAACACAAAAGATTTAACATGGAAACCCTATAAAGGGAAAAACCACCTAGGACCAGAAACCCAAAAATTGTTCACTATTCTGAAGTGAGGTCGGTGAAGACCCAACCCTATTAAAGGTTACAAAACACACTGTAAGGTATGACCTTGTTAGAAGATTTAACTCTAACCATTATCGTCCAACTAGCATTCATTATGGGGTTGACAAGATAACAAATGTACATTATATGAATGACATTACAAGACTTTCAAGTCCACTCGGTTAAGAGATTTATCTAATTACAATGGTTAATTGTAATAGTATGTGATCTAATTACAATACAACTCCTATTGAAAATGTTCATATCTATATTTATTCTCATTCAAATCCTC
Organism: Chamaecyparis obtusa; assembly: GCA_027943335.1. Lineage (NCBI taxonomy): Eukaryota > Viridiplantae > Streptophyta > Pinopsida > Cupressales > Cupressaceae > Chamaecyparis > Chamaecyparis obtusa. The sequence goes on from BSBK01007677.1 coordinate 121,507, forward strand.
TAATCATTATATCAATTCTGTTTCAACAATATTCAGTAACCTACTATCTCTCGGTTATAGATTTATGATGCTCGGTAATCTCTCCAGTCCAGTTCTCCTTAACCAGTCTAATCAAGCATGCATGAAGCTTGTTCATGCAATATCTCTACAATCTCTTTCCTCCAGCATAAGTTTCTATTATACACTAAGTTTGCACCCTTGTTATAAGCTCTCTTGGTCTTGATAACTTAGTACAACATGGGAATCATCTCTAGGTTGTGGGACCTTTGCTAACTGAGATGAGACCTCTAGGTTCTAGGCTGGTTCCTCTTGGATTATCACCTTAATTTTCTCTTAACAAGAAAGTAAACTTTGAGGGGAAAAGGGATAGAAGGAATGCTTGGAAGGGAAATAACTGAAAGCAAACTATCCTACTAGGTGATGCATCGAAAATAGGGTTTGGATCTCAGTATAGAGGGATGGGATCAATGAAAAGCTTAGGTCTAGTAGGTCACAACTTATTGAATAGGCTTGCATAAGTGTTTCACAAGAGGACCTAAACATAAGACACAACTTATGACCTGCAAATAGACATTCACTTCAGCAAAAGGGCACAGGGATGAGACAGAATGATGGGGGGCTAAAGAATACCCACAAACTCATTCAAATCAGATCATACATAGTAGTACACATATAAGATGAATGTAAGAGGGATTAAGAACCCTAAGTTTCCATTGAAAACATTCATAAACTTAAATCCAATAAGAGATAATCCAAACAAGGAAGCACAAGGACATGAAGGATTGTCAGAAACTGCCTCTACAATATTTGTATTATCAATGCAAATTTACATAAGTAGGAGGCCAGAGGGTAGAAAAGATACCGCAAATAGCCTTATGAGAAAGAATTCTTTCTTTTTACAAATGTCAACTCTTCGCTCAAAACAACCCTAAACATACAATATATACATCCCCTAAAATAAGCGGGATCACAACCTAACTAGGGTTATAGACATCTGCAATACATTATCAAACCCTAGGGTACAAGATCACATTAAATTCACTAAGAGCACTTGGTAGATAGATCATATCTTTCTCCTTGCATGTTGTTCCTATACTGAGCTTGCCTGCAAACATGACAACCTTGATCCATCTACCCACCTACAACTCCACTAAGCCATGAAGGCTTTAAAAACAATCAAATCTTCCTAGGAGAAGTACTACAGGAAAACTAGTGCCAAACCCTTCTCATCATCCCTTGGCATGGAAACATGGTAAAGGACCCTACAAACACTATCCAAAAATCACCTCCATCCCTTTCTCAACCACCTTAGTTCTTAGAAATTAAATCACCGAGCTACCGAGTGTCGTGCATGTAGGGAAGGCTAAAAAAACTTCAAAACCTTGAGATAAATATTTGAATTCAAATTCCAACGGCTAGCCAAACTCAAAATTAAAACATGACCTTCGATGAAGACTTATCTCGGCAGATGAATGGCCATGATGTGCTCAAAAAATTGCTTAAAAATCCTCCTCTGACAAGTCAAAGCCACCGTGGAAGTCAACGGCCAATCGGAAGTGAGCATGTCAGCATATCTATTACCTTGGACCTACCTCGAGCCTTCTTCCTTTTAAGTCATTTAGTGACTATGTGACTGAAGGCTTCCATTGATTCATGAAATCCTTTAGCCAACTCTGGTCTGGTTAAGCGATTCAGTGAACAAGGCTTTTCGCTGAATCACTGGGTCACTTTATTAACTCTGGTTATATCAAGCGAACACGAAATCTCTTTATTCACTGAGTTGCTGAATACCCCTTTAACCACTTAGGATAATTTTGGCTTACATTTGGTGAACTGGTGACTGAAGACAATCGCCAGGTCACTGAGAATTTTAGAGCCTTGCTAACTTATCTCCTAATTCAATGAACAAGGCTTTTCACGCATTGGCTAGATCTTTTGGAACACTGCTATCTTATCACGTGAATGAGTGACTAAAGAGAAGTTATCAGGGCCACCAAATACTTTGTCAAACCTTGGACCCATCCTACCACATGTCAAACTTTCATTCATTCTAGCCGCTCTATCAGAAAACACCTCGGCAAGCTCTGACATTAGACCCACAATCCTGGCAAGATTCCAATCTAATGGTAGTCACATGATCGCATGGGCCAGAATATTCCATTTTGATCATGCAACAACCATAGATCTTTGAAGATGTCACAACCTCATTGACCGCCTAAGAAATTTGGCCCCACTGAAAGGTAATCCAACTTAGCACATGTGGACCAATCAAAAGCAAGCATGTCATCAACCTGCGGCACTGGACCCACTGAAAAAACCTCAAACACCTGGAAAAATTGATGGTTAGTCGCATGATCACATGTGTCAAAGAAACCCCATGAGATCATGTGATAGCCATAGATCTTCTCAGAAGGGACACAGTCTATCAGGCCTGCTCTGACATGCCCACAAGTCATCACCCTCGGCCAAATGAAAAGCTGCCAAATCAGCATATGTGGCATTGGACCCACTGAAGCCTTGAAGATTCCAATCAGATAGCTAGTCACATGATCGCATGGGCTAGAATATTCCATTTGATCATATGACTATCGTCGATCCTTTCAAACTAGGACCCCACTTTGACAAGTAACCTGCTGCCTGCAGAACTAACCCCACTTTGACCTGGCGATTCAGCAACTGAAGGCTTTCTTGGAGTTGCTAAAAGGAGTTCTTAACCATGGTTAAACTCAAAGGATACGTGAATAAGGCATTTTCTAAATCACCAAACCACATGCTTTACCTGGGGTTTCATCAAGCGAATGCCCAACTAAGGGCAATTCACGGAGTCGCTGAATAACTTAGGGAACCATCAGAGAACTTAGTGGTCATGTGACTGAAGAGATAGTAATGTTTTCCAAATCGTAGGATAATATGTGGTGACTGGGAAATACTTAGCGAATATGAGAAACATCACATTTGCTAAGTCGTTGAAAGAAAAGGGAACTACCGGAAGAAATTTGAGAACAATCGACCAACCAATGAGAATAAAGCACACATGCGCATTGGAGAACTTAAGCTGCCGATAAAGTAACTACAAATTAGAACAAGGGCTTAGGGTTTTTAGGGTTAAAAGACCACAATGACTACATTTTCAAATATTTTAACCTGCAGACCAGGGAATTAGGAAATTCACAGAGGCCAAAGGATAGAATATGAGGCCATGAAATTTTTAGGGAAGCTTGACAAGGATAAAACAGAGGCCTTGCAATGGATTTTGGCCAAATTTGCATGCTCAGGAAAATTTGGGTAACATTTTGGTGATTTCTACTGGATGTCAGCCTGCTAGACATTGAAAACTAGTGGCCTTGACATACCCATTGGGCATGGGGTTACTACTGAGCACAAAAACTTGATAGAGAGACAAAACTTAACCAAAAGATAGACTGGGGAACAAAACTAGTGCATGAGCACTTCTTGGAAAATAGGAAACTAACCTAGAAAATAGGGAAAGAAACCAAAACACATACTTAGAAGAATTTACAAGAAAACTTACAGAGAGGGTTTAACCTCAAAGCAAGGCTTCAGATGGAAACTATTTACTGATATTTGTAGGGGGTCACCTTCAAGAGTTTCTAGCTGAAAAGCATTGAATCCCTTGCACTCTGTGATTACAAATGGCCCACCCCAAAAAGAGTCAAACTTGGTTTGCCTGCCAAGCCTGGATTTGAATTCATCCCACTTGAGGACAATATCTCCAACCTTGAAATTTCTGATCCTGGCTCTTTTGTCAAAATTCTTCTTTGTTTGACTTTGATGAAATTCCATATCTTGCATTGATTTATCTTTGATCTCCTCTAGCTCCATCAATTGGGCACATCTTATTTGCAGGGGATCTCTTTCTTCGAACAGGGCATACTAAGTGGCTAAGTCTAGGGCTAGTAACTCAGCTAAAATGGACAACTTGGCCTCTTTACCATATACTAGCATGTATGGGGAATTACCAATGATTTTATTTGGGGTAATTCTGACTAACCACAAGGCAGACTTCAACTTTGTATGCCAATCTCTCTGATTGTCTTGCAAGGTCTTTTTGATTATTCTAATCAGGTTCTTATTTGTTGACTCTGCCAAACCATTCCCCTGAGGATAGTAATTGGAACTTGTATTCAAATAGATGCCATTCTTGACTGCCCACTCTAAGACTTTAAGGCCTGTAAATGCCAATGCATTATCTGAAATGATGGAATCAGGAGTGCCAAACCTATAAATTAAATCATCATAAAAACTCAATACAACACTCTCATTTGCTTCCTTTAAAGCCACTTCTTCTGTCCATCTAGTGAAATAATCAGTTGCAGTGATTATCCACTTATGTCCTACACTAGATGGAGGGTTAATCATTCCAATGAAATCTATACCCCACTTCATGAAAGGTTGCTCTATTCTGACTGGCTATAGGGGCAAGGCTACAAGCCTTTCTTTGCCTGCAAACATAGCACATTTGATGCATTTTTTGACATAATCATGACTATCCTTAAAGATAGATGGCCAATAGTATCCAACCCTCATGATTTTAAAAGCAATAGTCCTAGGAGAAAAATGACCTCCAGAAGGTCCATCATGAAATTCAAATAGGACATCAGCTATCTTTTCTGAATCTATGCATCTTAAAAGGACACCATTGTGATCCTTTCTAAAAAGAACATCATTAATCAACATAAAAGGGATAGATTGCAATCTATAATACCTTTTTTTTGCTGAATCCAGACCTGCAGGACATTGTCCTATCTTCAAGTAATTGATCATATTAGGCAACCAGCATGTTGCCTTGGCTTGTTCCCCTATAGAATGTACAACCAAAGATGCATCCCTTTGCTTTGATTCCTGTGAACTTTCATCCCCTGCCAAATGATCATAGAGACCTCTTCCTCTAACTAGCTTGGTAGTCTGAATATCAACATCATATTCCATCACCTTGGTGATCCAACCAGCTCTTTTCTCATTCAGGTCTTTGGAAAGAAGAAATTCTTTGACACTGGGATGAGTAACCTTTAGGTGCACCTTGCTATGGGTCAACAAATGTCTAAATTTTTTGAGACTCTTTACCACAACAAGTACATGTTTCTCCACAAAGGAGTACCTCTATTCATATTCTTCTAAACCTTTGCTAAAGAAAGCGATAGGTTGCTCCAATCCTTCTAAATTTTCTTGGGTCAGCATTGCGGATATGGCATCATGACCTCCATAAGCATAAAAGATAAAATCCTTACTAAAATTTGCATTTAGCAGGGTAGGAGCTTCTATTAAGGCCTCTTTGATAGCCTGGAAATTGGCTTTCCCTTCTTTAGTCCAGCTGAAAGTTGAACTCTTCTTTAACATGGTTGTTAAAGGCTTGAGTAAATCTGTAATGTTAGGCAAGAACCTCCTAACAAAATTAATCTTTCCTATGAAAGATTGGAGACTTTTCTTGTGATGTGGTAGGGGTAGCTCTAGGATAGCTGCAATTCTCTTAGGATCCACTATGATCCCTTCTTTGGATACTATATATCCCAACAATTTTCCTTCATGAACTGTAAATACACATTTCTTGGGATTAAGAGATATCCCAAACTCTCTACACTTTTCAAAAATCTATCTCAAATGTTTGATGTGGTTTGCTGCATGTTTAGAATAGATAGTTATGTCATCTAAGTAGACCAAAACAAACCTTTCCATTAGGCTCTTAAAGGCCATATCCATTTCTTTTTGAAATGTAGCACCTGCATTTGACAAGCCAACGGGCATCTTCTGATAAGCCATAGTTCCCCACTTGGTTGTAAATGCAGTCTTATACTGACCCTCTTCTTTAACCAGGATCTGATTGTATCTTGAATAGCCATCCAATAATGAAAATCTCTCGGATCCTAAGATATATTGTAGAATTTGTTCCATTGAGGGTAATGGATGGCGGTCTTTTAGAGAGGCTCTATTCAAATCCCTAAAGTCAACACATAACCTTAACTCCCCATTCTTCCTCCTGATAGGAACAAGGTTGGAAACCCAACTAGTATGTTTGATGGGGTAGATGATACCACTCTCTATTAATTTGAGTACTTCTTTATGCATAAGTGGCTCAAGCTTGGGATTAACAGGCCTTTGCTTCTATCTTACTGGTTTGGCATTAGGCTCTAATTCAATAGTGTGCTGAGCAAAGGAAGGATCAAAATCCTTGAGGTCTTCATATTGCCATGCAAAGAGATCACTGAATTCTTTGAATAACTGAGTGTAAGCTTGCTTTTCTAATTCAGTGTTTACCTTTCCAAATTGCAAGCTCTTTCCTAGTTCCAATTCTAATTCAACACAATGTTCTTGTTGGACTATCAGGCCAACTTTGTTCTTCTTGACTTCATCATCCTTGTTGAAGATATTTTCTAAGGTGATAAGACCTCTAGGCATCTTATTGGACTTAAGTTGTATCACTTGATCACCATAGCTTTGTGATAGCCTATCTTGGTTATACTCTGAAAAGACATCCTCTTCAAACAAGAACTGCAAAATTTGTTCATCATTGTCAAACACTTGCCAATTGACATCATTATTAGGAATAGAGGGTCTAACAATCACTTTAATATGTTGTTCATCTACCACTTTTGAAACAATATTTGGAATATCATACTGAGATCCAACAACAGCTAATCTATCTGCATTCTGATTTAATTTTCTATGGATAGCAACAATATTGAAAGCATGGAAATTTTCAATTGCATCCCAAACTCTATGTTTGTATGCTTTCATGGTGTCATTTTTAGTTGCACTTATCCCTCTTACTTGGTTGACAACTAACTCACTATCACCATAAACTTTTAAGGCTTTAAGCCCTCTTTTTCTAGCCCATTTTGGTCCATTGACTAGACTTTCATATTTTGCAGTATTACTAGTGTAGGAGAAACTGAACCTAAAGGTAGCATAATACCTTTCTCCTTTTGGGGACACTAGCATAGCACCACCACTAGAACCATGCCTGCTTCTAGCTCCATCAAAATATAGTTTCCAAACCTGATTATTCTAATCCTCTAAATCAATGTCTTCTTTAAGAAGGCTTGGTTCTATGGATCCACTTTCTCATATCAAATAGTTTCCCAAACCAGCATTCCAAACAACATGCTCTGATTCTCTTGCATCTAAGAAAATATCAAGGATATCTCCTATCTTAGTGCTTTCTTCACTAATGGTTTGGAAATCACTGCCATCAAATATAGGGCAGTTGGCATTGATAGTGTTGGACACATAAGATTCTATATGGCGTGCTACCAATTTCTTTGATTTAATGGTAACCTTAGTACCATATCTTGTGTGGAAGAGCATATGAGACCAATCAAAAGATAGATAGCCTCCTATCTTGGCTGTGAACTCCCTTGATAAACATATGGCAAACAAGGCAAGGAGATCTATGATATATATATCTAGGAGGATTGAAAAATTAGGACTAGCATGTAGAATTAGATTGGTATCCTTGGCCACACCTATAGTACTGACTAAGGATCCATCTAGTTATGTGACCTTCTTTTGAAAGGGTTCATATTTTAGTCCTAGTTGGTCTGCCACTTTCTTGGGCATTATAGTACTAGTAGCTCCACTATCTACCATACAATTATGTACTAGAGAATCTCCAATAATTAAAGATACATAAAAGGGAGGAGGCTTTGAGTTCCTACCTTGCATGGCATTGCTTTTGGGGTTGTTGCTTGGAGTCTCCTTTTGTTGATCAGTGTTAACCAACACTGGCTTTGTAGCTTCTTTTGTAGGCTGAGGAGCTATTGCTTCTAACATAGCCTTCTTCAAGATCTCAGGTTGTCCTAGAATAGACAAAGAGTCCCACATAGACATAGTGACATTCACCTTCTTCATGCTATCTACAATATTAAAGGGTGTCACAGTGTGTATCTTTTGTTGTGCTTTTGGCATGATAGGATCCACTTCTTTGGACTATTGGCCCTCTCTATTTGTAATAGTAGGAGTCTCTTTGGATGTGATAGGAATAGCTTGCTGCATTGGCTCTGTAGATGTAGTGGCTTGGGTACCAGAGTCGACTCTCTCCATATCCTAAGCTCTTCTTTTTGCTCTTGTGTAGGGAAAAAAAGTAGCTTCATCATTAACTCCATTAAAGTCTAGTTGCTCCCAATTGAAAAGAGTGGTCTCATTTTCTTGTGGTTCTTGCTGAGGAACTAATCCACTGGATGAAGCCTCTGGTTGAGCTTGTGAGGCATTTTGAACCATTAGAGCTTGGTTCATCCATCCATTTGAACACGTAGCCTAATTATGAGGCTGATTGCAAGGAAAACACTATTCATTATCCATGGCCATATTATTTTGGCCAGGCACCATGTCTCTAACTAGATTTGTAGAATTAAGAGCTGCAGGGTTGTATGGTTGGAATGGTCTTTGATTGAAACTTTTCTTTTGTCCTTGATAGCCTCCTTGGTATGGTGGCCTATTTTGCTAATAAGGCTATCCTTGATTTTGATACTACTGACTAGGACCTTGGCCTTGTTGTTGAAATGGTGGTCTGATTCCTTGACCTTGCTTCTTCAAATTTGTGACCTCCTTAGTCAAGGTTTATAGCAAATTTGTCATTTCTTGCATACTAGTCTATTGACTATTCTTTATTTCTTGCAACTCTTGAGAGAAATTTTCCCTAGCATGCTCTTGACCACTAGTACTAGCTTGAGGTGCTAATATTGTGGGAATAGGGGTAAATGGGGGCACTTGTGTAGGTGCAATAGGCTGAAGACTAGGAAAAATGGGCATTGGTGGTCTTCTAGCTATCATGTCTACTTGAATTAAACAGTTTTCAGCCCTAACAACAATGTCAAAAGCCTGGGGTAAGGAAGTACCACCCATAGACTAGATCATGATAGATATTTGACCATTTAGACTTTGCAAGTAGTAAAGGAAAGCATGGTCAGCTGATGGTCTCACAGAGACTGGGATTCTATTCCATGTTTTAGGGAATCTACTATTTTAATCTGTCATTTGTTCTTGAGGATCTCTCTTAATAGTTGTCAACTATTCAACTAGAGATAAATTATTTGATTTATCCTCAAAATGTTTACTTAATGCATCCCCTAATGCATCCCATGAAGTAATAGAACCAACAGCTAGAGTTCTAAACCATTCTAGAGCCTTACCTTTTAGAGATGCTGCTAACAATTTTGTGGCTACATCTTCTTGGGTTATGTTGTGTATGCTGCAGATGGTGGTCACATCTCTTATGTGCTCAAAATCTGTTGTCTGCCCTTCACCTATGAAATTAGGTAAGCTCTTCAGTGCCACTAAGAGCACATCATGATGCACTGCAAAATTTAATGGGCTCCCTTGATTGAAAGGTGCAAAGGCAAAATTTCTAGCCATTGCAGGAGCTGCAACTTGAAGATTAACAACTATATGAGCTATATTTTCTATTGGATTTGACTCTTCCTATAGATCTCTGGTTAGGGATCTACCTCTTCTTTTGGAATGAGAGGGAAAAGGTCTCCTTTCTGAAGTATCAAGAGGTGTAGACTGAACTCTCCTTGCAGGAGATTCTCTTTGAGTTGACCGACCCTTATAGCTTCTTCTTGAGGGCAACTCTAAAAATTTAGTGGGCTTTGAGCTTCTAGTCTCAATCTTTCTCATAAACCTTAAACAAGGTTGGCCTAAATTTGTGAAACCAGTGGAGTCGCCAGATATACTTGGTAAAACAACCTCTAAAGGTCTGTATTATGCAATCTGCATATTAGAGATGACATAACTTCAACAATGAACTTCTTTTGTTGTCCCACCGGGTGTGCCAAAATTGTTATACACTAAGTTTGCACCCTTGTTTCAAGCTCTCTTGTTCTTGGTAACTTAGTATAACATGAGAATCATCTCTAGGTTGTGGGACCTTTGCTAACTAAGATGAGACCTCCAGGTTCTAGGCTGGTTCCTCTTGGATTATCACCTTAATTTTCTCTTAATAGGAAAGTAAACATTGAGGGGAAAAGGGATAGAAGGAATGCTTGAAAGGGAAATAACTAAAAGAAAACTATCCTACTAGGTGATGCACCAAAACTAGGGTTTGGATCTTAGTATAGAGGGATGGGATCAATGAAAAGCTTAGGTCTAGTAGGTCACAACTTACTGAATAGGCTTGCATAAATGTTTCACAAGAGGGCCTAAACATAAGACACAACTTATGACCTACAAATAGACATTCACTTCAGCAAAAGGGCACAGGGATGAGACAGAATGACAGGGGGCTGAAGAATACCCACAAACTCATTCAAATCAGATCATACATAGTAGTACACATATAAGATAAAAGTAAGAGGGATTAAGAACCCTAAGTTTCCATTGAAAACATTCATAAACTTAAATCCAATAAGAGATAATCCAAACAAGGAAGCATAGGGACATGAAGGATTGTCACAAACTGCCTCAGCAAAATTTGTATTATCAATGGGAATTTACATAAGTAGGAGGCCAGAGGGTAGAAAAGATACCACAGATAGCCTTCTGAGAAAGAATTCTTTCTTTTTACAAATGTCAACTCTCCACTCAAAACAGCCCTAAAAATACAATATATACATCCCCTAAAACAAGTGGGATCAAAACCTAACAAGGGTTACAGAGATCTACAATACATTATCAAACCCTAGGGTACAAGATCACATTAAATTCACTAAGAGAACTTGGTAGAAAGATCATATCTTTCTCCTTGCATGTTGTTCCTGTACTGAGCTCCCCTGCAGACATGACAACCTCGATCCATCTACCCAACTGCAACTCCACTAAGCCATGAAGGCTTTAAAAATAATCAAATCTTCCCGGGAGTAGTACTGCAGGAAAAATGGTGCCAAACCCTTCTCATGATCCCTTGGCATGGAAACATGGCAAAGGACCCTGCAAATGTTGGCCAAAAATCACCTCCATCCCTTTCTCAACCACCACAGTTCTTATAAATTAAATCACCAAGCTACCAAGCGTCGTGCACGCAAAGAAGGCTCAAAAAATTCAAAACCCTGAGATAAATATTTAAATTCAAATTCCAATGGCTAGCCAAGCTCAAAATTAAAATAAGACCCTCGATGAAGACTTCTCCCAGCAAATGAACGAACACGATGCACTCAGAAAATTGCTTAAAAATCCTCTTCTGACAAGTCAAAGCCACCATGGAAGTCAGCGGCCAATCAGAAGTGAGCATGTCAACATATCTATTACCTTGGACCTACCTTGAGCATTATTCCTTTTAAGTCATTCAGCAACTATGTGACTAAAGACTTCCTTTGATTTGCAAAATCCTTTAGCCGACTCTGGTCTGGTTAAGCGATTCAGCGAACAAGGCTTTTTGCTGAATCGCTGGGTCTCTTTATTAAATCTAGTTATATCAAGTGAAGATGAGATCTCTTTATTCACTGAGTCACTGAATACCCCTTTAACCACTCATGATAATTTTGGCTTACATTTGGTGAACTGGCGACTGAAGACAATTGCTAGGTCACTAAGAATTTTAGAGCCTTGCTAACTTATCTCCCGATTCAGCGAACAAGGCTTTTCATGCATTTGCTAGATCTTTTGGAACACTACTATCTTATCATGTGAATGAGTGACTAAAGAGAAGTTATCAGGGCCACCAAATACTTTTTAAACCTTGGACCCATCCTGCCACATGTCAAACTTTCATTCGTTCCAGCCGCTCTATCAACAAACACCTTGACAAGCTCTGACATCGGACCCACAATCCCAACAAGATTCCAATCTAACAGTAGTCACATGATTGCATGGGCCAGAATATTCCATCGCAATCATGTGACAACTGTAGATCTTCAAATATGTCAGAACCCCACTAACCGCCTAAGAAATTCAGCCCCACTAATAGGTAATCCAACTCAGCACATGTGGACCAATCAAAAGCAAGCATTTCATCAACCTACGGTACTGGCCTCACTGATAGAACCTCGAACACTTGGCAAAATTGATGGCTAGTCACATGATCGCATGTGTCAAAGAAAGCTTGTGACATCATGTGATAGTCGTAGATCTTCTGAGAAGGGACATAGTTTGCCGGGTCCGCACTAACATGCCCACAAGTCATCACCCTCAGCCAAATTAAAAGCCACCAAATCAGCATACGTGGCATTGGACCCACTGAAGCCTTGAAGATTCTAATCAGACGGCCAGTTGCATGATCACATGGGCTAGAATATTCCATGTGATCATACAACTGTCATCTATCCTTTCAAACTGGGACCCCACTTTGACAAGTAACCCACTGCTTGTAGAACTAACCCCACTTTGACCTAGTGATTCAGTGACTAAAGGCTTTCTCAGAGTCTCTAAAAGGAGTTCTTAACCGTGGTTAAACTCAGAGGATACGCGAATAAGGCATTCGCTAAATCGCTAGACCACATGATTTACCTGGGGTTTCATCAAGTGAATGCCCGACTGAGGGAAATTCGCGGAGTCGCTGAATAACTTAGGGCACCATTGGAGAACTTAGCGGTCACGTGACTAAATAGATAATAATGTTCACCAAGTTGCAGGATAATATGCGGTGACTAGGAAATACTTAGTGAATACGAGAAACACCGCATTCACTAAGTCGCTAAAAGAAAAGAGAACTACTGGAAGAAATTTGAGAACAAGGGACCAACGAATGAGAATAAAGCACACATGTGCATTGGAGAACTTAAGTCATCGATAAAGTAACAGCAAATTAGAACAAGGGCTTAGGGTTTTGAGGGTTAAAACACCACAACGGCTACATTTTCAAATATTTTGACCTGTACACTAGGGAATTAGGAAATTCGCAGAGGCCAGAGGATAGAATATGAGGCCATGAAATTTTCAAGGAAGCTTGACAAGGATAAAATAGAGGCCTTGGAATGGATTTTGGCCAAATTTGCATGCTCAGGAAAATTTGGGTAATAGTTTCATAATGAAACCCTAGTATCTTAAATAGACAAGTAAACGGTTTTCTTTTCATCCATTATATATTTTTGCTTAATCTCCTTCATAGATTTTGCTGCTTAAACCTTCCTCAACTGATGTGTTAGTAACATGTTTTGTTTCCATCCCTTAGATCTTCTACAAAAAATTTTAGCCATCGATCTTCGTAACAAACATTATCTCCAACTCCGTGATCAGAGACTTTACAACTCATCAACTTCCATCAACTAAACTAATCATTTAGTTCCTTTCTTTCTATTTGGTTAACAAAGAAATGTGTTAGTGAACATAAGCTCATTTTATACTGTGCTTGATATACACTACACTCCCTGGTGTATACTATGATGCTTCATTAACTGACCACACTCCCTTGTGTCTTTTATGTTGTTTTCCTCATCATATATAAATGCAACATAATCAAGTCAATAATATAAGGTCATAGACTCATCAATAAGTTACCCAATATATTCTGTATCCTCATCTATCATATACATCTTTCTCATGTAGATATATTTGTTCTTCATCTCTTTTTCTCCTTTCTACAGATGTTTAGGTATTGTAACTCACAAGATAAGTGTTGTCAAAACTAGTTGACATCAATGACAACATATTACTAATTTAGTCATCTTACATATCTAATCAACAACTTGATGATCTCTAATCATTAATCTTCAATTAGGTTCTAAATCAGTTATAGTTCATCAATCTCTCCCTTTGGCATTGATGGCAACACAAGAAATATGAAGTGTTCCATACACATACCAAACATGTATTCTACAACTCTGTATCATATGATGTGACTCGATGTAATCTCTCCCTAGCTTAATATGTTTAATCACTACATTACTTAAGAACATTGCAGGTGCAGACTATCTTCTGCAAATAAAATCTTTTCAGCTTTCAGATTCCTTCTTATGTTTATCTCTCCCTTTCATTTTAGTTCTCTCCCTTTGATTGTTCTTCTAGTGTTCTTCTCAGTTCATATTGTTTATCTCTCCCTTTGACAAAAATGCCAAAGAAACACATAAATATACAACTCTGTAGTAGCCATGTAACTCTCTGTTGTCCGGTGCATTCTCTGTATCTCTGTATACTAATTATGCAAATCTATTCCAATTCTTCAAATTTTCACAACTTTAGACATGATCCAAAGTGTGAGCTATGTTGCATCAACATGAATGATCTTCTGATAAGATTAGGCTGATGTAACATCCATATCACATTAGTGACTAGTAGATAGGGGACAAACCCCAAGTCTAGTCCTCAAATATTCAAAAGTTTCCTTCGGTAGAGGCTTGGTAAATATGTCTGCAAGTTGTTCTTTCGATGTAACAAATTCTAATATGACTCAATTCTCATGTACTTGTTCTCTTTAGTAGTGATACTTAATAGATATGTGCTTTATTTTAGAGTGCATCATTGGATTCTTTGAAATATTAATTGCACTAGTGTTGTCACAATATATAATCACTGGCTCAATGATTACCTCATTCATACCTTCCAACACTTGCTTGATATATGCAATAATTGAATAGTTTGTAGCAGCAACAACATATTCTTCTTTAGTAGTGGATTGAGAAATACAAGGCTATTTCTTACTTTCCATGTAACAAGTCTTTCACCAAAGAAAAATGCTCCTCTAGTGGCACTCTTTATGTCATCTATATTTCTAGCTTAGTCTGTGTTGGTGTAGACTTTGAGCTCAAATTTGTCTTTCTTTGGATACCATAAACCATATTTCTCTATTTTCTTCAGGTATCTTAGGATTCTCTTTGTAGCAACCATGTGTGACTCCATAGGACTTGTAGAAAATCTAGCAACTATCCCAACAACATATGCTATAACTGGTCTACTATGAACTACATACATCAACTTACCAATCATTGATCGGTATAGTGTCTGGTTTACCTTTGTAGTTTCATCTTCCTTAGTCAATTTACATCTAGTAGCTATCAGTGTTTCAACAGGTTTAGCATCTTCCATGCCAAATGTTCTTAGTACTTCCTTGATATATTTGGATCATGTGATGAATATACCATAATTCTGTCGAATCACTTGTAAGCCTAGAAAGAACTTAATCTCTCCAAACATGGACATTTCCAACTCTATTCTCATCTCATCAACAAATGATTTATAGATGTGATCTTGTCCTCCAAATATTATGTCATTCACAAATATTTCAGCAATCAAGATAGTATCATCTAAATTTCCTTTCATATATAGATTGCTATTCTCACTTGTTCTAAAAAATCCAATACTCAACAAATAATTATGTAGCCTTTCATACCAAGCTCTAGGTGCTTTCTTCAAACCATGTAAATCTTTATGTAATCTACCTACCATATCTTTCTTGTCTGGATCAATGAACCCTTCTGGTTTTTCTATGTAGACTTCTTCTTCAAGTATCCCATTCAAAAAAGCTTATTTAACATCCATTTGGTAAACCTTGTATTTTTTGTGTGTAGCATATGCATATAACATTCTGACTCCTTCTAATCTAGCAATGGGTGCAAAGGTCTCACCATAATCAATTCCTTCCTCCTGTGCATATCCATTTCATACCAATCTAGCTTTTTTCCTTGTTACCTTTAGGACTAGGTACTAAATTCCATTCTTGTATTTCTCTATCTATTCTATTTCTTCATTCAGTGCATTAACCCATTCTTCATTTTCTAATGCAACTTTTACATTCTTCGATTCATATTCACAAACTAAACATGTACCTTGTCTTGTCTTAATTATTGTCATCATGCCAACATGTCTATCTCCAATGATCTCTATCTCAGGATGATGTCTCCTGACAAATCTCACCAGTACTTGATCTCTTCTCTATTGTTCATCCTATGTAGGTTCATTTTCTTGCTTGGTAGGTCCTTCCTACTCATCAGTTTCTCTTTCCTATTCCTCGGTATCATTTTACTACTGACTGATTGTCATAGTCTATGGCTTTGGTAGATACTTTGGTTATTCAATATAAGTGAATCTACCATAGTCTTCTAGTTCCTTTCTACTTTCTTCTGCATTCTTGTCATCAAACTCATCAACCTGAACATTAGTACTTTCAATCATTTTATATTTAACTTTATTTAGACACTTGTATGCTTTTATTTTACTAGAATATCCAAGAAATATCTCTTCATCACCTTTTGAGTTAAACTTCCCATTTCTTTCATCTTTTAGAATAAAACATTTACTTCCAAAAATTCTCAAATAACATACAGTGGGTTTGTGTCTGAACCATAACTCATAGGGTGTTTTGTTAGTGTCCTTCAGTTGTACTCAGTTAAGAACATAAACAGCTGTGCTGATAGCCTCTCTCCAGTATGTCTGAGCAACATTCTTTTCTATCATTAATGTCCTTGCGCAATCAACAATTGACCTATTCCTCCTTTCAACAATTCCATTCTACTGAGGTGTCCTCAGTGCAAAGACCTATCTTTTAATACCATGGTCATTACAAAAGCTAGTTAATTCATCAAAAATAAATTCACCTCCTCTATCAGATCTCAAGCATTTCAATTCTTTACCAGTCTCTTTCTCTACTTTTGCTTTATACCACTTGAACATCTTAAATGCCTATGATTTTTCCTTCAAGAACATGATAGTCATTAATCTAGTATAATCATCAACAAAAATAATGAAATATATGTCTCCATAGTAACTCTGAGTTCTCATGGGACCACATAGGTCGGTGTGACCTAACTCAAGTATTTTCTTTGTTGAATAATCTTTGCTTTTGAAACTAGATCTTTTTCATTTTACCTTTCTGACATTCATGACACATAACATGATCAGGCTTTGATAAGTTAGGCAAAGTTATCAAAATTCACATGACATAACCTTTTATGCCACAACTAAGCATCTTCATTTTTCATCATTAAGCAAGAAGACTCATCATTGTTAAGATAAAAAAAATTACCTTTCGATTGTGCTCTTGTTCCAACAAGTCTTCCTCCATCATCAAATATTTTTACTTTCTTTCTCTCAAAAGAAACTCGGTGACCTGAATTGATCAGTTGTGCCACACTTAGCAAGTTATAGTTTAGTCCTTCTACCCAATAATAATTTTCACATTTGATTCTATCATTTATCATCAGGAATCCTTTACCTCTAACCATACAAGGTGTATCATTACCCATTTTAATAGATCCTCCATTGTATTGCTCAAGATGGTCAAATTTTTCATCATCACCAGTCATGTGATGTGTACAGCCACTATCTATGATCCATGTATCATTTTTATTAACTTTAAAAATCACTGTTATTTCTACATGTTTTTCTTCTTCCTTAGAATCATCCTTCATAGAAACAAATACTACTTCTACATCATCATCTAAATCAATATCAGTATCATCTTCTTCAGCAATATAACATACCTTTTTACCTTTATCACTATTGTCTCGATTGTCTCTATTTTATTGTCGGTAACTTTTGTTGTTTCTTCTCCCATAGCTTCCTTCACCAAATCAGTCTTTGTTTCTGTCATCTTCTTTCCTATTTGGACATCTAGCAGCAATATGACCAACTTCTTTAGAGTTAAATCATACTAAAGGTAATTTTCCCTTATATCTATCTCTAACTTTAGGTAATCTTCTGGCCATAAGAGCTTCAAGTTCATCAAGCTCATCATCAGTATTGCTATCATTATCATCATGTTTACTACTAGACTTACCAATCCTCAAAGAAGTCATGAAAGAAGACTCAATAGTTGGTACAATACTATTATCATAATTGTTAAGCTCAAATGTAGTAAGTTTACCAATCTGATTGTCAAGAGTGAGAGCATTACCAAGTGCAGATCTCATTTCATGGATTGTAGATATTCTGATTGCATAAACTGGTAATAAGGTTCTAATGATTTTGCTTACCACAGTGTCTTCATCAATAACACCATCAGATCCTCTAATTGCATTAACAACTTCCTTTATTTGGTTTGTATACTACATTATGTTTTCACCTTCTTTCATCTTCATATCATCGAATCTTCCTCTTAAGCTTTCAGCTCTATCTCTTTTGACATTTACATCAACACTATAAAATTGAGCAAGTTTATCCCACATTTTCTTAGTAGTAATAGAGCCTTTGATATCTTCAAATTCAGCATCTATCAGAGCAACAACAATCTCCATCATGGTGACATTATCCTCATGTATATCTCTTAACTGATCAAGAGTCAAAGGTCCAGTGGGTGATGCAAGGTATCCATTCACCATTAGAGTGAGGGCAGAATTCCCAATTCCAGGTACATGTACCTTCATTCAGCTTTTCCATATTGTGAAGTTATCCTTGTTTAGCTTTGGCACTTCCCTCTTATACATTTTTTATCTTTGTTTCTAAAATCATTAAAACTCTATTCCAAGCAACCAATTTTCTCTTATACCAAGAAACCAATGCTCTGATACCAATTGTTAGAATAACTGAGAGGGGGGTGAATCAATTATTCGTAGTCCCCAATCAAAATGTATAACGAAAAACAATGTACTTAAACTTTTGCAGCTCAGTAACATAAAATACTATTCTGTCTATGCTTTTACCAATTACCAGTCAATAACTTATAGTGATTATTATTCAAATCCAATATGAAATATGTAAAGTATTACAATCAAACAATCACCACAATCAACACATAACACAAAATATTTAACATGGAAACCCTGTAAATGGAAAAACCACTTGCGATCGGCAACCCAAAAATTGTTCACTCTTCTGAAGTGAGGTCGATGAAGACCCAACCCTATTAAAGGTTACAAAACAAACTGTAAGGTGTGACCTTGTTAGAGGATTTAACAGTAACTGTTATCATCCAACCAGCATTCACTATGGGGTTGACAGGATAACAAATGTGCATTCTATGAATGACATTACAAGGATTTCAAGTCCACTCTATTAAGAGACGTATCTTATTACAATGGTTAAACTATAATAGTAGGTGATCCTATTACAATACAGCTCCTATTGCAGATGTTCAGATCTATATTTGTGCTCATTCAAGTCCTCTGATCAATATATCAATTCTGTTTCAATAATATTTAGTAACTTACTATTTCTCAGTTATAGCTTTTTGATGCTCAGTAATCCGTGCAGTTTGGTTCTCCTTAACCAGTCTGATTAGGCATGCATGAAGCTTTTTCACACAATATCTTTGGAGTCTCTTTCCTATGGCATAAGTTTCATAATGAAACCCTAGTCTCTTAAATAGACAAGTAAACCATTTTCTTTTTATCCATCAAATTTTGCCGCTTAATCTCCTTCATAGGTTTTTCCACTTAAACCTTCCTCAACTGATGTGTCAATAACACATTTTTTTTCCATCCCTTAGATCTTCTACAAATTCTTTTAGCCGTTGATCTTCATAGCAAACATTATCTCCAACTTCGTGATCATACACTTTATAACTCATCAATTTCCATCAGCTAAACTAATCATTTAGTTCCTTTCTTTCTATTTAGTTAACAAAGAAATGTGTCACTGAACATAAGCTTGATTTATACTATGCTCAGTATACACTACACTTCTCAGTGTATATTGTGATGCTTCATTAACTGACCACATTGCCCTGTGTCTTTTATGCTCTTTTCCTCATCATAGATAAATGCAACATAATCAAGTCAATAACATAACATCATAGACTCATCAATAATTTACCCAATGTATTCCTTATCCTCATCTGTCATATACATCTTTCTCATGTAGATATATTTTTTCTTCATCTCATTTTCTCCTTTCTATAGATGTTTATGTATTGTATCTCACAAGATAAGTGTTGTCAAAACTAGTTGACATCAATGACAACATATTATTGATTTAATCATCTTACATATCTAATCAGAAACTCAGTGATCTCTTATCATTGATCTTCAATTATGTTCTAAATCAATTGTAGTTCATCAGATTCTTTATCTCTTTTAAACTTGGAAAAATTAGGTTTGTACTTAGGAAGTCTTGTAGAACATCTAATTACAAAATGACCTACCTTATTGCATGAAAAACATTTCAAGCGTAACTTTCCATCAAATTTTCCCTTACCTCTCTTTTCTCTTTTAGCAATCAATGCAAAAAGTTCATCCATCTTTCTTTCCTCTATCATTATCTGTTCCCATTCCTCAACATATGCACCAAGCTCTTCTTTTAGGTCTTCAATGCTAGTGCTCGCAAGTGCAGACATTTTCTTGTGTGTAGATGCCTTGAATGTAGATTCCCCTTTAGGTACTAAATCTCCCATTTCAGCAGCCTCAAATGTAGTTAGCTTTGCAATCAATATCCCTCTACTAAAGTTTAGAGTTAATGGTATAGTCTCTTGAATAGACATAGCCTTGAACTTGTATACAAGCGTTAATGATCTAAGGATCTTCACAAAAACTTCTTTATCATATGTGCCTCCACAATTTCTCATTCCAACCACAACTTATGTAACCCTTTTCACATAAGTCCTAATGATTTCATCATCCTTCATTTGTAGCTTCTCCATCTTGGTTTTCCAGTTCTGTAACTTCTCTTTCTTGGTATAATCTTCTTCTTCATATAAATCTTCTAATCTTCTCCAAATCTCATATGTCAAATCCAAGTCTTTAACTTGAGTTAACTCACCTTCAGATAGTGTTCTTATCAGTGCTTCCCTTGCAATCATGTTGTATGAGCATATCTTCTTTTTATCATCAATAGCTAATGGAAAATCCCTCCCATTTTTTATAGACATCTTATTCTTTGTGATCAACCAATAGTTGATGCCCAAAAATAGTAGATGATTTTGCATCTTATTCTTCTAATTGTTAAATTTTTTAGGATCAAATTTTGGACCATCCTTCCTATAGAGTGACATCTCCAAGATCACCTCAATCTATTAAGCTTTCTCTCTAAGGACCACAAGATTTGATACCAATTGTTAGGACTAATAGTCCACAATACAACTAAGAGAGGGGGTGAATTAGTTGTATGGAAGATTATTAAACTTTAAAAGTTAAGTAGCTACAATATCAAATCTAATGAACACAATGAATGCTAACACAATAACACAATATTTTGGTCTCAGGGAAAAAATTTTAAAAGTAAAAACCCCAGTGGGAATTAGCACCCATAAATGATGTACTAAGAGTATAGTATCCTTGTTAGAAAATTTAGCCATATTAGGAGCTTATTGAAACATTACATTATATAGTCCTTGTTAGAGGACAGACCCTGTTAGGATTCAAAAAGAAAGGGAGGGCTCACTGCCCAAAGAAGGTTAAATCCACCTTCAGAACTCGTTGTTCATAACACAAGTGTATATGAAGAAATACACAATCTTTGAACTATTTGGTAGCAACTATCTTATCTTGACCAGTTCCAATGAATTCCACCAGTGAACCTCTACTCTACATACAACAGACACAAGCTCACAATATTTACAACTTCTTTATATAACCTTTTTCCCATCCATATATTTTCCAAAGAAAAGACCTTTCATTTATACCATATTACAATTCTCATGATTAGGTCGGTCCATAAGCCTTTCCTAATTTACAAATAATTACATAAACCATTGCTAAGATACACACAGAATCTAAAAAAAGTATACAATAATTACCTTACAACATTTAAGGACTGACATCCTTAATTTATGCTTGCCAAATAAAAAACATGCTACATCTCCTAAGTCACCTCCCAAATAGGTCTTCTCTAGAGCACACGCCATAGCTAACATCACCAAACATTCTGTATGTTTCACTAACCAATGAACATCCTTCATTACCTTGTCTATCATCCCTCAAGCTTGCATACCTTGAATCCATAGAATTTGGAAGATATACTAGAAACATAGAGACTAACTCTATCATTTCTCACTGTCATTATCCAATGACCAGTCTTCATCAAAACATCTTTAACTCATCCAATATGAAACATTACATGATGTGATCTTGGATATAAGATCACAACTGAACTCTCATATGACTTCATAGCATCTGAAGAATCTGTACAGTGTCTATACACTATGATAACCAACCTATTCTCCTCATAGAAACATATGTTGACATCAGTGATAAAAAATAAATGACAATATTATAAGTGCCCATTCAATAATGTAGTGATTAAACATATTAAATGTCTCAATCACTCCCCCATGCATTAGCAATATCCAACAATAGTTTCCTTAATCCTATCAGAGTAAGGAGCTCTACACATTAGTGCCAAATTAACTTCCAATGTAGTATCATCCAAATTGATTCTCCTTTTAATGTGTTCCTACTCTACCTGATATGAGATGAAAGTAGAGAAATTTTTATTTTTTGGGACATGTTTTTATTTAAAATAGATGTTAGTATCAGTCTTCTTAAAATGGACTTCTCTGTAGAACTAGTTATTTTCCCGATGGAATGCAAACCTTCTTTAACACTTTCAACAAAAAATTTTGTACATTACATGATTTTGTCTTTTTCAAACTTGAATATACACCCAATAATTTTAATGGCTCTTTTAACTCATCTTTAAGAAGTGTAATTTATAATAGTTGGGTTATTTTAAGTGTATCCAGATTCTCAAATTGTGTAATTATTAGCAAGTAGTTTTTTTATTCAATGCCCTCTTCGTAGTATCTATGGGTTGTTTAGCATAATCTATCAATTTTTCCACATCCATTTCAACTAAATGATGTATGCTTTTATGATTAATTTTTCTCTTGAACTATTGAGTTAGACTAAGATTCTCATATGTTTCTTGTACTTCAACTACAAAAAAAATAAAAAAAATATCTTAATACCTCATCTTAAAGGGACCTTGATGAAATAAGTAGAAACATTCTCATGTCAAAGAGAATAATTAATAAACTAATGAGATAAATACATTCTTATTTGAGCTTGGGATGATCCTTCTCAAAAGGCCATTACTTCAACTTGGGATGCCCCTTGTCCAAAATTTTCTTCATAAAAGGCTATGTACACAACAAAAACAATAGTCTTCAAAGGAAAGATCAAAAATTCATATTCACTACAGAGAGAGAGAGAGAGAGAGAGAGAGAGAGATGTACTTATTTGATATTCTGAAAGTTATGCTTTTTGATATTATGATGACCCTTCTCCAACTTCCAAAGGTCAATCTTTCACTGACTCTTCTCCAAATTCCAAAGTTTGGGATTGTTGAGCTTGCAATGAGCCCTTTTGAACTTTACAAGGTTGTTCTTCTTGAGCATTTCCTACATACGAAGTTAAAATTATTAAACAAAATTCTAAATCAAATTTCCTATGTATAGACTCCTATTAATCATAAGATAAGTTCCAATAGGTCATATAATCTATCATAAGTCCTACTGGGTCTGATTAGGTCATAATGTGTTTAATTGGGTATAATAAGGTCCTACTAGGTCTAATGGGGTCTGATGGGGTCATATAACCTATCATAGGTCCTAATATGTCTAATTAGTGTCTAATAGGACTAATTGGGTCTAATTGGGTCCTAATAGGTTTAATTGGGTGCTAATAGGTCTTAAGGGGTCATATTACTCTAGTGGGTCTAATGAGTTCTTAAAGGGTCATATAACCTATCATAGGTCCTAGTAGGTTTAATTAGGTCATAATAGGTTTAATTAGGTATAATTAGGTATAATTAGGTCAAGTAAAAGGTTTAATTGGGTCTAATTAGGTTCTAATGTGTCTTAATTAGGTTGTAATAGGTTTAATTTGGTATATTTATGTTCTGATAGATATAATTAGTTGCTAATAGTTATTAAGGGGTCATGTTACTCATTGTGGGTCTAATGGGGTTTTAAAGGGTCATATAACTTGTCACAGAGCCTAATAGGCCTAATTAGGTCATAATAGGTTTAATTGAGTCTAATTAGGTCCTAATAGGTCTAATTGGATCTAACTAGGTTCTAATAGGTATAATTGGGACTAGTTAGGTGCTACTAGGTCTTAAGAGGTCATATTACTCATAGTGGGTCTAATGGGGTCTTTAGGGAACATATAACCTATCATAGGTCCTAATAGGTCTAATTATGTCATAATAGGTCAAATTGGGTCTAACTATGTTCTAGTAGATCTAATTGGGTCTAATTAGGTCCTAATACATCTAAATAGGTGCTAATAGGTCTTAAGGGGTCATATAACCTATCATAGGTCCTAATAGGTCTACATAGGTTTGCATAGGTCTAATTGTGTTTAGTTATGTCCTAATAGGTCTAATGGGGTATAATTGGGTCCTAATAGGTCTAATGGGGTCTAATTTGGTCCTAATATGTCTAATTGGGTCTAATTAGGTCAAAATAGGCCTAATTAGGTCCTAATAGGTCTTAAGCAGTCATATTACTCATAGAGGGTCTAATGAGGCCTTAAGGGGTCATCTAACCTATCATGGGTCCTAATAGGTCTAATTAGGTCATAATAGATCTACTCGGGTCTAATTAGGTTGTAATGTTTCTAGTTGGGTCCTAATAGGTCCAATTGGGTCTAATTAGGGGCTAATAGGTCTTAAGGGGTCATATTACTCATAGTGGGTCTAGTTGGGTCTTAGGGGGCCATATAACCTATTATAGGTCGTAATAGGTCTAATTAGGTCACAATAGGTACAATTAAGTCTAATTAGGTCTAATTGGGTCCTAATACATCTAATTGAGTCCTAATAGGTCTAATTGGATCAAATTAGGTGCTAATAGGTCTTAAGGGGTCATATTACTCATAGTTAGTCTAATGGGGTCTTATAGGGTCATATAACCTATCATAGGTCCTAATAGGTCTAATTAGGTCATAATAAGTCTAATTGGGTCTTTCTAGGTCCTAGTAGGTCTAGTTCGGTCTAATTGGGTCCTAATAGGTCTAGTTGGGTCTAGTTAGGTGCTAATAGGACTTAAGGGGTCATATTACTTACAGTGGGTGTAATGGGTTCTTAAGGGGTCATGTAACCTATCATAGCTCCTAATAGGTCTAATTTGGTCTAATTAGGTCCTAATAGGACTAATTGGATCATAATATGTGTAATTGGGTCCAATTATGTTCTAATAGGTCTTAAGGGGTCATATTACTCATAGTGGGTCTAATGGGGTCTTAAGGGGTCATATAACCTATCATAGGTCCTAATAGGTCTATTTAGGTCATAATAGGTCTAATTAGGTCCTAACAGGTCTAATTGGGTCCTAATATGTTTAATTGGGTCTTAGGTACTAATAGGTCTTAATGGGTCATATTACTCATAGTGGGTCTAATAGGATCTTAAGGGGTCATATAACCTATCATAGGTCCTAATAGGTTTAATTGTGTCTAATTAGGTCCTAATAGGTCTTATGGGTCTAATTAGGTGCAATTTCCGTCCCGTAGTCTGATTTTCTATATATTATGATGTCATTTATATTATAGATTTAATAGCCTCATACTTGTATGTGTATCAATTGCATGTATGTTTTATATTTTTGTTTGATGTGTCTGATGTGGTTGAGGGATGGATTCATAGTTACTTTCTTGTGAGATCCACTCGATTGGTTGATCCCTTCCATTGTATATTATATATTTATACACATATGTACATGCTCGTCTTTAATGCAGGACTTCAGGTACTAGGCATCGACTTCCCTGAATTGCCAAGATGAGTGTGCCCTATCACAATATCTCAATGGTAAGAGAGAGGAGATAATAGATAGGTCCAATCCCAACCTAAGCCATCATTTTTCATAAAATAGGGCACAAGTATCTTATTAACTACCTATTTGAATTTGTTAAGGTGGCGTGAATTCGTGAACCCTTCCTTTGAGCACGATGGTTATTTTGAATTAGTTAAGTTTTAGGTATTACATTCATGTGAGTTTTGTTGCGTGATTTATTTATTAAAAATAAATTAGTTAAGATTGATTATTATATTATAAAAATTATTTCTTGGAAATATTGGAATATTAAATATAAAGATATTTAATTATTAAGGGTTAATTAAATACCTTTATTTAATTAAAAGGCTTAATTAAAAGTTTAGTTTGGAACAAAATAATTTAAATAATATTAAATTTAAAGATAATATTTTAAGCATAATTAATTTATTTAATATTTAATTATCAATTGCATAATTATTAAAGTGCAAAAATATTAATTGATTAATTAAATATTAATATAAAATTTAAATTGTTCATGCAGTCTTATAAAATTGAATTAGAAATTTGAGTCAATGTTGAGTTAGGAATTGTTAACTAGAAAGTGCATATGATTATAATTAAATAAATATGCAAAAAGGGAAAATTATTAATTAAATGCAAAAGGAGTTTTACATGATTTTCATGTTGAGTTCTATTTTTTGTTTGGGTATTGCATGTCAAGTTTTGATTTTAGTGTTTTCAAGTTAAGTGATTCTTTTATATTTTTCAAAGGGGAATTTACCTTGTTTATGGTGTTGCATGTTTTGAAACCCTAGTTTTCTTAGTTTTCTTTATTAGGAGGATTTTTCCCATTATTCAACATATATGTTTGGAGATCATAGGGTTTGCTTCCAATTTGGAGTTGAAGAAATTTCTGGAAAACTTGGATTTTTGGGAGCTTGAATTTTGGATTGGTATCATAATAGATCTATTAAATTTGAGGCAGGGTTTGCATTTTTGCTTTGTAAATATTCTTTCTGAAAAGATAATTTTCTTCATCTTTGACAGATTTTTGTAGGGTTTGAATTGAAGGTTTTATGGTTTTATTGTCGGAGGTTTTGGATTTGAAAATAGGTTTTGGGCTTTTGTTGTGTGAGAAGAAATTCTAGTATTTTACTATGCATGTGAGCATACATGTATTAATTTTTTTATATAATCATAATCTTTTATATATTATTCTAGAAACCCTTGTATTTAAATTCAAAAGAAAATTGTATTTTGGTTTAAACCCTAGGTTGTTCAATGTGAAAACTTGCACACAATTGATTTAGAAAAAAATATGAAATTTAGATCCAACAAGGGTTTGATTGAATTATTAAACAAAGTATTCAAGAGGACAACAGAAATTGAAATCATCAAACAATTAAATGTGAAAACCCAATTCAAATTTTATAGTAAAAATAGATTCTTGAAAGTTGATTGTTTTATTAATTAGAGAAGAAAATTATATGCATATGTAATTTGAAAGTTTCTATAAAAAATGTTATTATTATTATTATTATTATTTTTATTTATTTTTTAAAAGGTGGCATAGCCACTTAATATATTTTAATTAATAGAATATTTATTTACACTAGTTCAAAAGGAGCTCCCAGAGAAAAGAACCATAAAGAAAAAATCCATTCATAGCCCCATATCATATAGAAAGAAGAGAGGAGATAAATCTAAAGGGACTAAAGACAAGAACCCCCTAAATAGTCATGGCTATAAACAAATAAAGTCTAAAAAAATCCCCAAAAATAGCCCAAATCCCTACTGTGATACAAGCCTATTGGGCATAATACATGAAGGCCGGAAGGAATATGAGCAATACATCATAAAATAATAAATTACATATAGAACAAGCTAAAGGTTTGAAAAATGAGAGAAGACCACAAAAATTCTCTAACTTCTACCTGTTGATGGAGCGAGCCTTGTATTCTGCAAGAATATCTACACAATAAAAGAGAAAACAACCAAAAAAACTCTACAATGTTGGAAAAAAATAGTCTTCCATAAAGAAAGAAGAAGAATCACCAAGACCTTGTTTCAGATCAAGATCAAGAATAGGCTCACCAGAGGTCAAAGTGGGCTAAGAAGGAGTAGCAATGGCTTGGGCATTGGAAGGAGTAGAATCTTGTACCAAAAGATCTAATAGAGCAAAAACAACCTAGTGAATTCCATTAATACAATCCTTTGTTAAGAAGTCAGCAAATTATTGCAAAGAGGCTTTCACAAGTCTAAAAGACTGGCGTTCAAGAGATTTTTTTATGCTTTCAAGAACCATATAAATCCCATGGTTATTCAAAATTGAATGGTGATGAAAGAGACCTCCAATAATAGCATCACCACTCTAGAGATTGTATTTCTGAATCACTTTATAAAGATTGTTCCCACAGAGAAATTCTAGTTTAACATATCGACTAATGATCAAATCCAAGAGAAAAGGAGATTGTAGAAGATCAAAAACATTAGAAAGAAAGACCAAAAATAATTTGTGAAGGGAAAATGATATGCTTGCCCAATAGTAAGAGGATATCAAAACCAATAATTCTCTTAATGCCCTGACGAACATATGGCCGATCATAGATAAACATAGATGCCATCATATCATCATTAATACAGCCTAAAAAAGGCTTCTCACAATATTATTTTAATTATTATTATTTATGATTATTTAGTAATTTTTAGATTTAAAAATAATAATTAAAAAAATTAAAATTAAAATTATTTATTAATTTTTGGATTTTTTTAAAATATTATTATTATTCTTATTTATTTATTTTGAAAAAACAAAAATTTATTAATAAATAAATATTAATTAGGTTTTTTTACATGCGGGTATTCATATTAATATTTTTATTTTTATTTATATTTTAAAAATTAATGACATTATTTTATTATTAATTACATGGTGTTTTGATATGCATGGGGACTTTAGTTAAATACTTATTTAAAATATATATATGCATGAGATTTTATTTTAAATAGATAGTTATGTATGAGATTTATATGAGCACTTTTGTAGTCAAATGACTTTAGTCAACAAGATGATTGCTTTAGTCAACTAGAATTTATAAATTGGTTCTGGGTACTTTTGCATGTTTTGAGACTTTGATTTATTGTAATTGAGGAATTATGTTGGCTTTTAGGGAAATGGTGCCAAAGGCCTTGAAGTATTTTATGTTGATCTTTTATTTTTGCGTGGAGGAACTTTGTAACCATTTTGAAGTCTCGATTTGATCGTGTATGATTTTGTGATATTTGTAAACGATTTCATCTGCTTTATTATGTTTGATCTTTATTTATTTTGACCTTAAAAGTTGCAACCGTTATTATGTTTAAGGTTATTTACTTGGTCACCTTATGTGGTCTTCTATGATTGTTCTACATTCTGGATTGTAATTTTATAGAATATGTTAGTTCCTATTTTTGAGATGGATGTCATTGATGCTTTGTGTATCGTTGGTCTTGTGATATGAGACTATGAGGATTGTCATTGTTTTGTTGAAATTTTCATTATGAGATGGATGATATTTGACAAATGTCTATATTGAGATGGGCTGTTTGATCCTTGTATATGATGTGTTGGTGTTCTACTATGCTCCATTATTTTACTTTGGTGATTATCATGATTTATGGTTTATGAGAAGCTTTTGTAGTTTCAATTTATTATTCTCCTTGTTATTTTGGTTGGAGCATTAGGGTAGGTTATCTAAGTGTATATATGGGGAGTGGCTTGTAATAGGTTTTGGGACCCGCAAGTGGTCGTGACTTAATAAGTGATAACTAAATGACATTGAGAATTTAAAATAAATTAATAAGATAATGTGTGTCAGGATAACTTATTACAAGTGACTCAATAAGTGATAACTAAATGACATTGAGAGTTTAAAACAAATTAATGAGATAATGTGTGCCTCTGGTGCCTGAGTAATTGATTGAGGTCTTGACTAGGATGGGAGTGGGAAGATGCTTGCCACTTGCATGGAATAGATATGTCATAGTTGGTACCTCATTTTCATGAGAGGATTACTACTATCGCATAGCGTCATTAGGGTGTTGGGGTCTAGAGAGACTGCCAGGATAACCTTAGAGTTGGCTCATGTGACAACATGTTCCCTTATACATCTTAGGTTTCCTATGTGTGTTGGTTACTTTTAGTTCAGTATGTTTTATATTTTCAATTACTGTTCTACCTTCTTGAGATAGAGAGCTTTCAAGATCCCTTTCCTATGTGTTGTATTGAGTTGGATTTTAGTGTTTGTTATCTGAGTGGGATCTATTGTTATCTCCTTAGTACAGTGGGAGTGGACCTTTGGTTCCAAGTGGTCACGTGGTAGTGTTTTGTTTTACCATTGAGATTTTTCCATTCTTGGACTAGTGCTAGATGATCCTCATTGCAAATACATTCTTTCTTGCTCATCATTATTGGAGACTTTCTCTTAACTTTCA
Source organism: Chamaecyparis obtusa (assembly GCA_027943335.1). Lineage (NCBI taxonomy): Eukaryota > Viridiplantae > Streptophyta > Pinopsida > Cupressales > Cupressaceae > Chamaecyparis > Chamaecyparis obtusa. The sequence continues at coordinate 151,451 of BSBK01007677.1, forward strand.
AGATATTGTAATTGTACCTTGTACATGGGTAAAAGTAACAAGATGTGTCACAGTAGAGGGAAATCAACGGGTTTTGTCCGAAGGTACTTTTGACTAGACATGGTTCAGTCGAACACTCTATGATCGAATGTGCATGGAAAATACATGGTGCCAAGTGGCCTAGATGTGGTAGACATGTTTCAACTAAAATGGGTCTGACCAAACTAGAAAAATGAGTAATATAAGAGAAATATGTTAAATCAATAAAGAATTAGTGCATATATATGCAGGGGGTTTGGCCGAACCTATTCTAGCCAAAATTTCCTATGCGACATCCCATGTTGTAGCCAAACAAGAAAAATTTGGAAATTTATAGAACTTCTCACTTCTACAACTCATTTCTCCATCAAAACTTATATTTCTTCAAAAAATAAAAAATAGCCCTTTTTAGAGCTTGGAGGTAAGATTATCCTCATTTAAGTTTAACAATAATTTGATTAGAGATAATATATTATAATTTTAAAATAATGTAAGTATTTTAACATTCGAGAAGACACTACAAAAAAAGAAAAAAAAAGTAAATCACAACAAAAAAAAAAAAAATTATATTTAACACTAGAGGAGAGAATCCTCTTCAAGCATATGTATTTTTTTTCTGAATGGTGTAGAATTGATAGGGAAAATTTGGCAGGAGATAAAAACTGTCAATTTCAGATAAGTTCAACTTTGAGTAGTCATAAAAGAGAAAATATACATCCAAAACCAATATTTCATCTTTTATGCACTAGCCATACATGTCATCTATAAAATATTTTGAAATCACAAGAAAAAAAGATTAATTGCATATACTTTTTTGGTAGGAACTAGACTTCAAATTTTCAGCATTTTTCAACAATTAAAAAATGGACATGAAAAATCTAAAAAGTGTATCAATTATTGTTCAAAAAAATTATAGACATAAACTTCATTAAGTTTTACACATTTCATCAGTTTACATTATATTCAAATTCTAAATAGAAAAGCCACTTTTATCTCGTTAAATTTGAAAACTTTGCATGTTGTCGACCTTTTTCCTTTATAAAAGTGTGACACATGTTTTTACTTTTACCCATATGATTTTTTATTACATACCCTGCAACCTGTGCAGTGGATGATGATTCATTATGTATACCTTATGGTATCAATTGTATTTATGTTTCATTTATATGATATTATACTTATCATTCATTTTTATATATGAGATTTATAATTGTATTTAATCTAAAGTAACTAATTAATATTTATGTAATCTATGTCAAGGAACCCTTTAGATTTTTAATCTATGTGTTGAGTTTTACTTGTATCTATGATTTGTAATTAGATTGTATTACTTCTGCATTGTTACATATTATTGTTTGTAAACTCTTAAGAAAAAAAATTGTTCTATAAACTTAGTAACATGTTAGATTAATTTCTCCTAAGTTCCCTAATGGGGCATTACATTTAGCCCTAACATGTCTAATTAGATCTAATTAGGTCCTAATAGGTTTTAAGGGGTCATATTACCTATCATATGTCTTAATAGACCTAGATAACTAGGTATACTTATGTCCTAATAGGTCTAATTGTGTCTAATTAGGTCCAAATAGGTGTAATTTGGTGTTAAGAGATCATATTACGCATATTGGATCTAATTAGGTCTTAAGGGGGCATAGTACGAGAATATTATGTGTTAATTAGTCTAATTAGATCTAATTACACCTAGAAGGGGTCTTATTACTCATATTTTATAGATAATTAGGGCTTATTAGGAATAATTTGGTCTAGGGGTTCCTATTAAGTTCATATAACCTATCATAGGTCCTAATAGGTCTCATTAGGTCCTAATAGGTCTTATGGGTCTAATTAGGTCCTAATATGTTTTATTGGGTCTAATTAGATCCTAATAGGTTTTAAGGGGTGATATTACCTATCATATATCTTAATAGACCTAGATAACTAGGTATAATTATGTCCTAATAGGTCTAGTTAGGTCTAATTAGGTCCTAATAGGTCAAATTGGATCTTAAGAGATCATATTAAGCATAGTGAGTCTAATTACGTCTTAAGGGGTCATAGTACGAGCATATTATTTGTTACAAGTAGTATACTTAAATATATAATAACACCTAGAAGGGGTTCTATTACTCATATTAGTCAAATAATTGGGTCTTATTATGACTAATTTGGTCTAAGGGGTCCTATTAAGTTCATAAATAGGCCCCTAATTAGGTACTATTATTATTCTATATTAGTTCCTATTACTCATATTAGGTCATATTAATCACATGTAAATTTTGTACAAAAATTAGTATAATTAGGTCTTGATAGGAAATATTAGGGGTTAATTAGTCTAATTAGGCCTTAGGCATTATATTATCCATATTAGACCTCATAATAGGTCTAATTATGCCTAAGGGGTCCTATTTCTCATATTAGGTGTACTAGTAGGTCCTGTTGCTCATATTAGGTGTACTAGTAGGTCCTATTACTCATATTAGGTGTTAATTAGTCTTATTAAAGGTCCAATTAGGTCTTAAATTACTTATGTTAATTAGTCAAGTATTAGGTCTTAACAAGGCACTCTTACATCTTATTACTAAATTTAACAAATTAGGTCATAAAAGGTTAGTTATTATGTCTATTTAGGTCTTAAGGGCTCCTATTAATCATATTAGGTATACTTAGGACTAGTTACATGTCTTATTAGGTCTTAATTAGTATTATTAGGTCTAACTAGGTCTAATTACCTCTAAGGCTCATCCTATTAATGATATTAGGTACTAATTTGGGTCTTATTACTCATATTAGGTCCTAAATCCTTAAATATTACTCATGTTAGGTCCTAATAGGTTGAACATTAGGTCTTTAGTGGTCATAATACTCACGTTGGGTCTAATTAGGTATATAAATATGTCTTCTTAGTCTTATTAGGTCTAATTAGTCTTATCTAGGTCTCATTAGGTCTAATTAGTCTTATTAAGTCTAATTAAGTCATCTTTATCAAATTAGGTCTAATTAGGTTTTTCAATATCATGCTTACATGTTTCATTCAGACAAGTCATAACCATCAAACTAAAATCTAGAGAGAGAGAGAAAGACATATCTTGTTTCCTACAATAATATATTTCTCATGCTTCTTGATATAGTCTATGTTTAGTCTCTTTTGAATAATGTCGTGTACTCTTTTTTAGCCTTTTCTTTTTATTTCCCATCACTTTGCTAAATTGTTCCACCAAATTTTGACAAAGTTTGGTAAAATATAATTTCAAAATTCTTCCTTCTCCAAAATGGAAATTATTTTGTAGCTTTCAAGTTAATAAGACGAGAAAAACATATATTCATTTATATGTAATTGTCATGAACCTGAAACAACACCAAACTGGTCAACATAGGTTTCTATTGAAAGTCATGTATAACCTTCTATCGAAAGTAACTTGGTAAATTGATTAACCAACATAAAACATTCAATTACTTTTGAAAGAGATTACTTTCTATCGAAACTAAATGCTTTCAATCAAAAGTACTTTCTATCAAAAGTCCTTGAGTAAGGGAAATTTGCAGAGTTTTAAAAAATGATGAACATTTCATGGCTACCTAGCTCAATCACAGGGGTCGAATGGAACAATAAGGAGGTTTCCTTTTTCATATCACAAGTACTCTGAATGAGATTTCTAGCGATTATAGATTTGACAATTTTTTAGTTAAGTATGTATATGTTTTTTCACGTTAATCGAATATAGGTTTTTTATCAAATATAAACCTCTAAGTTTGACATTCAATGAAAAATAGTAGAAAAGAGATTGTTTTTTAAATAATAGTTCCCTCCATCTTCAAGTCTACTTTCTATAAAAAAAAATAACAAATTACAAATTAGATAAATGCATGACAAGTTATAAGGTATGTAGTCAACGTATGTCAAAAATACAATTTAGTTAACTTCAAACATTAATAAATATGCAATAATCATGATAATATCATTGAAACAAACTGCATTCCCTTTGCATAGATGTTACAAAACTAAATTTGAAATAATCACACTGATATCTATTTTAGAAAAAAAGTTATGCTCTATGAAAATAATGTAACTCTTTGAAAATGACATTTTCAGCAACATATCAGTTTTCGTGGGAGAAAGAAAAAACCATTTAAATCAATTTTAAAAAAATAAAAAATATATATTTCGAATCTAGGTAGAAAATCCTAAAAGATTCCAATTTACTTTTATTGGAATGGAGAGATATGGTACTGAGAGGGGAGGGATGAATCAGTGCCCTCAAAAACTTTAACTCCCAAAACTTATTCAACAAACAGTAGTAACCTTCATATATAACTTGAATCCATTGTATGCATCATTCATTCAATTAACTTGTAAAAGTAAATAGCATGAAATAAACAATAAATCAGTCACATAACACAAGTATTTTGGTATCACAGAAACCCTTGTTAGAAGGTAAAAACTACGGTGGGGATGACACCCACAAATATTCACTACTGCAGATAATAAAGTTTTCCGGTTAAGGCTACAAGATGTGATCACTTCTGGTGATAGTACCCTATTAGGAGTAAAAATTTAGATCAGCTAGATCTAACTAGTTATAGGATTTCAACAACACTACTTGAGTGTGCACTCGGTTAATAGATTTACATAAATGACTATTGGGTCTACTCTGTTAAGAGATTTTCCAAAACTTTGTTACAATGATTAGAAAATAATAGGATGTATCTGCAAATAACAACTCAATCTTGTCTGATACAGATCAATGTATTATAGATTAGATATCACCTCTGTATGCACATAGATCTTTTCTCTGATCTGCTCGGTAGCCTTGTCTAATTCTGCTTAATATAAATGTCTCTGAATTCTAATCTTCTTTATCTAATAACTGATATCTTGGAGTTGGCTTGATGCTTCAAGAACTTCGCTTGTTCATACCAAACATAAGTTCCTTGTCAACCTTATGTCAAAATGACATGAAATACAAATATATAGCATATTGTTTTTGCCGCTTAAGAAAATTAGGTTACAATGTCTTAGGAAAAACCCTAAGATCTACGGTGTACAAACTTAACCTAGATCTAGCAATTACATAGAGATTATCATCACAATTAATGATTATATCTACAATAAATGATCCTTGATCTTGGTAAAATGTTTTATGATTGTGTTGTAACCATCTACATAGATAAATGTGCCATTCTTGAATACTATGTCATTTTTTGTATTGCTTGGTAAACACTCTAAATACTGCTTGATAGTTTCACTGGTGCTCGGTATCCAAAATGCTCGGTGTTTATTGATGCTCGGTATCAGTGTACACTAATGCTGGGTAAGGCTTCTCTGGTGCTTGATGAAGTTTAACCGACTAGCTTGAGTAGCTTGAAGTACTTTCTTTTACCAACTTGATTGCATAGGTAATTGACTAGTTGTATTTGATACTAATGACAATCTTTAATGCTCAAATAGAGGTAACAATCTCCCCTTTGGGATTAGTATCAAAACTGAAATGTATATAGACCTTATATCTTCAAAAAAATATCTATTCTAACTCTATCATATATACATAGATACCAAAATGTCAAAAAAATTCAAAAATTTATTCTTACTCCCACTCGGTGCATGCTCCCGGTAGTGTGTAGTATACTTAGCATTTATTTACATACTTGGAATATACATTGTTAGCCCCCTTTTTGATATTAATGCCAAATTCAAGAATGTATACTTATAGCTTATCAAAAATATGCGTATGGGTTTTCTTCAATGACTCCAAGAGGTTTTCCCATTCCTCTATCAAGTTGGCGAGAGAAATGTGCTGAAGAACAGCTTGTGCATGCATGTCAAAGATGTTATCCAACACAGAGATTTCTTATGTTGTAACAAGTGTCTGCACTTTGAAAATGTGCTTCACAAAAAATTTCAGGTAAGGAAGCAACTCTGTTTGAAGCTCGGTGACCTGTTCACAAATCCTTTCTTCCTGCTTCCTAAGATCCGCCCTTAACCACCTGATTTCTTGAACTCTTAATATATTCTTTGCAAAAGCTTGTGGCTCGATTAAAGCTTCATGTGCACTAGCTTGGATTTTAGTATCTGGTTGTTTTATCTTTTCACTAATCTCAGTAGTGAAGGTTTCCATAGTGCATTGTTTGATCAAAATTTGACTAATTAAGTAAGTAATAGTCTGAATGTCAGTTATCACCATAGATAAATTTACCTTATTTATTGCCACTTCCTAGCTGATCTTTTCTTCAATTTTATTTTGAAGCTTGGATTATGCCCTTTCTTTTATTCTCTTTTCAGCTTCTGTATTCGGGGCATTGATTTCTTCTACAAGTGTGGAAAGTTGGTGCATAATGGGAGTATCCTCATTAATTTGTACCTCCAGTACAACCTATTGTAAGATATCTCTTACATTCTCTAGAATTACATTGCTCTTGCTTTCCATTTTTAGCTTTTCTTGTGATGCTTTCCTACTACACAGCTCCCCATATTTTCTAAGTTCCTTGGGGCTTAGGGTCCTGGGGTCACAATATGGTATAACAATTACTTCATCTAATGTGACCGGCCCTTTTCCTTGTTTCTTTTTCTTCTTCTTCTTCTCTGGCTCTTGAGGTGATCTTTTTACAAGCAGTAGAATATCATTTACCTCAATAGTTTGAGTAACCTGCCTAGTTGACACATTTGCTTCCTTCTTCTCCTTAGGTACCGGTGTGTCGGTTGACTGAGGTGGAGCCTCTGATGTTATGTCCAATGGGGTAGCCTCAGTTACTTTAGAGTCATCTTGATGCTGTGCTTCTATTCTGGTTGTCTCTTTTTCTTCAAGCTTGTTTGGTTCAGCCAATGTCTCTTCTCCTTGTTCCCCTGATGTATCCATTAGTCTCTTGGGGTTTGAGCCTTTGGGTTATTCCTTTGTCAACATTCTGACTACTTCTACAAGAATAGGAAGCTCACCCAGTAGCGATGTGATTGCAGGCTCGGTAATAGGACCTTCATCTTGTGTTTTGCCTTGCACAATGTTCACATCCTCATCTTCATCTCTATCATCAGGATCACCATTAGTAATGTCCTCAATGAGTACATCGAATGCTTTATTATCTTCAATCTAGATCTCAACCTTGCATCCTATGAAATGTTTATGTCCATATTGTCAAGTGTAGTATCAATCATCTCGGTAATTGATGCATCTATATCTTTGGTATTCTTTTCCAAATCAGCATCATCAATATGGATTCCCTTTCCTTTTGATCTATGTCTCTTCTTAGACAAGTTTAGAAATGCAGCCTTTTCAACTTGCTCTCGAGATACAATAATTAAAGTCTATATGCATTGGCTAGACTCATCAATGTCTGCTATATTTTCATCTAATAACTGCATAGGTCATCCTTTTACTCTGAATCTCCTAGAGTAAGTCATCATGTATTCTTGAATTTTATCAATGGACAAATTTGGAACTACTAGAACTAGGACTTGTTCCCTCATTTTCTTTTTAGTGTCCAAGGCATAGGACCATTTCTATTTTTTTCTCTCCTTTAATGCCTGAGGTAGTTGCTTGTAAAATGCCAATGGAACTCATTTGAATCATATCATCATTTGGATGACTGCCTCCTCTATTGTATTTTGATCCTCAGTAGGCATGTTGTCAAATCGAGTAAGTTCTAGATCTGTGAGTTCTCCATTTTCAACTATATCTGCAGAAACTTCATCAATTGTTATGTTCTTGTTGTTGACCACCTTGAATTTATTTGTGTCATTTTATTCACCTTCAAGGTCTTCTTTTCCTCTTATTAGTTTTCTCTTTTTCCTCGGTGCTTCAGCTCCGACCTTGATTCCTCTTTATGTATATGTCTTGGTTGGTGAAGCAACTTTTGGTTTTGAAATCTTCACAACTCCTTTCTTCAAAGGTGGTGAAGCTATGGTCGTTGATCTTGTTTGTGCTCTAGACTGCACTGGCAACTATTTCTTCTTAAGAGTTGGAGAGGGGGAAACTAGTATTGAATATTTTCCATTATCAAACTTAGTTTCTTCATTATCATGGGGTTTTTAAGTTAGCAGTAACTAACTTTCGAATGCAGTCCCAATTGATGACTCGTCAGATGAGTTAGATTCATCTCCAAATCTCTCTACTAATGTTTTCATCATTTTGCTTGACTTTTTAGTTATTTTACCAATGACAAGACTAGTCTTAGCCTCTTCATAGGTTCCAAACCTTTCTACATTTTTGCTCTTTGGTGTAGCTAGTAGAGCCTCAATTGATTTCGAAGTGAAATCAATATCCATTTTGTATCCCATGGGGGCTAGCCATTTTGTTATGGGCTCCACAACCTTAATCAAGGTGTGTTCAGTGTCCACAAGTAAACATATATCCATTTCATATTTCTCAACTAATGAACTGGGAATCCTACTCTAAGATTCATCTTGATCTTGAATTGCTCAAAGTAGTCATCTACAACTTTATTCAAATTATCTCCCAGATTACTAAGTATATTAGAAATTTGAGTAACTATTGGTTTTTCGGTAGGCCAATCTATGTGACCAACAGAAGGGAAAAATTTATGAATGTAGAAAAATATACACACCAGCAGTGATCCGAACTTACAGGTGTTGGACTTTGGCGACCTGATTGTTTTCATGTTCTCTTCTAACTGCCGTAGGAGTAGTTGGGAAAAGTCCAACTGGTGACTCTTCTTTCTCAATTTATATGTCATGTCCATAACACTACATGGAACATTGTTCAGTCTACTCAATTGATAGAAATTGTAAGAAATTACATTAGCTACAAATTTAACTTCTATATCCTCAATTGAAGTAATCTTCAATGTTCGGCCATCCCATGTTGCGCTGGTATTCTTCTCAATTTTAACTCTTGAGGCACTACGGGAAGCTTTGGCCTTGTCTCTTGTTGGGTAGCCTATAACCCTATGGATCATTCTCTTTGTTACTTTAACTAAATTATCCATCCAAAATGTCCCCTTGTGATAGCGACTGAGTACAACCCTAAGCCATTCATTTTTTAAACTTTTTGGGAAATTTAGGGAATCAGTGAGTCCAATCATTTCAACCTGTTTGTACTCTTGTTTAAGTTTCCCATCTTCACTACAAAGTCTTTGATATGATGCATACATCTCAAAATCTCCTATTTCAGCTATCTTGCAGTGAATGTATGATTTGACATCCTCAACTAGCAAAACCCTAGGTGGGGTGCTTGAGAAAGCTCCTATTGAATCTATTTTAGATGTGACTTCTGGGTGTAGTTTGTATTTAGGTTCATCATAGTTATCCAAAACAATGAGGTTCACTTCCTCTTCCACAATCTTGGATTTCATTGTAGTAGACGCCATTATAATCAATCTAGATTTTTGACAAATACATTGAATGTACTCGATAGAAGTTGTACTTACTCAAAGTATACGAAGAGTTTTCTCAGTTTGATCTGCAACTATTTTGAATGATACTAAAGATTCTTAGCTTGAACTCACTCTATGAAATAATTTCTCTTTGAAATTTCTTCATAAAAATAAACTAAGTCTTCCGTAAATTTATAGCCTTTTTCATATTCCCACTCAAAACTTTTGTCATTAATGCTTGACCTACTTCTAGTATGGTGACAAATGTCAACTCGATGATTATTGCAAAACTACAACAACTTGGTTAACACATATTTTTTCACTTGATTGATACTGATACTTGGTTAACCTTGGATAATGATTACCGATGGGTAACCCTTTTCTCGGTCTAACATTTACCAGCTATATGACTTTGTTAGCTCAAAACTTATAAACCACAATGCATCTTTATTCATGCAGATTTTGTATGTGCTCAAAAAATATAAGGAACTATTTGTGAGATAAGATCAATTTTAAAATGTCAATTCCATGCACACCTATTTCACTTTAGGTGGACGTACTGATGTCACCCAATCTAGTGGACAAGGTTTCACAGACAACATTGCTTGACTCAGCATTCTCATTTGATTCCTTTTTCCACATAGTGTTTTTGATCCTCATAATATTTGCAATAGTGTTTCCACTCTCAAATACATGTCCTTCTGGTGCTCAGTCTCTACAGTCCTTGCTTAGGTGACTGACTTTATGACAATGCAAGCATGCCATACCAGTTCTTGTCCAACTTTGTGATTTTCCAACCCATCTCTTCTTCATACAATTCACTGCTCTATGTCCATACCTCCCACATACTATGCAATTGACCCATGTGTTGTAATCCCAAGTGTATGCACAACCTTCTCTCTCTGGTTGATAAGGTTTGTTCTTCTATTTTGGTGTCCAGACTTGTTTCATCTTTTCCTTACACTATTGTGAAGTGTGTTTATTTTTATTGCAAGTATAACAGAGTTTCTCCATGACACGATTGTTAGGAGTCTTATTCACTTTAGCTCTACACTCATAATCTTGATGACCAAATTTTCCACAATAAATATAACAATAACCATTAAACATAGGTGCAACTTGAGGTTTACCCTATTTTTTAGTTCTTCACACATTTGAAGTATGTCCCAATTTTCCACAGTGATATCATGACAACGTCTTAGGTCTTTTCTTTTGATTTTCGTTCACTTGTTCAGCTTGTTTGGATGATTATCCTTCACTAGTGTAGCCTAATCCAGCTTTTCTTCTATATATTCTTTGATTAGTCAAGAAATCATGAATCTTCTTAGAACTTTTTTTAGCCATTTTCATCATTTCATTGTGTTGTAATTGTATCTTTACTTCATTTCTTAGTTTCTCATTCTCTTCCCTGAGTATTCCAATGTCTTCAAGGTTTCTAGAGAACTCACCCTTTACTCTATTAATCTCCTAGTTTACAGTCATCATCTAATTAGATATTTCAAAATGGTGCTAGGTGAGTCTTTGTATCTCAGTTTCTTTTGCTTGAAGTTGTTCAGTTATTTGTCTTTGGTCTTTGACAGCTAGATTCATTTCTTTGTCAGCTTGTCTATCATTGTTCATTACATCAATCATCCTCACCATCTATGATTCTTGACCGATCTACAGGGCTTTCACTTGTTTAGTCAAGTGAAGATTCTTTTTAGACAAATCAGAGATTGCACTTTCAGAAGCATCATAAATACTTCTTGAACTAGATACAATATTATCAAATAAGTCATCAATCTCCTCTTCATGGTATCCTTAGCTTTCTTATACTTCTCAATGAGCATGTTCATCTGAATCTTTTGATTCTCTATTATCTTATCCAACTTATATCTATCCATGGTTAGATATTTACTCTTCAGTGGTTAAACCATCCAATAAGAGATCTGAGCTCAGATACCAATTGTTGGAATGGAGAGATATGGTATTAAGAGGGGAGAGGTGAATTAGTTGTTATCTCTATTGAGCATTAAAGGTTGTCATTAGTATCAAAGGTTATCATACATATCGGTCAGTTACTTATATTGAGCTAGTCGGTAACTAGAAGCAAAATAGACTAGATGGTTAAGCTTGTACACCGAGCATCAGTAGACACTGACACCGAGTGACAGTAAACACTGAGCACTTGTATACATAGAGCAGTCTACACAATGTTTATCGATGATCACAGGAAATGACATAGTAATCAAGAATGACACATTTCTCTATGAAAATAGTTACAACGGATCTGAAAACATTTTACCAAGATCGAGGAATATTTAATGTCATGATATTCATTAAATGCAATGTATATCTTTTGTAATAATTCGATCTAGGTCATTTTTTATACACCGTAGATCTTACATTTTTGTCTAAGATTTGTAACCTAATTTTGTTTAAGTGGTAAAAGAAGTTTTCTATATAAATGTATGTTTACATCATTTGTGGTGTGAACTGATATATGAATTAAGGAGCACTTGAAGCACTTGCCTAACTTCAAGAACCATCAGTTGACAGAGCAGAACAAAGTATATAAGAGATCAGATTAAGTAGAATCAGAACAGGCTAATCGAGCAGTTCAGAGTAGAGATTCATCATAGTTGAGGTGATATTTTATCAGTGTTTATTGATCTATATCAAAGAATTAAGTTTTCAATTAGCAAATAATTGCCTATTGCTTTCTAATAATTGTAATAGATTTTTTGGATAAATCTCTTAACAGAGTAGACTTGAGCGTCTTATGTAAATCTCTTTACCAAGTGCACACTTCATTAGTGTTGTTAAAATACTATAACTAGGTAGAACTAGTTGATCTAATACGTTACTCCTAATAGGGTAAGATCATCAGAAGTGATCAAAACTTGTAGCCCTAACAGGAAAACCTTTTCTATCTGTAGTAGTAAAGAATTGGTGGGTGTCATCCCCACCGCAGTTTTTACCTTCTAACAAGGGTTTATATGTTACCAAAATACTTATGTTATGTGATTGATATATTATTGATTCCATGTCATTTACTTTCATAATTTGAATGGATGAATGGTACATACAATTAGATACAAGTTATTTTGTAGGGTTATTACTGTTTACTATCATAGATTTGAAAGGTTTACAAGTAAATTTTTTTGTGGGCACTGATTCACCCCTCCCCTCTTAGTACCCTATCTCTCCTAAGTCCAAAAATTGGTATCAGAGCCTTGGTTCTCTTATTGAATAGTTTAACCACTGAAGGGTAAAGATCTAAGTCATGGAGAGATAAAAGCTAGATAAGACTATTGATAATCAGAAGATACATATGCAAATGTTTATTGAACAATTTAAGCAAGCTAAGGAAGGACTGAAGAAATTATTGGTTGAAAGGAAGAACCTAGCTATTATGCAAAATGAGATCGATTATAATGAAGAACCTATTGATGATATGTTTGAGCAGATTGGATCTAGTTCTGGAAGCATTTATGATGGATCTGAAAGTATAATCCCTAATTTGTCTAAAAAGAATCAACATCTATCTAAACAAGTGAAAGCATTTCAAATTGATCAAGAATATCAGATGGTGAGAATGGTGGAAATAATTAACAATGCTAGATAGGCTGAACAAGATAGGAATCTGGCTATTGAAGATTGAAGACAAATAACTGAACAACTTCAAGCTAAAGAAATTGAAATACAAAGACTCCATGATCGTCACTTCCAAGTATCTAATCAGATGATGACTGTGAATCAAGAGGTAAACCAAGTGAATGGAGAATTGTAAAGAAGACTAGAAGATGTTGCAAGACTTAGAGAGGAGAATGAGAAGCTAAGAAATGAAGTGAAAACTCAACTTCAACACAATGAAATGATGAAATTGGTTGAGGATAGTTCCAAGAAGATTGATGACATTCTGACTAATCAAAAAAGATTTGGGAGTAAAGCTGGTCCAGGCTATTCCAGTGAAGGAGAATCATCACAACAAGCTAAACAGATCAATAAAAATCAAAATCAAAGACCTAAAGTGTTGACATGTTATCACTGTGGAAAACTAGGTCACACCTCTAATGTTTGTAGAAGCAAAGCACAAGGTAAACCTCCTACTATTCCTAAATTTGATGGATATTGTTACTATTGTGGAAAGTATGGTCATCAAGCTTATGAATGTAGAGCTAAACTGAATAACAATAATGCTAACAATACTACTATGGAGAAGTTATGATACACCTGTAATAAGCATGGACACACTGCACGAGAATGTAAGGCAAAAATGAAGCAAGTATGGACTCCTAGGTAGAAAACATAGCACAAGCCTTATCAACCGAAGAGACAAGGTAATTCATATGTTTTGGATTATAACACATTGGATAATTGTGTTGCATGTGGTAGATATGGGAACATTGCAGAAAATTGCAATAGGAAAAGATGGGCTAGACAATCAAGAAGTTGGACAAGCACTGGAATGGCATGTATGCACTGTCATAAAGTCAGTCATTTAAGCAAGGACTGCAGAGACTGAGCACCAAAAGAAAATCATGTATTTGAGAGTGGACACACTATTGTAGATATCATGAAGATAAGTAACACTGTGTGGAGAAAGGCATCTAATGAGAATGCTGAGTCAAGTAATGTTGTCGGTGAAACCTCATCCACTGGATTGGGTGACATCGGTTCCTCCACCTAAGGGGAAAAAGGTATGTATGGAACTGAAATTTCAAAAAGATCACATTGTACATAAGCTCCCTATATATTATGATCACATACCAAATCTACATGAATAAGATGCATTATGGTTTATATGTTAAGAGCTAGCAAAGTTATATAATTGGTAAAAGCAAGACCAAGAGTTGGTTACCCATCGGTAATCACTATTCAAGGTTAACCAAGGACACATATCAACCGATGAAGGAATTCTATGTTAACCAAGCTATTAAAATCCTATAGTATTTACTGAGCTGACAGCTATTATGAACCAAAGGTAGGTCAACCATTTATTGCATGAAAGTTTGAGTGGGAATATCAAAAAGTCTATAAATATACGGGAAATAGAGTTTATTTTTTACATTGCTATTTCAAAGAGCGGAGATTTCACAGAAAAGCGTTCAAGCTAAAATATTTTTAGAAGGATTAAAGGCTACTATAGATCGAACTGACATCACTCTTTGACAACTCCGAGTAAGTACATTTACTATCAAATACTTTATTAATCTGCTGCTTACCGAAACCCTAGAATCAATTTATGGCATCTACATCATCTACAAGCAAATCACAAAGTGTCAAGGAAGAAGTTAATCTAATTGTTAGAGAAAATTTAGATGAACCTAAGTACAAATCACACCCTGAAATTGCATCACAAATAGATATAATGGGCACTTTTTCAAGCATACTAGATAGGATTTTGTTAACAGAAGATGTATGGTCATTTATTCATTGAAAAATTTAGGAAGTAGGAGATTTTGAGACTATTGTAGCATATCAATAGGTATGTGGCACCAATGGAAAAATTAAACTAGAATATAACTAGATTGAGGAATCGGGGTTATCATGCACCATACACTTTCCACAATCATTCAAAACTGATTGGATAAGGATTGTATTGAGTAGATATCATGATGAAATTTTTTGGTTGAATAAACCGGTAGAGGTCACAAACAAAATGATAAGTAGGGTTACTGGCTATCCTACAACTAACAAGACTAAAGCCTTCTGAAACTCATCCTGAGCTAATGTTGAGATGAACACTAGAGCTACATGGGATGGTCGAGCACTTAAGATTTCAAAAATTAAAGACCCAGTGGTAAAATTTGCAACACATGTAATCAGGTACAAGATATTTCAATCGAGCAGACTAAATAGTGTACCTTGTACTGCAGTCGACATGGCACATAAAATTGTGAAGAAAGATCTCCAGATTGATCTTGCAGAGCTACTACTGAATCGACTTCAGGAAAACATGAAGACCATAAGGACAAAGAAGTCTAACACATGTAAGTTTGGTTCACTCCTTGTTTCTTTATTCTTCTATCTACAAAAGTATATCCTTGGCGTCAATAAAGTAAATTGGACAATAGATAAATTGATAACTATACAGATTACTAAGATGATGAACAAGTTAGGAGATGACTTGAATATAGATTTTGATAAGTACTTCAAAGAATTTAAGACCAGGATGAATCAAAGAAGCTAAATTCCACAGGAATTAGTTGAGAAATTTGAGATAGATATATGTTTTCTGGTAGACACAGATCATACAATGATAAGAGCAGTTGAACCTAGAATCAAATGGCTAGCACCAATGGGTTATGAAATGAACCATGATTTCAGTTTGAAATCTATTATTGCACTGCTAGCACTACCGAAAAACCCTAAGGCCACTAGGTTTGGAACCTATGAAGAAGCTAAGTCTAGAATCTCGACAGGTTAGGCTATTAATAAAATGACTAGGAAGGAAAAGAAGATGAAGAAAGATCTTACTGCTAGATTTGGAGATAACTTTGACTCACCTGAGGAGTCACTAGTTAAAGAAACAATCAAAGGTCAGTTACTATTGATTGACAAACCTTATGATAGTGAGGAAATTGAGTCTGAAGAAGAGAAAGATCCCACACCGGTTCCTCCCACCAAAATTCAAAAGAAAAAGTAGTTGCCAATACAAGTAGGTACAAGGACAAGATCATCAACTATAGCCTCGCCCCCACTAAAGAAAGGATAAGTGAAAATTACAAGACCACGGGCAACTACACTAACAAAGACATATGCCAAGAGAAATACCAAGGTTGTAGTTGAGGCACCCAAGAAAAGGAGAAAGATGATAAGAGGTAAAGAAGACCTTGAGGATGATAAAAATAATGAGGACATTAGTCAATTCAAAGTGGTTAGCAACAAGGTAATGACAATAGATGAAATCATTGAAGATATAATTGTGAATGGTGACCTTAATTTGCATCTTGAACTTAGCAAATTTGACAAAATGTCACATGAGGATCAGACAAAGAATTAAGATGTTGTTATTCAAATGATGATAAAGTTTAAAAAAGTTCCATTAGAGTTTGAACTCTCATTACCAAAGGATTTGGATAATAGAATAAATCAAAAGTGGGTTTATGCACTAGACACCGAGAAAAGAAAGAGAGAGAGATCTCTAGTTTGGGTAGCCCCACATCTAAGCCTAGCAAAACTTAATGAACACATGACTAATTATCAAGCTAGATTTATGGTAAAGAATTGATCCATGATGATACTAGATGAAAATGTGGTAGATATAGATGTAACAGGTGATTCCCTATGGACATCAATTCTTAAGGCCAAAGAAAAAGTTGAGCAAAAAGCATTCTTAAATCTGTCTAAGAAGAGACAAAATTCCAAAGGTAAAGGTATCTACATTGATGATACTATAGCAAAGAAGTCTAAGGACTCCAATATATCAGTTACCGAGGTAATTGATATCACCAAACAAAAGGAGGTAATAAATATTTCATAGGATGCACTAAATCCAGTCAAGATCCAACTGAAGAAGAAAATTGATGATGATGTACTCATTGAGGACATCACAAATGGTGATCTTGATGACAAGGATGATGAGGATGTAAATATTGCACTCCTAAATACTCAAGATGAGGCACAAGTCACTGAATGTGCATTTACACCATTACCGGGAAAGCTCCCTATACTTACAAAAGCAGTAGAAATTCTTTCACAGGAGCAACTCGACGGCTCAGACCCCGAGCAACACAAAGATACAATAGGAGAACAAGAAACTGAAACACCTACAGAGATAGATAAGCCTAAAGGAATAGATGTAGCTACTACAGAAATAGAAGCATAAGATGAGCCTACGGCAATCAAGGTGACCCCACCTGACACCACAACCGAGGCTCCCACTCACTCTACTGACACACTAGCTATCAAGGAGCAGAAGAAGGAAGAGAGTGTGTCAACCGAGAAGGATACTCCAAAGACAGTTGACAAGGTTCTTGTCACTCTTATGAAGAAGTCACCCCGTGCACCAAAAAAGAAGAAAAAGAAAGGAAAAGGGTCGCTCACTCTATGCAAAGTTATAGTAATACCTGAGTGTGACCCGATGACCCTTAGCCCCGAGGAATTGAGTACATATGGGGAATTATGTTCAAGAAAGGAAACACAAGAGAAGTTGAAGCAAGAAAACAAACACAAAGAGATATTAACAGATGTTAGGGATATCTTACAACAAGTAGCACCTGAAGTGAGAATTGATGATGATAATCCTATCATAGATCAACTTGCTACACTTGCCAAGAAGATAAATGCCCCGAACACCGATGCAGACAAGCGAATTGAAGAAAGGGAAAAATCCAAAATTAAAGACAAACTGGCAGAAAGAATCAGCTAAGAAGTGGCAATAAACAAGGTCAAATTATGTGAGGTAATAACTGAAATAAAATCTATAACCCATTTAATTTTTCAATTCTTACTGAAGCTTTGCATTGTGGAAACCTTCACTGCTGAGATTAGTGAAAAGATCAAAGGTCTACAAGATGAAATAAAGACCAATGAAAATGTCGCTATAATCAAGCCACAAGATTTTTCAAAGCATATTCACCGACTTTAAGAACTCAGGTGGTTAATAGTAGATCTCAAGAAGCAAGAAGAGCAGATCAAAGACAAGGTCACATAATTACAAACAGAACTCCTTCCATACCTAAAGATTTTTGAGAAACACATAGTCAAAGAAGAACAACTTATTGCAACACTAGAGATTTATGTGTTGGATAACATCTTTGACATGCATGCACAAGTCAGTCTTGAGCACATTTCTCTCACCAACTTGAATGAGGAATGGGAAAACCTCTTGGAGTCTGTGAAGAAAACCCATCCACATTTTTTGATAAGACGTGAGTATACTATTTTTTTTTTTTGTATTTGGCATTACTAACAAAAAGGGGTAAAACAATGTATATGTCAATATGCCAAATATGTACATAGATGCTACATATACTACATATTACTGAGAGCATGCACCGAGGGGGAGTAAATAGAAATTTTGATAAATGTATATGTATATGGTGGAGATATAAGTTATATATATAGAAAATATTGTCTCTATAAATTCAAGTTTTGATACTAATGCCAAAGGGGGAGATTGTTATCTCTATTCAGCATTAAAGGTTGTCATTAGTATCAAAGGTTATCATACATATCGGTCAGTTACTTATATTGAGCTAGTCGGTAACTAGAAGCAAAACATACCAAATGGTTAAGCTTGTACACCAAGCATCAAATAGTTTACTGAGCATTAGCAGACACTGACACTGAGTGATAGTAAACACCGAGCACCTGTATACACCGAGCAGTCTACATAGTGTTTACCGATGATCACAGGAAATGACATAGTAATCAAGAATGGCACATTCCTCTATGAAAATGGTTACAACAGATCTGAAAATGTTTTACCAAGATCGAGGAATATTTAATGTCATGATATTCATTAAATGCAATGTATATCTTTTGTAATAATTTGATCTAGGTCATTTTTGTACATCGTAGATCTTAGGTTTTTGTCTAAGATTTGTAACCTAATTTTGTTTAAGTGGAAAAAGAATTTTTCTATATATATGTATGTTTACATCATTTGTGGTGTGAACTGATATATATGAATTAAGGAGCACTTGAAGCACTTGCCTCACTTCAAGAACTATCAGTTGACAAAGAAGAACAGAGTATAGAAGAGATTAGATTAAGCAGAATCAGAACAGGCTAACCGAGTAGTTCAGAGTAGAGATTCATCATAGTTGAGGCGATATTTTATCAGTACTTATTGATCTCTATCATAAAATTAAGTTGTCAATTATTAGATAATTACCTATTTCTTTCTAATAATTGTAATAGAGTTTTTGGATAAATCTCTAAATAGAGTAGACTTGACAATCTTATGTAAATCTCTTTACCGAGTGCACACTTCATTAGTGTTGTTAAAATCCTATAACTAGGTAGATCTAGTTGATCTAATATATCACTCCTAATAGGGTAAGATCACCAGAAGTGATCAAAACTTGTAGCCCTAACAGGAAAACATTTTCTATCTACAGTAGTAAAGAATTTGTGGGTGTCATCGCTACTGCAATTTTTACCTTCTAACAAGGGTTTCTGCATTACCAAAATACTTATGTTATGTGATTGATATATTGTTGATTTCATGTTGTTTACTTTCATAAGTTGAATGGATTAATGATACATACAATTAGATACCAGTTATTTTGTAAGGTTATTACTATTTACTATCATAGATCTGAAAGGTTTACAAGTAAAAGTTTTTGTGGGCACTGATTCACCCCTCCCCTCTCAGTACCCTATCTCTCCTAAGTCCAACATCAGTGCCCTCAAAAACATTAACTCCCAAAACTTAATCAGCAAATAGTAGTAACCTTCATATATAACTTGAATCCATTACATGCATCATTCATTCAATTAACTTGTAAAAGTATATAGCATTAAATAAACAATAAATCAGTTACATAACACAAGTATTTTGGTATCACAGAAACCCTTGTTAGAAGGTAAAAGCTGCAGAGGGGATGACACCCACAAATCTTCACTACTGCAGATAATAAATTTTGTGGGTTAATGCTAGGAGATGTGATCACTTCTGGTGATCTTACCCTATTAGGAGTAATAATTTAGATCAGCTAGATCTACCTAGTTATAGTATTTCAACAACACTACTTGAGTGTGCACACAGTTAAGAGATTTACATAAAAGACTTAGGTCTACTCTGTTAAGAAATTTTCCCAAACTTGGTTACAATGATTAGAAAATAACATGATGTGTCTGGAAATGGAAAATCAACCTTATCTAATACAGATAAATGTAGTATAGACTTCAAATGGTTTAACAACAATTATATGCATCTGAATTTGAAAGTTCTTTTTCAAAATGTAGAGTCTAGTGTGCATTTAGGCAAAAAAGTGTAACCCACTGTTGTGGGTTTACCCAATTATAAATTGGGATTGTGATACATTACAATGAATGAATGAATTTATTTATAGAAATAAAATGTACTAAAAATCCAAAATCTAGCTCAAGCTAAAATTAGTAAACTAGAGATAGATATGAAAGCTTCAAGCACAATGTACAATGGGGTCCAACTAGACTAGACTAACAAAAATTTAGTCTCAACTAAGAGAACTTAAGATAAAGTCTAAATGTGAAAATATGAGCTCAATTATGCATAATAATATGCATGAGAATATTCTTGAGCATGAACATAATTAATTAAAGAAAAATATGAAAATATGCCTAATGCAAGTATTATACATTCTCTAACACCCTATTCAAGTGAAACTTAGGGAGATAAAAAACACTCGTTACATGAAATGCATGAATGAGTCCTAAAAGTGAATGCCTAATTAGGATCTCTTTGACAAAGTAATGCAACTCATACTAATGAGGTCTCTCTAAATGAAGATAAAAATAAAAATCATATAGGAAAAACCCCTCTCCAAAAGTGGTGCAAGAGTACCAAGGTCATGAGAGCCTAAACCATGGAGGTACACCAGGATCACAAAGGATCCTAGGGAGATGGAACATGACCACTTAGGGTCATTTGGAATTGTAATGGACCATGATTGGTCATTTCATGTTATTTTTATCATGTTTTGTAATGATGATGATCATTTGGTAATATGATCACAAAAGATGTTATGTAAGCCATTAAATGGCATAGGGGTTAATGATGTTATTACCTTGGGGTCAATTGATTAATACAAGGTCAAATCTAAGAGTCAATGACCTATAGGGATATGTAAGTGATGCAAGAGCATTCAAGGATCAACCTAGTTGACTCAGATGTGGGTGTTGGTCAAACTTTACTTTCGGGGGTCATAACTTTTGACTTGGATGTGAGTTTTGGTTGAAATTTACAAGAAATTGCATGAGGAGGAGCTATTTGGATTTTTTATTGATCTCAGATTGATTGGTGGCTATTTCAACCTTTTCCCAAGAGCCAGAAATATCATGTCTTGGCCTCTGAAATTGGCTTTTCTTGTTTTTTTCTAGTTTTTAGAAAGTTTTCTTTTGTAATAAATCTAAAATCGTGTTTCTAATTTCATACATTAGTTGGAAATTCATCTTTCCTTAGTTAGGGGCTTTTCTGGGGGAAAATCATGATTTGTAGGATGGGTTTTGAAAATTACCAAAAATGGAAAAATCTTATTTTCCCAAAAATCTTCCAAATATGGTAATTTTTAAAATTGTAATGAGTTTTTTTCTTTCATTGTAGAAGGATAGTAGAGTTGGATAAGTTTAATGAAGAATCTGGCATTCCAAAACTTCTATTTTGTGTATATTTTCTAAGTTATTATTTTGAAGGGTTTGGGCTACATCATTTGGTATCAAAGAAGGATGATGGATGGGAGAGAAAGAGGAGGAGGAGGAGGTCTTACCCAAATGCATAAAGATATCATAAGTTTGCAAAGAAAAGTAGCAAATCTCATGAACTGATTGGAAAATCAAAGATTACAGAGAAGAGGATCTGAATCTAATGGAGATGTAAGCCAAGAAGATGAAGAAATACAAGAACGAAAAGAAGGAGTGGGTTTCAAAGAAAGGATGCTCAAAGCCTTAGAGGGAAAAAGTGAAGTGATAAAGGTTTATGTTTGAGACTATGCAGGTATTCTCAAGCCAAAGGAATTGATAGATCAATTGAACGAGATGGAAAATTTTTTTGAATGGAAGTCTATGACAGAAGAAAAGAAAATGAGGTTTGCATGAACCAAGTTAAAGGGACATGTGATGATCTAGTGGGATCATCTCCAAAATGTACAATCAAATAAAGGAAAGGATAAAATCAAGACATGGAGCAAAATGGAGAAAAAGCTGAGAGAAAAATTCTTACCTGTGGATTATGCTCAAACACACTTCCAGCGGTTTCAGAATTTGAAAAAGAATTTATCTTCTATGGAAGACCATAAAAATTAATTTTACAAGTTGTCCATCTATATAGAGCATCAATAAAGTAATGAATGTATGGCCGCAAGGTATGTGAATGGTTTGAAATTCACTATTCAAGATGAGCTAAGCATGCATAAGATCAACTGCATGGAGGATGCTTATCAGTTGGCTCTAAAAGCTAAAGAAAAGAAAAATAGGTAGTACAATAAAAGGAATAAAGGAGGACAAAGGGGTACATCTACTCCATATATAGGAGGCTCAAGTTCTAGTCAAGGAAGTGAGAAACAAGAAGAATCCTGTCAGACTCTATCAAATCAACAAACAAGAAGGGGATTTCAATGTGGTAGAGGCTATGGTAATGGAAGAGGATGGAAAGGAAAAAAAAGGCCATTCACTTGTTTCAGAAGTGGAGAAGGACACAGGGCCTTCAAGTGTTCTAATTTTAACATGCAAGATGGAAAAACCTACCAAATATGGTAATTTTTGAAAATGTAATTGTTGGCAATTTGGCTGAGGTAAGTACATGGATGTTGTCATTATGGAAACATATGTTCCCTATGAAGATTGCATAAGCTAGAAAGTAAGTATGGAAGATTGCAGACTAAAATTGTCTAAGTATGAAACAGTGTTTTTGACAGAGCACCCGATACAGTTTGTTTTGGCAACGTTCACTGGAGCATGATCAAAGTTTGCGCAATTGAACATAGACTCTATGGTGTCTAAGGATACCCCATCTCAATGCACAAAAGATTATGGATAGTACGGACAAAGTTATGATTGTTTTACCAATGACAAAGTATAGCCGACAGAGTAGTTTTGAAGGCAGAACTAGTAAATGAATTAAGGGATTATTTTGCTTGTCAGAATAATGACTTAATATTATAAAGAGCCAACATCCTAGATGTTTACTCTTGGATAAAGATGTGAAAGCTAACTGGAGAAAGATATTATGTTTGTATCTTGTATAAAGATGTAATATTGTAATGTATCGAGCATACTTGAAATTTAACTTTTGAAAGCTGTATATTGTGATAGCAATGAAAGTTGTTGATGTGAATTTCTAAGTAGTACCATATTGTAATCAGTAAACATTTGTATTAATTGTTTGGGTAGTGAGCTCATTTGGTAATCAAGTTTTGTATCTACAACTCCTAACAGGGTTGAGGCTTCTAACAAGGCCTATAGTCCCTTAACTAGGACTGATACACTATATGATTGTAACAGGCTCCTAACAGGGTCAACATCCTTAACAGGATATCTTTTGATTAGTGGATCTTTGTGGGTACCATCTCCACTAGGGTTTTCCCTTGGCCAGGGTTTCCTCGAGAACATATCATGTGTTATGAGTTCTTTACATTTACTGTTATGTATGCTATTTAGTCTCTTATTATTTGTATGCACTAAAGTAATATGTTATATCCATAAGTGGGCAAAAGTAAAAATTTGTGAAATACCGATTCACCCCCCCTCTCAGTATTTCCTATTTCTAACAATTGGTATCAGAGCACAGTTACTCAGAGAAGGAACATTTAATGAAAGCCTAGCAGCTTGAGTAAGATCTATATGGATATGGATCAGTTACAAAAGAATCTTGAAGAAGCTCTTGAACAAATTGATATGCTTACTGATGAAAGAAACACTCTGAAAAGAAAGTATGATGATGCAAAGAATCTTATTGACAAATTGAAAGGTAAGATAGAAGATCTGAAATCTGAAAAGGAATCTGAAATTCTTGTTGAAGATTGTGATGATTTAGAAAAAGAAAATGTGATCCTTAAACATGAATTGAAGATAGAAAATCTGAAGATTAGCTTGAAAGATGAAAATGACAATCTGAGATCTAAGAATGAAATTTTAAAGAATGAGAATGAAGATCTGAAATCTAAACTTGGCAAGGTAACATCTGAATTTGATAAAGTCAAATTGCAGTATGATGAAATTGAGAAATAAAACAAGATTGTGAAAGGTGAACTGACTCAATCTAAACAACAACTTGAGAGACTATATTCAAACAGTGAAAGATTAATGAGCAAATATGATGCAGGAGCATCCTGGGTGTAAGAGCAATCTTGCATCACCCAAAAATATTTTTGTTTTTATTTTTTCAATAAGGGCTACTTTGTGCAGAGCTACTATTTATGGAAAGTTACTATTTTTGGTAATTTTTGTATGTGCTCAGAATGATCTAATTTCTTTCTTGGAGGTTCATTTTGGTCATATAAGTCTGCCAGTAAAGTTTCATTTCCAGATCAAGTGTATGTTGGAAGATATTGAAGATTTTCGGTATTGGTAGCAGGGTACAGAAACTTTGGACTCAGTTTTGAAGGCTTTAGAGGCCGCGGATGAGGTCAAAAATTTGGGTGATGGGCACTTGCGCGGGTCAAGCCTGTAGAGCGCTTCGTGGCATTTTCGAAATGGGGTTATAATAGCCGAGCGGGTCAACGGGTGATGACTTATGGTCTTCAGAAGTTGGGTCACCTGAAATGGCGAAAAATAATTTTCTTCAAAATTTCTGTTCGGGTTTCAAAGGTTATCTTGAGCCGACTATGATGTAATAAAATGTAAAATAAAATAATTCTAAGTTTGGTCGGCCTTATTGGCTAAAAATTCTGGAACCTTCCCAGGCGGTGGAAAAATTGCCTATATAAGGAAGGCTGTATTATTGTCTTAGGCAGTTCAGAATAGTTCTGGGTAGTAGATCTGGGTAATAGTTCGAGGCTTTTCCCTACAGAATATTGTAAGGGAATGCCCATGTGGCTTTGCATATTGTAATTCTAAAAGTTTGTAATTCCACATTTGTGGAGATAATAAGAAGCCAATTTTCTGTTCTTGCATATTGTTGTTGTTTCTCTATTTCTGTTATGTGTTTGTGGTATTAAGGGGAGCACCCTTCATCAAAATATCTTATGGGAAACCATTCTATGACAAAAATGGTCTTGGATTTAACACATTGAAGATAGTTAGTGAAAGCAAGAAACCAGATCTGAATGTATGTGAAAGCAGTGAAGAAAAGAAGTTAGATGAGAACAAATTTGAAGATGCACCTAAGCAAGAAGAATCACTAAAGCAAGAAGATGCACCGAAGCAAGAAGAACCACCAAAGAAAGATGAACCACCCAAAGGTATGCAAAGAGAATTAAAAGGTAGATGTTTTGCTTGTAATGCTATTGGTCATATGAAAAAGAGATTGTACAGGTAAGCAATTCAAATCTCTTAATGGATATTGTTATAATTGTCATGGTTTTGGACATAGAGCTATTGAATGTAGAAGATCTAAAGTTATTGAAAATAATTATAATAGTAGAATGCTTAGGAATACTAACAATGCAGATCAGAGATCAACTAAAGGCATGAAAAGAGGAAATGGAATAGTATGTTACAGATGCAACAAAATTGGACATATTGCTAGAAATTGCAAGACACAAATCAATCAGCAAGGACCTAGAGATGGAACCAATTGAATCATTTGTCAGATATGTAACAAGATTGGACACACAGCAAGATTTTGTAGAATGAACAATGGAGGTTATCATCATAACCCTAACCCTAGAAACTATGCAAGAAGGAATGAAAATGTAGGAAACAAAGAGAAAGGTTGTTGTAGTAATGAAGATGAAGTAATATTTGTTAAAGGCATAGATCAAGGAGGCATATTTAGCACTGAAGGTAATCAAGAAGGTAATGTATCTGATGGTAAGAATGAGTCTTTACCTAACCCTTCTTTAAGCACTTAAATTATGTAAATTTCTGTAGTTTAGCAACTTAGAATTAGTGTAGAATTAGATTTTGAATGAGTTAAGTTTTGCGCAATTAGATGAAGGTTTGTTATGTTATACTAATGCTATGGTTAAGTGCTCAAAAATAAATATTGTGGTTTACGAGGTCGCAAGAAGATTTATGGTTGCAGGTTTACAAAATCAGCTTTTTGGCATTTTAGCAGCAAAAGAACTTAATGTGATGTCAGATCGAGTAAATGTTAAGTGTTAAAAGATTGAAATCAAATTTATTGTGATTATCAAGTGATTAGAAGTGATTTGGAGAGCGAAGAAAGAAGTTTGGAAGTGATTTGCAGAAGTTTGAAGCGTCGATCAAGTGAAAACCCTAATTTTTTGAATTTAAGGTATTTATCTGACAGATCTTGAATCAGTATAAGTAATCAGATATAATCATGGATGTGTTGTTGATTCACAACATTAAGGATAAGAACAGACCTAGAATTAAGAAAGATCCAGTTGAACCCTTAGAAAGAGATGCTAGTTTAGTGTTATCATTTGTACCAAACTAATTTCTTCATTTAGAGAATGTTAAAAGTTATCTTGGATGCAAATATGAAACCCTAAGGGAGAGTAATTTTAATGGTGAATACTAGAAGATTTGTACAACAGACTTGTGAACAGAAAGATGAGAGCACAAGATGAAGATACTAAAATGAGAGAGAATGTGATAAGATAGTTCCGTAACATACGAGATGATGACCACCTTAAACAGATCCTCAAGCCACTTGGAACCCTATTAAGAAGTAAAAGAAGAACTATACAAATAATGGGAGGTCAGTATGAACAAGTGAAGACTGAAACTGAACAGGCAGTTGTGCAAGTACTAGCAGACTTGGTAGCAGGAAAAGATAGCAAAGATCAATCAGTTGTAGAACCAGCAAAGAAACAAAGTTCAGAACAGGTAGAGGTAGCAGCAGAGATAGTTGAAGTTGAAGATATTCCCTCTTCTTCTATAAACATTGGCACAAAATCTATGGACATTGAAGGAACAAAAGTTACTTTAGATTCAGATGATGCAGTACTCAACAGTTTGCATGACATTGTTGACAATTTGGCTTTGGGAGAGAAAGGAAAGGATATTGAAATAGAGACTACACAAGCAGAAGAGCAAATGGAAACAAAGGCCCCTACACCTATTTCACCTATTGCACCTCAAGAAGACATCAGTCTTACTCCTAAGACTGGAAAGGAGAAAGGAATAGGAACATTGATTGAAGATTTGAGCAAGGAGGTTGATGATGATGATCAATTAGAGTTGATCACTTCTTTGAACAAAATTATTGGAAAGAACAAGAAAGTTAAGAATTTGGAAGGTAGCCTGAAAGATTGACTGAGAAGCT
Source organism: Chamaecyparis obtusa (assembly GCA_027943335.1). Classification (NCBI taxonomy): domain Eukaryota; kingdom Viridiplantae; phylum Streptophyta; class Pinopsida; order Cupressales; family Cupressaceae; genus Chamaecyparis; species Chamaecyparis obtusa. The sequence goes on from BSBK01007677.1 coordinate 178,818, forward strand.
ACAAAGTGTTATATCTACAAAAGTCTTTGATTCAGATCCACTTGAAAGAGCAAAGATGGTAATAAATTCTTTTGATGTTGAGTTCACTAATTTGACTGATATTGCTAAGGTTAAGGCTCAGGCAGCTTATGAAGCTGAGATGTTGCAGAATATAAGTCAGAATATCAAAAATGACATTGGTAGCCTTAACATACACATTAAGAACTTAAGGAAACTGTTGGTGTAATTAAGTATTTACTAATTACACTTTAGTTAAGTTTACTTAGGATAATGCATTTGCATATTAGTTGTCTTTGAGACACTTAGGAGTTTGCATTTCATTTTTAGCACATGGTTAGGAGAATCTCCACTTTAGGTGTGATAGTTGTAATCACATATCTCGTTGTGTGTGAGATCCACCTTTAGTGCTCTTATCACATTATCATCCTAATCCAATGCACATACTTTATTGCATATTGGAGGATGATTCACCTTTGGTGGACATGTGATTCCACCTTGTGTGGGTGATATCTTATCATCTCCTTATCATGTAGTCTTATTGCATTGCCTATATATTTAGGCACTCCTACATTGTAAAATCAATCATCTATCTCTCTATTATTCATTATTTGATCATTTGATCATATCATATTTGTCTCTCTTGTGCTATCTCTTGAGCTTCTAGATCTTGGTTTCTATTCTTTTCCTTAGGCAAATTCTTACATGGTATCAGAGCCATAGGAGTTTCATTTGTATAGCCTATTTTGAGAGATTTTTATTGCACGTCAAAATTGGAGCTTGCTGGTGCAAATCAGAGGTTGGAATCACATTGAGGAGGTCCAAAAACCCCTAAATCAAATTTTGTTTCATCCAAATCAGATATCTGAAGCCAAATCTAGAGCCATTTGAATTTTCAAGGTTCAGCGGCAGCGATTCAGAAAAAATAATTTCAGAGGCAATTTTCAAACAGTGATATCTCAGTCATCTGGACTCCTTTTTCAGAGCAATTTTTTTTGTTTTCGGGTAGAATTTCATGATCTACACAATGGTGCATGTGATTTCTGATTTCTATTTCTGATATTTTCTGAAAATCGCAAATCCAGATTTTTACAACTTTAGAGGCTTCGTTCGGGCTCATATGGACACATTTTCAAGTGCTTTTTTTTTTTAAAGTTCATGATTTTCTGTCTACTTTCCAGATCTGGTATCAGTTTGGAAAAAGTTTGAGTAGACATAGTACTTTCAGAATTTGGTCTATTTTGGCCTATTTTTGGAACTTGTAATTTGTTAGATCCTTGAGAGATCTTGTGTCTTATTTGTTTGAGTCTAATATAGCTTCTTATTTTCTGTTGTAATCATCAAAATCAGAACTCCACTTTGATCAATTTTGGCAAGTGGCAATTGTACATGCACTAGTTATAAAGTGCCAAAATCATCATTTTGGCGGGGGGGGTCTTTGATTGAGTGAATTGGGGGGGTGTCTTGTGTGTTGGTGTCTTTCTTCTTGTGCTCTTTTCATTTCTACATCATGGGTTCTATTGCAAAATTAACTCCACATAACTATGCTACATGGAAAGATAATGTATGGAGCAAGTTAATGGTTCAAGGTTTAAATCCTTATGTGGATGGTACAATTAAAAAACCCGCTGCTAATGATACTACTGCAATAGATAAATGGTCACAAAGAAATTATCAAGCTTTAGGAGTCTTAAGAGAGAATATGTCTCAAGCAGTAATGTATCACATCAAAAACATAAATGATGCTAAAGAAGCATGGGAAAAACTTGAAGAATTGTTTGGTAAAGTGGATGAGGAAATGGGATTCAAAATTGAGACTGATCTCCTCAAATTAGATCCCAGGAACTTTGACACAATTCAAGATTATCTCACCAAAGTCAATGACTATAGAGCACAACTTGATGATTGTGGTAATCCCATCAAGGATGCGAAGTTGGTTAGTCACTTGTTGAATCATCTTCCTCCTAAATATGTAGCCTTTGTTTCAAGTTACAATACTCACAAGTTGACAATGGGAAGTGCCTTCATTAAGCCTTCATTTGAGTCATTTTTAGAAATGTTGGTCTTAGAACAAACAAAATTGATGAGTATGGGGATTCTCAAGTCTTCAACTTCCAAGGCATTGGTGGCTAATCATGAGAGTCAAGGCAATAAAAGTCAAAAGAAGAAGAAGAATTGGAAGTCTAAGTCTCAACAAGAAGGCACAACATCAACTTCCACACAACATGCAACTTCTACATCATCTCCAAAGGGTGAATCTTCAAAGAAGGAGAAGCAGTTTTGTGCATATTGCAAAAAGGATGGACATAAAGAACACTTTTGTTATAAGGACATTGATGAATTGAAGAATCTTCTTGCCAAGAACAACATCAAATTGCCTTCTAGGATGTCTACCTCAACCTCTTCTTCACCAAATTTAGAAAAAGATAAAGGAAAGGGTCACACATTTGTCACTCAAAAAGGACATGCTTTATATGCTTCTTCAAGTCATGATTCAGGTAGATGGCTTCTAGATTCAGGGGCTTCTCATCACATGGCTTCTTCACAGTCCATGTTTTCATCATTTGAGCCTTGTAAAGGTCAACCTATTTTGATGGGTAATCACACTTACATGAATGTACTTGGGAAAGGAAGTATTGAAGTTAAGGATGGACACTTCAATGATGTGTTGTGTGTTCCACACTTGACCAATAACCTTCTTTCTATCTATCAAATCACAAATGGTGCTACAAAGAAGACTGTGGAATTTACACCTGATTTAGTTCTCATCAAGGACTTGGAGAGTGGAGCAGTTATTGCTACGGGGATAGTGGATCACTCTTCTCGGTTGTACTCCTTTGCAGATTTTGTTCCTCTTGATGATAGTGATTCTTCAAACAGCGAGTCTTCAGCATATGATGATTACAGTGATGATTCAGATTTTGAGGAGAGTTTTGGCTACTTGAACTTGGGTATTCTCACTCATGATCAAGCTCTTGAGCCTTATATTTCATCTCCTCCTATTGAGATTACTTCTACTCTTGCACCTGATGATGCTTGCATTCACATGGATTCAGGTGATTCAGTGCAGCAGGATATTCATTATCTTCCAGACTTGGTTCCATGGGATGACTACTTGACAGACATTACAGGTTTGTTTGTGGAGTTCTATACTTCAGATTTGGGAGACTTCATTGATGATATTCATCTTCTCTTTGGTGAAGATGATCCTTCTTCAGTTGTTGTGAGGGAACATGCTAACCCTCATATTAATTCTCTACTTGATCATTCTTTGAAGGGTGACATGATTGTGGATACTTTGATACAGCAGTTGGAGGAGGTCACTTTCTCTTCAGAGGAGATACTTGGATCTTTAGTACATGTTCTACATTCATCCTCAGTTGAACCTGATTTGTCTTTTTCAGTAGAGTGGCTTAGTACACATGATTTGGATGAGGAAACTTTCAGCTTTGACATGGGGACACTTGAGCAGGTTTCAAAGATTCCATACTCTTTGAAGTTTCTTCCTAAAGATTGGGGAGGAGGCTTCATATATTCACCTTTGGTATTGTTTCTTCCTAAGGGGAGGAATGTTGTTCTACACTCATGGAGCAGTTTCTACATTGAGCCTGGAGCATCTACCATTAGTGTTCATTCTACATTGAGGGGGGGCTACTTGGTCTCTCTTCCACTACTTCTATCTTATGGGGGGGATATTTTCCTCATATGAGGTCTTCTCTCTCATCTTCTATTATTGTATTCATCTCTCTTTTTGGGGGAGGGTTTTTCCCATGAGGTTTTCCCTCTTTCTCCGCTTTATGAGAGATTGCATTGTTCTTGCATCTTGTACATGGGTACCTAACATGGCCTAGTAGCCGGGACCCATGTTGGTGTAATTAAGTATTTACTAATTACACTTTACTTAAGTTTACTTAGGATAATGCATTTGCATATTAGTTGTCTTTGAGACACTTAGGAGTTTGCATTTCATTTTTAGCACATGGTTAGGAGAATCTCCACTTTAGGTGTGATAGTTGTCATCACATATCTCGTTGTGTGTGAGATCCACCTTTAGTGCTCTTATCACATTATCATCCTAATCCAATGCACATACTTTATTGCATATTGGAGGATGATCCACCTTTGGTGGACATGTGATTCCACCTTGTGTGGGTGATATCTTATCATCTCCTTATCATGTAGTCTTATTGCATTGCCTATATATTTAGGCACTCCTACATTGTAAAATCAATCATCTATCTATCTATTATTCATTATTTGATCATTTGATCATATCATATTTGTCTCTCTTGTGCTATCTCTTGAGCTTCTAGATCTTGGTTTCTATTCTTTGCCTTAGGCAAATTCTTACAGAAACATCTTGAGATTGGCAAATGTTTGTACATTCAGTGTAGAAAATCTGAAAATATAATAATTGAGGAAGAAAAGAAGATAAAAGAGAAACAAGATGAAATTGCATTAGAGACAAACTCAATGGCCAACCCTAACATGAAGATCAGTGCAGTTGAGAAAAAGATCATAAAATTATGTGATGAGATAAGGTCTTTGAATGATGAGAAGAGAAGGAAAAGTGTAAGGATGAACATCTTGAGAGAGCATGTCTCAATCAAGTTGACTATAATAGAAGAGCAGCTAGATGAATGTCTTACTGCTAAGACATCATTTCAGAAGTTCAACTTTGAATCTCTTCAAGCTTGTTAGATTGTAGCATACAGATTGAGTACTTTACTCAATGTAGCAGAATCAATTAAGAAGACTTGGGAGAAAGATTTTGAGGCTTGGAAGATAGATTTTGCAGATTGTATTGCAAGCCTACTGGCTTTGCAATAAGACAGTAAGGTAAAAGTTTTGACACAATTTTGTATATCCCTTTCCACCCTTTATTTTGTCATTATTGTCAAAGGGGGAGAGATACTTAGAAAATTGTCTATATATGATAAGGAAGGATACTCATAGGGGGAGTTATATGGATTATTATGAAGTGTTATAGATTATGAGTACAATTTGAGGAGATATAAGGATAATATTCTATGGCCATAATCTTGATTCAAATTTTTGAGATTTTGACTTGTACACTTAGCCAATTTTTTCATATGTTGCCACCAATGACAAAGGGGGAGATTGTTGGCAATTTGGCTGAGGTAAGTACATGGATGTTGTCATTATGGTAACATATGTTCCCTATGAATATTGCATAAGCTGGAAAGTAAGTATGGAAGATCGCAGACTAAAATTGTCTAAGTATGAAACAATGTTTTTGACAGAGCACCTGATATAGTTTGTTTTGGTGATGTTCACTGGAGCATGATAAAAGTTTTCACAATAGAACATAGAATCTATGGTGTCTAAGGATACCCCATCTCAATGCACAAAAGAGTACAGATAGTATGGACAAAGTTATGATTTTTTTACCGATGACAGAGTATAGATGACACAGCAGTTTTAAGGGCAGAACTAGTAAATGAATTAAGGGATTATTTTGCTTGTCAAAATAATGACTTAATATTATAAAGAGCTGAAATCCTATATGTTTAATCTTGGATAAAGATGTGAAATCTGACTGGAGAAAGATATTATGTTTGTATCTTCTATAAAGATGTAATATTGTAATGTACCGAGCATACTTGAAATGTAACTTGTGAAAGTTGTAAATTGTGATAGCGGTGAAAGTTGTTGATGTGAAGTTGTGAGAAGGACCATATTGTAATCAGTAAACATTTGTATTACTTTTTTGGGTAGTGATCTCATCTAGTAATTAGGTTTTGTATCTACAACTCCTAACAGGGTTGAGGCTTCTAACAAGACCTATAGTCCCTTAACCAGGACTGATACACTATATGATTGTAACAGGCTCCTAACAGAGTCAACATCCTTAATAGGATATCTTTTGATTAGTGGATCTTTGTGGGTACCATCCCCACTGGGGTTTTCCCTTGGCCAGGGTTTCCTCGAGAACATATCATGTGTTATGAGTTCTTTACATTTACTGTTATGTATGCTATTTAGTCTCTTATGCTTTGTATGCACTAAAGTAATCTGTTATATCCATAAGTGGGCAAAAGTAAAAATTTTTGAAATATTGATTCAGCCCCCCCTCTCAGTATTTCCTATTTCTAACAGTAATAAGGAGTTGTTTTCTTTCCTAGTAGAAGCATAGTAGAGTTGGATAAGTTTAATGAAGAATATGGCATTCTGAAACTTCTGTGTTTTGTATTTTTTTTAATTTATTATTTTGAAGGGTTTGGGATAAATCACTAGGTTTTTAATATGGCCATTAATGCCATTAATATCATGTAACTGCACTCAAAAGTGCAAAGTTACAAAAAAGAAGTAAAATTGTATTTTAATACAATTATGGCCTATAAGGCTCATGTGGGGTAAAGGTTTAGCATGGATACTAAAGGTTATCACTAAACCTTTTAAAAATTTTTAAGAGGTGGTTTTAGACTCATGTTGTCAAGTTGACAATATTGGTTGTCAACTTGACAACAAATTTTATTCATGTCTTGTTTAACAATCGGTTTGGGGACTATTTGGATACAGTTTTAAACAGTTAGTTTTGGTTGCAATCAATTTATTGGAGTTTTGAGTCTATTTTTATTGACATCCACATGAGTTGATACATGATGTGGAGTAGGATATGTAAGAAATCATTTTTTTAATGGTTCCAATCAATAAACAATAGTTATTCTTGAAACAACGATTCTGTCATAGGGTATAGTTAGAAACCCTGTCCTTTCAAATGTGTCTGGTGATGTGTTAATATTTTGATGATGATGTAAAACCATTTATTTTTTATTTATTTACATTTTATTATATCTACTTCAGTGTTTTAATTGGTGTTGAGGCCAGAGAATTCACAGGTGTCCCTGACTCTGCCTGAGTGTCCTAATTGGAATCAGTGATTGGGGATTGAGGTCTTGTTAAATGGATCAACTTCCCCACCCCTGTGGCTACTATTATTGGTGAGGAGAGTCAAATTTGTATTATATCTTTTTAATATACTAGCTTAATGGAAGGATATATAGTATGGTGTTGGAAGATCATTGATTGATGGAGATTGTTGATCGAAGGAGAGCCCTATTTTGGAACCAATCATTATGGTGAGTGGAAGTCCTTATGAGAAGATTCCTTTTATGATGGATTATGGATGTTGGGATCCATAAAGGTGTGGTGGACCAATTTAATTTATCTAGAGGAATTTGTAAAGGTCTTTTTGAAGAGGCCCTAATTGAATGACCATAAAAGAATGGATTTGGTGCCTAGGAGTATAGGTGGGTGGTGATGGGTTAGAACCTTAAGAATTTGATGTTTTAAGACCTTAGAAAAGACTTTTACCTGATTTTGAGTCAAGAGAATGAGAACGTGTATGATTTTCTTTGTTAATGGGGGCGAATTAGGTGTAGTTGGTGGAAACTAGGATGTTAGATCTGGCATATGGTCCAAAAGAGTCTACCTTGGGGTTTGTGTATGATTTAGAGAACCAAAAAGGGTATCTAAAATAGTAAATGGTTTTCTTAGCTATTTGGAAAATTATGGATTAAAGGGCAGATTTGTGACTAGTTAGGGCTACAAGCATAAAGGGCTTTTTGAGGGGATTGTGTGGATGATCACTTGACCAAACTTAGAGGTCTAGTGGAACATGGTACATTGACCATGTGGAGTTTTTCTAAGGTGCTAGAACAAGGTTGGGATTCTTGTTGGAATACTTGACATGTTTGGTGGATTTAGGTGCATTGGGAGAAGCCTAGATAGTGAATCATTGAAAGGATGTTTTGATGTGAGAAGTTGTCTCACTTACTGACTGATTGATCACTCATTTCAAATAAGGTATGGGCTTAGGAAGGTTTAAACCCCACCTCTACATCAGGTGATATTAGAGTGAGTAAAGGTTGGGATTTGGAAGGTTGAAAGTCCTTTATTGAGGCCTTGGAGTTGAATTATCCTCCTTGAGTATTCCAAAGTGGTGGCTGGAAACTAGAAGAATCCTAGGTTGGTGAAGATGTAACTAACTAAATATTAAAGGGAGTTGTATAATGATCTCAAAGGTTACATGAAAAATGAGAGGGAGAGAGACAAATAAAATAAGGAAAGAGAATAATCCAAGAGGAAGCAAGAAGAAGAAAGGTTGAAGAACCTTGAAGAAGCTTTGGATAAGAATCTTGATAAGTGGGAGAGAATAGCACTAATCCTGGAACAAGTAACAGATGAAGATAAAGATGATGAGAAACTGATTGTCCATGAAGAAATAGAGGAACCTAGGAACAAATAGGTTCTAGACATTGAATCTGATATTGAATATGAAGTTACTGATAATAGCAGCATGGAATCAAGTCTTGAAGGGATTGAATGTGAATAAAATTTGTAGGTAGGGGCAGCATTAAGTCCCTTAAAGATGGATGAAGATAAGTACCATGACAGCATGGCTAGTGAGGAAGGCAAGATAACCGGTGAGTTGTTGGTATGCCAAGGAGAGAGGCATGAGAAGGAATACAAACAAGAGATGGAATTAGGGGTGAAAGAACCTACCTATGGGATCATTATTGTGGCTAAAAAGGGAGCCATGGATGCCAAAGAACACTTTGAATACCTAGAAGAGAGATATGGTATGAAATATGCATTGGTCTCTATGAGGAGAGACACAAATCTTGAAGATGAGGAAGAGTGGAAGGTTGTAGAAGTAGTCTCTTGGAGTAAGGCTAAGAAAGAAATAGAGAATGATGATTAGAATATGATTTACTTTTTTCCCATGGGAGGCAACCAACTTATGAAGAGTATTGAGTACATTTTGGAGCAACAAAATGCAACAATGACATGGATCACTAATGTTGATCTTTATAATCCAAAGGTTAAGATATAAAGTTTTTTTTTGCTGACATGTTCGTGCTTGGAGGATTTCCAAGAGGACATGGAAAGTTTCAAGTTGGGGAATATGGTGGAGGAACACCAAGGTCATAGTTTAAACCATGGAGGTACACTAGGGTCACTGAGGATCCTAGGGAGATGGAACATGACCACTTAGGGTCATTTGGAATTTTAATGGACCATGATTTGTCAATTTTTGATATTTTTATCATGTTTTGTAATGATGATGAGCATTTGGTAATATGATCACTAAAGATGTTATGTTAGCCATTTAATGGCATATGGGTTAATGATTTATCCTTGGGGTCACTTGGTTGATCCAATGTCAAATATAAGGGTCAAGGACCTATAAGGATATCTAAGTTTTCAATATGGTCATTAATTCCATTAATTTCATGTAATTACACTTAAAAGTGCAAAGATGCAAAAAAGATCTAAAATTGCATTTTAATGCAATTATGGCCTATAAGGCTCCTGTAGGGTAAAGGGTTAGTATGGATTATAAAGGTTACCTCTAAACCTTTTTAAAATTCCTAAGACTGGGTAGACTCATATTGTTGAGTTGACAACATTGGTTGTGAACTTGACAACATATTTTTGTTATGTTGTGTTTAACAATTAGTTTGGGGATTGTTTGGAGACAGTTTTAGATAGTTAGGTTTGGATACAACCGATTTATTGGAGTTTGGTATCTATTTGTATTGAGATCCATGTGAGTAGATACATGATGTGGAGTGGTATGTGTAAGAAATAATTTTTGTAATGGTTCCAATCAATAAACAACAATTATTATTGTAACAGTAATTCTATCGCAGGGTACAGTCAGCAACTCTATGATTTCAAATGTGTTTGGTGATGTGTTAATGTTTGGATGATGATTTAAATCCATTTATTTATTTTTTTATTACATTTTCTTATATCTAATTTAGAGTTTCAATCATTGTTGAGGCTAGGGAATTGACTGGTGTCCCTAAACATTCTTGAGTGCCCTAATTGCAATCAGTAATTGGGGATTGAGGTTTCCTTAAATGGATTGACTCTCCCACCCCTATGCCTACTGTGATTGGTGAAGAGAGTCAAATGTGTATTATATCCTCATAATATACTAGATTAATGTAGGGATACAATGTATGGTGTTGGAAGATCACTGGTTGATAGAGATTGCGGATTGAATGAGAGCCATGTTTTGGTACTAGTCATTATGGTGAGTGGAAGTCCTTAAGAGAATATGTCTTTTGTGATGGATTATGGATGTTGGGATCCATAAAGTTGTGTTGGACCTATTGGATTGATCCGGAGGAAGTTGTAAAGGTCTTTTAGAAGAGGCCCTAGTTGAATGCCCCTAGAAGCAAGCTTTTGGTGCCTAGGAGTATAGGTGAGTGGTGAGGGCTTAGAAATTTGAGAATTTGATTTTTTTAGAATTTAGAAAAGAATATTAGTTGATTTCAAATCAAGGGAACAATAAATTTTATGATTTGTTATGTTAAAGGGTGTGAATTAGTCCTAGTTGGTTGCTACTAGGGTGTTGGATCTAGAAGATGGTCCAAAAGACTATACATTTGGGTTTGGGTATGATTTAGAGAATGCAAAAGGGTATCTTAAATAGTAAATGGTTTTCTTAGTTTTTTCAAAAATTCTAGAGTAAAGGGAATATTTGTGACTGGTTAGGGATACAAGCCTAAAGGGCTTTTGGAGGGGATTGTGTGGAGGATCACTTGACCAAACTTGGAGGTCTGGTGCAACATGGTACTGAATAGAGGTGGAATGGTATCACCCTAGAATGTATGGGGGAAATATGAGATCTACTTCTAAATCCAAATTCCCAAAGGAGAGATCCAAATTGATCAACCAAAAGGTTAATGCACAATTGAATCAATCTATGGAGAATATGAAAGAGGAAGAAAACCTTATATTTCCCTATAAAGGAGATGTGCTTGAAATCTAAAGTAATTGAAAGGCAAGTACTAACCTCAAAATAGGGCAGATCTAGAAAATGTTTATTTCTGATGACTGTGTGCAGTTTCGGGCAATTCTGCAACTTGTTTCAAACTAGAAATGCCAAGATGAAGAAGACCCAGAAAAATTTTATCTTTCGGACAGCAGGTAGTCTTTGACCCCGATAAAAGGTCAAAGGCTACATTAATATTTTGAAGGTTGACTTTGACTTTGTTCATAGATCTTAGAACTTTGCTGAAAAGGGTATCCAAATCCAAGCTTAGATCCGTAGTTCCACACCTGTACCTACAAGAAAAAGAAGGTTTCTGTTATTTGTTTGAGGGGTTTGCCTTGGTCAAACCCTAGTTTGGAATCAACCTTAATATTGAAATCAAAATGAGAATGCTACCAAGTAGTAGAAGTAGATCTAATAATGAAGCTATGCAATTTGATAGATATGCAATTATATTTCAAATGTAAACAAATATATTGATATGAGAGCTTGAACACAACAATAGAAAATGTAAATCAAAACCATGAAAGTAAATATAAAACCTCAATGTTTGTATGCTTGGAATCCACCTTGAGGGAAGAATGAATGGATCTTAGAAGATTAACAAAGGATCTTGAAGGAAGATCACACCATCATGATGGCTAGATCTAGGGTTTGGATGATGAATCTTGCATGCTTGAATGGAGAAGAGGACTTGAATGATTCCTTGAAAATTCTTGATGAAATGCTTGAGAACTTGAGTTCTTTATGGAAAAAGGAGATGAAAACTCGATTGCTATGAGATGATGAAAATGAGAGAGGAAGGCTTCCTTTTATAGTGATCTGGGGCACAAACCTCTAGAGAAGGCCAACATTGGCGAATCAAATCCCAATTAACCTTAACCCTTAGAAATGGACCCATATTAAATGTAATTTAAGGATTTACCATTTTGAAACCCGAAATGTCCAACCTAGAAGCGGGAAAACAAATATTTTCGAAACCTAACACCCGAAAATCACTGAAATATAAAATTTGAAATTTGGGTCAAGGATGAGGTAGATCCCACCCTAGGTCAGGATCGAGGTTGTCCTTGACCTAGGTCAGGGTCAAGGTAGACTTTGACCCTCAAGGTTAACTTTGACATTGAGGTCGAAAACCTTATCCATAATGCCAGGAAATACAAAAATAAAGTGAGATCAGGTGGAGAGAGAAGTAGAATAGGGGTAGAAAGCCAAATTCAAGCAAAGACCTGATCAAGGTGCTTGACATGACCCCAAACAACTTACTTGAAGGGATAAACTCTCTTAACATATAAGTGCTTCCATTTTAAGATGATACATTAAGCCCCCACTTTAGCAAGAGTATGGACTCGATGAAAACTCTTGGTAAAGGAGAAGGAAGAAGAGATCCCAGTGGATTCAAAACTAGATAGGATGACACTTAGTTAGGGACACAAGCCCCCAAGCTAAGGATTCTAACTTAGCATACGTGCACGAGGGTGCAAAAAATAAAAGCAAAAATACATAAAAGAGGGGTTAGTACTAAAACAAACCCAAATCAACTAGCATAAGAAACCTCGCTAAGAAATATTTCTCTTACTAATATCATATTTGGAAAGCTATCATAAAATTATAAATGACTACATAGGAAAGACAAGAGAAACACTATAAATAACATAGCTTCATGATCCTATCCTACTAGCATGAAAGAAAAAAGAGAGAAAGGGAAGAGAGTGATTACCTCACCTAGTAAGATGCCCACCTTACCATGAATCACCCTGGAGGGAGAGCCCAATAGGTTCACCCATAAACTATGCATGAAATTGTAATGTGTCTTCTGATGGCTTCTAGAATATCCATAGATCCACCTTCTTGTATCACTATGAATATAAAATGCATGTCTCCTTGGTATTTAGCAACTTATGTGTGTTACCTTTGCAAGATTTAGCATATAGATGTGTGTCTTTTCAGGATTTAGCAACTTATGTGCACTACCTTCAAAGATTTAGCATATTGAAAATTTTGAAAAATGTGTGTCTCCTCAGGATTTAGCAACTTATGTGTGTTACCATTGGAAGATTTAGCATATAAATGCATGTATTTTCAGGATTTAGCAACTTATGTGTGTTACCTTCCAAGATTTAGAATATAAAAATAAAAACTATAGTACAAGGGAGACCCTATATATGCCCCCCTCCTTATCGTGGTAGTCTACGAGACAAGATAAGGAAGAGGAAGAGGATACCTACTTCACAATGCAAGGAGATATCTTGTTTAACAACAATGTATACCATATTCTTAGTGATAGATATTGATCCCAACATCCAAGAGCATAGATAATCGTGAAGAGAATATGTCACTCATGGAAAAAGGATCCTCGATGAAAGAGATCTTATCAACAAGACCCCCACCATAGAGGAGTGCTTTTAGATAAAATATCATCTTTCAAAAGTTTAGGAGCAAAGATTCAATCATCAAGCCCCCTACGAAGAAGAGGAAGAGGAATCTTTGGAATGAGGGAAATAAATCCAACACCAAAGCAAGGGTGAGAGTTTATAAAGAACATAGTGTACAAAATAGAGAAGAAGTGACGACCTAGGACAACAACTTCTCATATAAAAAGGTTATCCATAGTCAAAACATCTATCAATATACTGAAATAATATTGCAATATAAACAAAGACCACTAAACTAAGGAAAGCAGTTCCCTAAAAAAAGAGAAAGAAGGAGGTACCTTTCCCCCTAGGGATAGAGATAAGGGGTATCTTTGTAAAAGACATGTCTTAGAAAAGATATCTTGAGTAAGCATAATGCAAAACCATAGAAAAATAAGAGAGAAAGAATACCAATTAAGCTCAAGACATAATATATGCTAAAATCCTAATGGATCCTAGGAGACTGGATGAAAATACACCTCTTTCCCCCCAATCATGAGACAAGAGGCGAATAAATCTACGTTATTTCAGAAGGAGGGGAATCCCCTATATCAATATTATGAAGGAATTATAAAACTGCACGAGAGTGAGATATAATTCCTAAAGCAACTCTTTCTCTAACATATAACTTGAAATGTTTACAATCAACAAGTAAATGTGTATTGCTATAATGAAAAGGACACTTATATTTGTATAAAGCATCTATCAGCATAAGTCTAAAGATTTCTTTCTTGGAATTCATTAGCTCAATATATAATTTCTTAGCCACTTCTTGACAAATATTAGGGTTATCTAAGATAGGTGTGGGGAGAAGAATGTGAAGAGGAGGAGGATGATTAACATTACCTACCTTGACTTGAGATTTTGAACAACCAATACCATACATATCTGGTTTAGGGGGTATATGAATTGGAAACCTAATACAATGCTCATTAACTCCAAGCCCTAAACCTTTGTAACCTTGTTTAGTCACCATATTATATACAGTAGTGTACATATTATGTAAAGCTTCCATGGGAGGTGATTTTTTATCATGTTCATGAGTAAAGGTTGTATAAGGTGGAATAATAGGTTTTGAAGAAGTTTATTTACCCTTTCCTTTAATATCATCATGAATTGGAGGAGAAGGTAAATCAAAGAAATATTGAACATCTGCATCTTGAGCTATAACTTGAATCCCATCATAAGTATGGGAAGAGCGAGGATGAACAGATGGAGAATTAGGTATCAGATTAGGATTAGGATTATTAGGATTAAGATTAGGATTGATAGGATTAGGATTAGAATTAGTAGGATTAGGATGGTTAGGAGATGGTGTATCATCTACCAAAGTCATCACATGATCCAAAAGATTAATAAGGCTACCACATAAATTTTTAATGAAGGTTTTGAATGTAGGTAGACTAGTGTCGATCAACTTCACAAAAGCATAAGCAAGAGAAAAGTGAAGGGTCATCAACATAATGAAGTAAATAATACTCTCATAAACATCATAGGTATTGTAAAGAGATGTTAAAAGAAGGGTAATAAAGAACATGACCACACACCAAAGCATCTTAACAATATCCATAGTAAAATTAAATGAAAGAAATGTGTTTGTATTTTATTGAATATGTAGATTTTTTTGTATTTTTGAATTTAAAATGCAAGAACATAAACTAGATCTAATATAAATGCAAGAAAAGATCTAAAACCTAACACAATAGGGCATCTAATTCCACAAAAGAAAAGGGGTAAGTATGTTAGGTTCACTAAAATGAATAGAGGTGGAATGGTATCCACCATAGAATGTATGGGGGAAATATGAGATCTACTTCTAAATCCAAATTCCCAAAGGAGAGATCCAAATTGATCAACCAAAAGGTTAATGCACAATTGAATCAATCTATGGAGAATATGAAAGAGGAAGAAAAACTTATTTTTCCCTATAAAGGAGATGTTCTTGAAATTTGAAGCAATTGAAAGGCAAGTACTAACCTCAAAATAGGGCAGATCTAGAAAATGTTGATTTTTGATGTCTCTGTGCAGTTTTGGGCAATTCTGCAACCTGTTTCAAACTAGAAATGTCGAGATGAAGAAAACCCAGAAAACTTTTATCTTTCTAACGGCAGGTAGTCTTTGACCCTGATAAAAGGTCAAAGGCTATATTAATATTTTGAAGGTCAACTTTGACTTTGTTCATAGATCTCAGAAGTTCACCAAAAATGGTATCCAAATCCAAGCTCAGATCCGTAGTTCCGCACCTATACCTACAAGAAAAAGAAGTTTTTTGTTGTTTGTTTGAGGGGTTTGCCTTGGTCAAACCCTAGTTTGGAATCAACCTTAATATTGAAATTAAAATGAGAATGCTAGCAAGTAGTAGAAGTAGATCTAATAATGAATCTATGCAATTCGAGAGATATGCAATTGTATTTCAAATGTAAACAAATATATTGATTTGAAAGCTTGAACACAACAATAGAACATGTAAATCAAAACCATGAATGTAAATACAAAACCTCCATGTTTGTATGCTTGGAATCCACCTTGAGGGAAGAATGAATGGGTCTTAGAAGATTAACAAAGGATCTTGAAGGAAGATCACACCATCATGATGGCTAGATCTAGGGTTTGGATGATGAATCTTGCATGCTTGAACCAAATCCCTTCAAAGGCTTGAATGCTTGAATCCTTGATCGTCAATGGAGAACTTGAATGGAGAAGAGGACTTGAATGTTCCTTTGAAAATTCTTGATGAAATGCTTGAGAACTTGAGTGCTTTATGGAAAAAGGAGATGAAAAGTTGATTTCTATGAGATGATGAAAATGAGAGAGGAAGGCTTCCTTTTATAGTGATCTAGGGCACAAACCTCTAGAGAAGGCTGACATTGAAGAATTAAATCCCAATAAACCCTAACCCCTAGAAATGGACCCATATTAAATGCAATTTAAGGACTTACCATTCCAAAACCTGAAATGGCTGACTCGAAAGCGGGAAAATAAATATTTGTGAAACTCGACACCCGAAAATCATGGGAATCTAAAATTTGAAATCTGGGTCAAGGACGAGGTAGAGCCCCCCTAGGTCAGGATTGAGGTCATCCTTGACATAGGTTAGGGTCGAGGTTGAATTTTACCTTGAGGTCAAAAACCTCAAGACCTCAGTCCGTAATGCCAGGAAATATAGAAATCAAGTTAGATCAGGTGGAGAGAGAAGCGGAATGGGGGGAGAAATCCATATTCAAGAAAAGACCTGATCAATGTGCTTGACATGACCTCAGACCACTTACTCAGAGGGCTAAACACTCTTAACATGGAAGTGCTTCCATTTTAAGATGATACAGGTACATTGACCATGTGGATCTTTTCTAAGGTGCTATAATAAGGTGTGGATTCTTTTTTGAAGATTTGACATCTTTGGTGGATAGAGGTGCATTAGGAGAAGCCTAGATAGTGAATCCTTGGAAGGAGATTTTGATGTGAGAAGTTATTTCATTTTTTGACTGATTTATCACTCATTTCATTTAGGGTGTGGGATTAGGAAGGTTTACACCCCACCTCTGCATCAGATGGTATCAAAGCAAGTAAATTTTGGGATTTGGAAGGTTGAAAGTCCTTTGTTGAGGCCTTGGAGTTGAATTATCCTCCTTGAGTGTTCCAAAGTGATGGTAGGAAACCAAAAGAATCATAGGTTGGTGAAGATGTACCTAAATAAATCTGAATGGGAATTGTATAATGATCTCAAAGGTTACATGGAATATGAGAGGAAGAGAGACAAAGAAAAGAAGGAAAGAGAAGATTCAAAGAGAAGGCAAGAAGAGGAAAGGTTGAAGAACCTTGAAGAATCTTTGGATAAGAATCTTGAGAAGTGCGAGAGGATAGCACTACTCCTAGAAAAAGTATCAGACCAAGATGAAGATGACGAGAAAAAAATTCTCCATGAAGAAATAGAGGAACCTAGAAGCAAATAGGTTTTAGAGGTTGAATCTGATATTGAACATGAAGTTACTGATAATGGAAGCATGAAATTAAGTCTTGAAGGGAGTGAATATGAATAAAATTTTCTGGTAGGGGTAGGATTGAGTGCCTTGTATATGGGTGAAGACAAGAATCATGATAGCATGGCTTGTGAGGAAGCCAAGATGACCGGTGAGTTGTTGGTATGCCAAGGAGAAAGGAATGAGGAGGAAGACCAACAAGAGGTAGAAGGAGGGGTAAAATAACCTTCTTATGGGATCATTATTTTAGCTAGAGAGGGAGCCATGGATTTTGAATAAATCTTTTAATTCCTAGAGGAGAGGCATGGTATGCAAGATGCATTGGTCTCTATGAGGAGACACTCAAAACTTGAAGATGAGGAAGAGTGGAAGGTTGCAGCAGTAGTATGTTGGAGTGAGGCTAAGAAATAAATGGAGAAATATAATTAGAATATGGTTTACATTTTTTTCATGCAAGGCAATCATCTTATGAAGAGGCTTGAGAACATTTTATAGCAGCATCATACAAAGATGCCATGGATCACTAATGTTGATCTTTATAAACCAAATGTGAAGATAAAGAGTTTTTGTTTTCTGATATGTTTGTGCTTGCAGGATTTCCAAGAGGACTTAGAAAGTTTTCAAGTTGAGGAATATGGTGTAGGAGCACCAAGGTCAAAGTCTGAACCATAGAGGTACACCAGGGTCACTAAGTATCCTAGGGAGATGGAACGTGACCAATTTGGGTCATTTGGCATTTTAATGGACCATGATTGGTAATTTCATGTTATTTTTACTATGTTTTGTAATGATGATGATCATTTGGTAATATGATCACAAAAGATGTTATGTTAGCCATTAAATGGCATAGGGGTTAATGATGTAACCTTGGGGTCACTTAATTGTTCCAAGGTCAAATGTAAGGATCAAGGACCTTTAAGGCTATATAGGTTTGTAATATGTCTATTAATGCCATTAATATCATGTAATTGCACTCAAACGTGCAAAGATGCAAAAAAGATGTAAAATTGCATTTTAATGCATATATGGCCTACAAGGCTCATGTGGGGTCAAGGGTTAGTATGGATTCTAAAGGTTATGACTAAACCTTTAAAAAAATCCTAAGAGGGGGTTTTAGACTCATTTTATTGAGTTGACAACATTTGTTGTTAACTTGACAACAAATTTTAGTCATGTCATGTTTAACAGTCAGTTTGGAGATTGTTTGGAGATAGTTTTAGACAATTAGTGTTTGTTGCAGTCAATTTATTGGAGTTTGGAGTTTATTTGTATTGAGATCCAAGTGAGTGGATACATGATGTAGAGTGGGATGCATAAGAAATAATTTTTGTAATGGTTCCAATCAATAAACAGCAATTATTCTTGGAACAGTGATTCTGTCGCATGGTAAAGTCATCAACCATGTGCTTTCAAACATGTTTCATGATGTGTTAATGTTTGGATGATGATGTAAAACCTTTGATTTTTGTTTTATTTACATGTACTTATATCTACTTCAGTATTTAAATCAGTTTTGAGGCTAGAGAATTTAATGGTGTTCCTGACTATGTCTGAGTGTCATAATTGCAATCAATGATTGGGGATTGAGGTCTCCTTAAATGGATTGACTCTCCCACCCCTATGTCTACTTTGATTGGTGAGGAGATTCAAATGTGAAATATATCCTTATAATATACTAGCTTAATTAAGGGATATAAATTATGTTGTTGCAAGATCACTGATTGATGGAGATTGTTGATTAAAGGAGAGCCCTTTTTTGGCACCAGACATTATGGTGAGTGGAAGTCCTTAAGAGCAAATGTCTTTTGTGATAGATTATGGATGTTTGGATCTATAAGAATTTGTAAATAGAAAATATTGAACAAAGGATCTATAGGTTAAAGAAAAGAACAAGAGGGATGATATGAATGCAATGATCAATATTGAATTGATCTAATGAATTCACCTTACATGATTACATAATAGGCCTCCTTATATAGGAAAGGCAATAAGAGATAATGATAAGGAGCTGATAAGATATCTCATATGCTAGGTGTAATGATATGTCTACCAAATGTGCATCATCCTCCATTATGCAATGAATTATGTAAAATGGATTAGGATGATAATGTGATAAGAGAACTAAAGGTTGATCTCACACCAAAAGTGGAATTTATCCTACACCATGTGCTTAATTGAGGTGCAAACTCTTAGGTGTTGCAATCAAAAACTACTATGCAGTGCATTATCCTAATTAAGATTAAGTGTAATTAGGAATATTTAATGACACCAACACCCCCACTTAAGTGCAACTTAGGTTAATACACTTAAACTCACAATCCAATATGGGTCCCGACTACTAGGCCATGTTAGGTACCCATGTACAATATGAAATGCAATACATGAAATGTAAAAGCTCTCATAAAGTGAAGAAAGAGGGGAAAACTCATGGGAAAAACCCTCACCCAAAAAGAGAGAAGAAAAGAAGACGCATGGATGGATAGATTGCTCAAAACCCCCCAAGAACTACATACACCATGTATATACAAATAATTATCCCCCCATAAGAAGGATAGATGGAGACATGATATCTAATCCATAATGTAGAAGCTCCCATGTTGATGAAGAGTACCTACAAACAATAGATAAGCCAATGCTTACAAGAAACATGTCTCCCCTTAGGAATAAATAGATACATCAAATGATGAAGAAGTGAATCCTTGTGCAAATGGATTAATGAGGAAGAAGATGAAGGTCTCCATGTATGAATCTTTGAAGACTGAATATGTCTCTCCAAGCTCAAATAATATATCACCTCATAGGACAAATCAAGTGAATAAGGAGAAGAATCAAGAGTGCCAATCTCCAAAGAAGGTGAAGAAGTATCCCCAACTATGATGCTATCATCAAAGAAGAGAAAATCCCTCATGTATGTCTTCCAAATCTATATCATGAGATTCAACAAATGTTAAAGAGGCATCCAAGTAGTCATCATATTCTACAAGATCTAAAACAATATGATCATCCTACTCAATAGTAGAGCCCATGTTTGAAGAAGTAGGAGGTGGAGGAGTAGGAAGATCAACACTTGTCTCAACAACAAAATGATTCAAGTGCCTAAATTTCTCCTCATAATTATCCCTTGGAAAAGGGATATGTACATCATGAATACCATCATCATCAACAACAAAAAATGAAAAAGAATACAAGCATGATTTATGATGAATAACTCTCATAGCTATGACATCTCTAGTCTCCATGTCTCTTATGTAGACAAAATTAGGAGTGAGCTCAAAAATTTTACCTTGTGCCCCATGTGTAATTTGGTAAATAGAAAGGAGATTAATGGTCAAGGATGGTATAAAAAGAACTTCATTAAATTTCCCCTCTCCCATAGAAATATAACCTTTCCCACAAACTCTGATGAATGTGTTGTTACCCATCAAACTATTAGAAGAATTAAAAGGATCAATAGAAGAAAACATATCCATAAAAGATGCCATATGATGTGATGCACCTGAATCAAGAAGCCATTTACCTTTCTTAGGATGTGGAGAAGGAAAGAGTGCTTGTCCTTTACCTTTATATTTGGATGATGATGGAGATGTAAAAGCTGCCAAATGCGTAAAAGTAGACACTAATGAGGGAAACTTAATGTTGTGCTTCTGAATAATGTGAGTTAGCTCATCAATCTTCTTTTGAAAACACTTATGCTCATCATGTCCTATCTTTTTAAAATATGCACATTTATCCCTCTTTCTTCTAAATGATTCCTCTCTTGAAGAGGTCTTGGACTCAGTAGTATTGTGTGAAGGAGATTCATTATCTTTTTGATGAGTCTTAGGATCCTTATGTTGTTTCTTTTCTTTTCCATTAGAATCCTTTAATGTCGACTCACTTGCAACCAATGCATGATGTTTGGAAGGCTTCAATTGATCCATGTGTGCCAACTTTTCTTGTTCCCTTGTGAGTTGCATTGAAAATTCATCAAGAGAAGGCAATTTATATGCACTACTAAGAGCATCCACAGTATCATAGAATGTAGAAACAAAGATATAATAAGGACCAAGCTTGGAAAGAATAGAAAAGATCAATTGTCCATCCCCTTTAACAATGTCACAAGTAGAAACATCCAATTGAATAGAATTGAACTTATAGAAAAAGTCTTTAATATTGTCAAAATCACTAGGATTTAGACCTATGAGCTCATTCTCCAATCTGAATTTTCTCATTCTATTAGGTTTACCGAAGAGTCCTTCCAATATGACCTAAGCATCATGACGATGTGTGCAAGATGCAATATGAAAGTGCAAGTCATGAGAGATGGATGATCTAAGAGAGCCAAGGGCTTTATCCCTTCCATTAAACCATTTTCACCTTTCTTCAACACTTGTTTGAGGTTCTTGATCCTTCAAAAGAGTCATTCTAAGAAATCCAATACTCAACAAATGATCACTTAAAGATACTTTCCATTCATGGTAGTTATATGGAGTGAGGATTTTAACCTTTGAATTATTCATGATACAACCAAATAATGACTGATAACTCCTTCAAATGACTAATACAAATCAAAAAAATAAAATCCAAGGATTAACCAAGTGCAAATATTTCCCCAAAATGACCTATTTATGAAAGTGATATATCCACTCCAAATCATGAAAAATTGATTGCAAATCTAGAAAGTAGACAAAAAATCATGCACTTTAAAAAAAGAATTCACCTCAAAATGTTACTATATGTGTCCAAATGAAGGCCTGGAAGTTGTAGAAATCAAGAAGAAGCAAGAACAGTCAAGAAAATCTATAATTTTTGATAAATTTGGCCACCAAATTCAAAACATAAAATAGCCACTAGATTTTTCAAGAAATTCTACCCAACTTCAAAAAACATTTCTCGAAAAAAGGAGCAAAAATGAGCAAGATATGACCCTCTGAAGTTGGACTGCAAAATGAAACACTCCAATGGTGGAGGTAAAATATATTCAAACCCTTGATGATGTCAGCAAAATACTGCATTAAATTTGATTGCCATATGGATATCACCGAAAGCCCACTTTTACCTATTTTGACAATTGGATGGCCATCACATTTAGCCTAGGTGTACAGGTGATGTCAGCAAAAATTGTACCCTCCTTGGTTGATGTGTCACTAACTAAGTGCTAACATAGGCATAGACATGGAAATTCCATATGGTGACATAAGAAACCATACAGGGTGACATCAATTGATGTCACTTGATGACATAGCACTACAGATTTGTTGGCCTGTGCGGACATGGCCAATGTGTTGCCTTTGTGCCATGTGTTGCAATCTTTGATTCTACCGTGCATCTTATGTGGCAATCTACGTGGTGCCTACTAGGTTTCACATGGCTCAGATGTCCCATGCTCAAGCATCACTAGGGTAGGGTGGTAAAAAACTATCGATTCTATGGTAGATTTGAGCGACAGTGGGGAGCAGAAGGGATTTTTAATCTCACATTGGAAATGTGAGATGTTTTGAGCCCCTTTATCAATGCAAATGTCGGGGACAAATTAGTGAACTTGTTATTGTGAGAATTTTCTTGGGCTTCAGTCAACTATTTTGGTCTGTGAGTGGGGATCAATGTGTGGATTTGAACTCAAGATCTTATCTCAACTTGCTTGCTGTGTTGACTGAATCGATTGAATATTTTTCCATAGTCTGCAGCGAGATTAGTCTCACATTTCTGGTGTGGGAGTATACAGAATTGTTTATAAGGTAAAATGTCCACTCATTAAACAAATCAACTGAGCTGAGCTTGGCCTTCAGGCTAGAGCATGAACTTTGACGTTAGAATTTCAGATGATGTCACTGCCTGCTAGAGATGATATAAAGCCAAAGAATATTCTCTAGGGTACTAATAAATGAAGGGCACATACCAGGCTCGTAAACCAAATTTTGGAGAGAGGAACAAATTATGTTTAAAGGAGAATAAAAAAATATATATCTTTTTTTTCAAAATCATACCTCAGTGGTGCAGATCAGGTCGTAAGGCTTGATTTACAAAACAAAATTCACTCAATTTGGACTTTCACTAAATATGCACAATTTTATAGTCGATCTTAACTGAAACAGCCTCCCAAATGCAATGTTAATGTCATATTTTCTCTAAGATTATTTTGCAACATGTTGGTCTTCAAATCTAAGATTTGAAACTTCAACGCTTGCACCTTGATCTCTCCAAATAGGCTAATCAAAATGCTCCAATGGTTCTGATAGCATGTAAGAATTTGCAAATAGAAAAGATTGAGCCAAGGATCTAGAGGTTAAAGAAAATCACAAGAGAGACGATATGAATGAAATGATTGATATTGAATTGATCCAATGAATTCACCTTACATGATTACATAATAGGCCTCCTTATATAGGAAAGGCGATAAGAGATAATGATAAGGACCTGATAAGGTATCTCCTATGCTAGGTGTAATCACATGTCCACCAAATGTGGATCATCCTCCATTATGAAATGAAGTATGTGTAATGGATTAGGATGATAATGTGATAAGAGCACTAAAGGTGGATCTCACGCCAAAAGTGGAATTTATCCTACACCATGTGCTTAATTAAGGTGCAAACTCCTAGGTGTCTCAATCACAAACTACTATGTAATGCATTATCCTAAGTAATATTAATTTAAGTGTAATTAGGAATATTTAATTCTATCAATAGGATCTATAAAGTGTTTTGGACCTATTGGATTGATCTGGAGGAAGTTGTAAAGGTCTTTTTGAAGAGGCCCTAGTTGAATCACCCCATAAGAAAGGGTTTGGTGACTAGGAGTATAGGTGAGTGGTGAGGGCTTAGATCCTTGAGAATTTGATGTTTTAAGACCTTAGAAAATATTTTTACTTGATTTGGAGTCAAGGGAATGAGAAATATTTTGATTTGCTTTATTAATAGGGTGAATTAGGCCTAGTTGGTGGCTACTAGGGTGTTGGATCTGTAAGATGGTCCAAAAGAGTATACCATGGGGTTTGGGTATGACTTATAGAACCTAAAGGGTTTCTGAAATAGTAAATGGTTTTCTTAGTTGTTTGGAAAATTATGGAGTAAAGGGAAGATTTGTGACTAGTTAGGGCTACAAGCCTAATGGGCTTTTGTAGGGTATTGTTTGGATGTTCACTTGACCACACTTGGACGTCTAGCGTAACATGTTACATTAAACATGTGGAGTTTTTATAAGGTGCTATAACAAGGTTGGGATTCTTGTTGGAAGATTTGAGATGTTTGGTGGATCTAGGTGCATTGGGAGAAGCCTAGATAGTGAATCCTTGGAAGAATGTTTTGATATGAGAAGTTCTCTCACTTGCTGACTAATTGATCACTCATTTCAATCAGTGGATGGGCTCAGGAAGTTTTAAACCCCACCTCTAAATTAGGTGGTATCAGTGCCAGTAAAGTTTGGGATTTGGATGGTCAAAATTCCTTTGTTGAGGCCTTGGACTTGAATTATCCTCTTTCAGTGTTCCAAAGTGGTGGGTGGAAACCAGAAGAATCCTAGGTTGGTGAAGATGTACCTGACTAAATTTGAAAGGGAGTTGTAAAATTATCTCAAAGGGTATAGGTGAACCCACAATAGTGGGTTACAATTTTTCAGATGAAGGAATTCATCCCAAAAATCATGAAAGCATGGATTTACTCAAATAATTTTGATAGAAAGTACTTTCTATCAAAACTAAGTCCTTTTGATAGTAAGTATTTTTGTTTGAATGTACTTTATATCAAAATTTCTTGAGTATGGTTAATTTTCTTAGAAATTAGTATAGTTTTATGTAAAGTACTTTCTATCGAAACTAGGTACTTTTGATTGAAAGTACTCTCTATCGAAAGTACCTGATTAGGTCTTCTTTGCAAAGTTTGAAGAAATAATGAGAATATCATGGCTTCGGCCTCAAGCACAGGGATCAAATGGAATAATTAGGAGATGTCCTTTTTTCATACAAAAAGTACTCGGAACAAGCTTTCTAACAATTATAGATTGGACAATTTTTGAATTTATTATGTATATCATTTTTTACGTTAATTGAATGTAGGATTTTTATCAAATATAATCCTCAGAGTTTGACGTTCAATGGAAAATAGTAGAAAATAGATTTATTTTTTGAAAATTAACAGTGCCCTATGTCTTTGAGTCTACTTTCTATAAAAAAAAATTGAAATTAGATAAATACATAACAAGTTATAAGCTATGTAGTTAAGGTATGTCAAAATTAGTGTTTAGTCAAATTAAAATGTTAATAAAATATGCAATAATAATGATAATGTCTTCAAACCAATGGCACTACCTCTATATGGACGATATGAAACTAAATTCAAAAGAATCACATTCATATCTATTTTAGAGAGAGAGAGAGAGAGAGAATCCTAAAAGACTCTAATTTACTTAGTCCTCTTATTTCAAATGGTTCAATGGTAATATGCATCTGAATCTGAAAGATTTTTCAAAATTTAGAGTTCAGTATCTATTCAGGCAGAAAAGTGTAACCCACTATTGTGGGTTCACCCATACATGGAAGATGAGAGAAAGAGAGATGAAGAAAAGAAGGAAATAGAAGAAACCAAGATGAGGAAAGAAGAAGGTTTAAGAACCTTGAAGAAGCTTTTAATAAGAATCTTGAGAAGTGGGAGAGGATAGCACTACTCATAGAGTAATAAGCAGATGAAGATATGATGAGAAGCACATTGTCCATGAAGAAATAGAGGAACCTAGGAGAAAAGAGGTTCTAGAGGTTGAATCTAAGATTGAAGATGAAGTTAAGTTGATAATGGTAGCATGGAATAAATTCTTGAAGGGCTTGAATGTGAATAAAATGTGTAGGTAGGGGCTCAGGTATTGGGTCCCTTGAATATGGATGAAGACAAGAAGCATGATAGCATGGCTAGTGAGGAGGCCAAGATGATCGGTGAGTTATTGGTATGCCAAGGATAATGGCATGAGGAGGAAGACCAACAAGAGGTATAATTAGGGGTGAAATAAATTTCCTATGGGGTCATTAGTGTGGCTAAGAGGGAGCCATGGATGTTGAAGAAATCTTTGAATGCCTATAGGAAAGGAATGGTATGATAGATGCATTGGTCTCTATCAGGAGAGACTCAAAACGTGAAGAAGAGGAAGAGTGGAAGGTTGCAATAGTAGTCTCTTGGAGTGAGGCTAAGGAAGAAATTGAGAATGCTGATTAGAATATGGTTTACATTTTTTCCATGGGAGGCAATCATCTTATGAAGAGGCTTGAGTACATTTCAGAGTAGCATCATGCAAGGATTCCATGGATCACTAATTTTGATCTTTATAAACCAAAGGTGAAGATAAAAAGTTTTTTTTTTCTAACATGTTTGTGCTTGCAAGATTTCCAAGAGGACTTGGAAAGTTTTAAAGGCCAGGAGTATGGTGCAAGAGCACTAAGGTCAGAGCCTGAACTGTAGAGGTACACCAGGGTCACTCAAGATCTTAGAGAGATGGAACATGACCACTTAGGGTCATTTGGCATTGTAATGCACCATGATTTATCATTTTGTGTTATTTTTATCATGTTTTGTAATGATGATGATCATTTGGTAATATGATCACAAAAGATGTTATGTAATCCATAGAATGGCATAGGGGTTAATGATATAACCTTGGGGTCACTTGGTTAATCCAAGATTAAATGTAAGGGTCAAGGACCTATAAGGATATCTAGGTTTGTAAAATGGCCATTAATACCATTAATATTGTGTAATTGCAATCAAAAGTGCAAAGATGCAAAAAAAAATGTAAAATTGCATTTTAATACAATTATCACTCATAAAGCTCATGTGGGGTAAAGGATTAGTATGGATTATAAAGGTTATCAATAAACCTTTTAAAAATTCCTAAGATGGATTTTTAGACTCATGTTGTCGAGTTGACAATATTTGTTGTCAATTTGACAACAAATTTTAGTCATGTTATGTTTAATATTCAATTTGGAGACAGTTTGAAGATAGTTTTAGACAATTAGTTTTGGTTGTAGTTAGTTTATTGGAGTTTGGGATCTATTTGTATTGAGATCCATGTGAGTGGATACATGATGTGAAGTGGGATGTGCAAGAAATCATTTTTGTAATGGTTCCAATCAATAAACAATAGTTATTCTTGCAATAATGTTTCAATCGCAGGGTACTGTCAGCAACCCTATACTTTCAAACATGTTTGGTGATGTGTTAATGTATGGATGATAATGTAAAACCATTTACTTATGTTTTATATACTTTTTATTTTATCTACTTTAGTGTTTCAAACTATATTGAGGACAGAGAATTGACTGGTCTCCCTGACTATGCCCAAGTGTCCTAATTGCCATCAGTGATTGGGGATTGAGGTCTCCTTAAATGAATGGACTCTCCCACCCATGTGGCTACTATGATTGGTGAGGAGAGTCAAATGTGTAGTATATCCTTGTAATATATTGGCTTAATGTAGGAATATAAAGTATCATGTTGGAAGATCACTTATTGATGGAGATTGTTGACGAACGGAGAGCCCTGTTTTGGAAACAATCATTATGGTGAGTGGAAGTCCCTAACAGAAGATGCCTTTTGTGATGGATTATGGATTTTGGATTCCATAAAAGTGTGTTAGACCTATTGGATTGATCAAGAGGAAGTTGTAAAGTTGTTTTTGAAGAGGCCCTAGTTGAATGACCCTATAGGAAAGGGTTTGGTACCTAGGACTATAGGTAAGTGGTGAGCATTTAGAACCTTGAGAATCTAATATTTTAAGACATTAGAAAAAAATGTTACTTGATTTAGAGACTAGGGAATGAGAACTTTTATGATTTTCTTTGTTAATGGTGGTGAATTAGGCCTAGTTGGTGGCTATTAGGGTGTTGGATCTGGCATATGGTCCAAAAGAGCATACCTTGGGGTTTGGGTATGATTTAGAAAACTCGAAAGGGTATTTGAAATAGTAAATGGTTTTCTTATTTTTTTGGAAAATTATGGAGTAAAGGTCATATTTGTGACTAGTTAGGGCAACAAACCTAAAGGGCTTTTACAAGGGATTGTATGGAAGATCACTTAACTAGACTTGGAGGGCTGGTGGAATGTGGTACAATGAACATGTGGAGTTTTTATAAGGTGCTAGAACAAGGTTGAGATTATTGTTGGAAGATTTGACATGTTTGGTGGATCTAGGTGCATTGTGAGAAGCCTAGATAGTGAATCCTTGGAAGGGTGTTTTTATGTGAGAAGTTGTTTCACTTGCTGACTGATTGATCACTCATTTGAATCAGGATATGGGCTCAAGAAGGTTTACACCCCACCTCTGTATCATGTGGTATCAGCTAGAGTAAAGTCTAGGATTTGGAAGGTCGAAAGTCTTTTGTTGAGGCCTTGGAGTTGAATTATTTTCCTTGAGTGTTCCAAATTAGTGTCTGGAAACCTAAAGAATCATAGGTTGGTGAAGATGTGCCTAACTAAATCTAAAAGGGATTTGTACAATGTTGTCAAAGGTTAGATGGAAGATGAGAGGAAGAGAGACCAAGAAAATAAGGAAAGAGAAGAAGCCAAGATGAGGCAAGAAGAAGAAAGTTCTAAGAAACTTAAAGAAACTTTTCATAAGAATCTTGAGAAGTGGGAGAGGATAACACTACTCCTAAAACAAGTAGCAGATGAAGATTGATGCAGGAGCATCTTGGGTCTTGAGAAATCTTGCATCACTAAAAAAAACATTTTTCTATTCATGTACCTATCTGATATTTGTTTAGTATTCATTGTTGTTGGTTGTTTCATGCTTTGTGAAGTTAATGCAATGTAGTGGACCTAATTGTGAGCATTCTCCTAAGATCACATGTCCTAATTCACTTGGATATGGGATTTATAGAAATTCTCCTCAGGCATCAATTTTCTACCAGTTTCACTCATGAAACGTGTGGTATTTCATCTTGCGCAGTTCTGTATGGGGAAACTAGATCTTGCATAGTTGGAGATATGTTCTTGGATCATGTGTGGACCTAAATCTATATTTGCATCATGTTTTTTATTTCTGTATTTGGTTTTGGTTTCTCTCCTTAGGCTGGACTTATCTTGTAATTAATGTCCGACTTGCCGACTTGTCGCTTAGCTGGCTATATATTGAGAGCCTCAATTGATGTAGGGGTAGGATGATGGGAGAGCATTGGATAAGTGATATAGAGTAGAGTAGAATCATAATTGGATCTTGTGAGATCTTGAAGATCAGTTGATTTATCTGATATTGTAATAGCAAAGCTAGTTGTTTGCATGCTTGGAGACAAGGGGATTGCTTGGAGACTTATGAGCTCAAATTTAGATCTGCCTTAGTGTTTCCATCAATTTATGATGTGTTTCAGAGCTAGAGTAGCTAGGATATTGTTGAGATACTTTGTAATTCCATTGTATAAGGCCCAAACCCAGAAGGCCTCACAGCCGGGCATGTTGAATGAAATTCTATTTTAAAGCATTATATTGTTGTATTCCCTTGTGCATGTTGTTATTGTAAGTGTCGGTGTAGGCTTGGAGTATCCTTTATTGGATCCTCCATGCCTACCCTGCATCAAGTGGTATCAAAGCTTGAATATTCCAAGTGTGTGGACAAATCACTGAATGTGAGGCAGTTTGTACCAGGAACTTGGATTGAAGATGCCTCCGAGAAAAGTTGGAGAGATCTTAGAGGAAGAACCTCCTGGACAATTTAATATTGATGATTTTAGGGCATTGAAGAAACAATTACAAGATCTACAAGAGGAATTGAGAAAGAAGACTACATTGAAAGATGACAGTGATGATGAGTCTGAGGAAGAAGATTTTTTTGAAGAAGCTAGGGATCTAGAAGAGACTCTAATCTTGAAGGCTATGTTTAAAATTGGGAAAATACCTAAGATTGAATTTTCTACATTTTTTTGAAACCTTAGGCCAGAAGAGTTGATTGATTGGATTAATAAGATAGATGATTACTTTGAGTATGAAGAAATAGAAGATCCTGATAGAGTTCGATTTGCAAAAACTAAGTTGAAGGGTCATGCAAATATTTGGTGGAGAGAAGTTCAATTGGAAAGAAGTAAGATAGGACAAGAAAAGATCTCTAGATGGAACCAAATTTTTGACAAGTTAAAAAATAAATTTATCCTGGTGGATTATGAGTTAGAGATGTTTAAGAAGATGTAATCCTTTAAGCAGAACAACAAATCAATGCAGGAGTATACTGAGGAGTTTTATAGAATCTTGATTAGGAATGGTCATTATGAAGCTGATAAAGAGAAGGTTGCTAGGTATGTTTATTACTTGAAACCTAGTATTCAAGAAGAGTTACTTATTCTCCAGATGATAACTATAGGAGATGCTTATCAAATAGCATTGAACATTGAGGAGAAGCTAAACAAGAGGTTTGAAGGAATACAAAATAATAAGAACCGATGTAATAAGACTGGAGAAACAATTTATGAAAGTAATATGATAGAGAATCCTAAGAAGACTGATGAAGGATCTGACAGTGGTTAAGTCACTAAGAGCTACAATAATGGACAGAGAGGCAAAAAGAGAACTGAGTTAACTGGTACCTTTTTTCAGTGTGGTGAAGAGGGTCATAGAAGTTTTCAATGTCCTACAAAAAGAGTTTTACTGACTGTCAAAGAAGACATTGAGAATTTTGTAGAAAAATCCAAATTTCTTATCACTAGGAGGTTGGCTACATGTTCTAAGGAACCGATGCAAAGAAGAAATTTGTTCAAAACCAAATGTAAGCGCAAGAATAAGGTATGTAATGTTATAGTTGATAGTGGCAGTTCTAAAAACATTGTTTCAAAAGATATGGTTAGTAAATTGGATTTGGAAAGGAAGAAACACCCTAATCCATATCAAATTAGTTGGATACATGATGTGTCTAAGGTTAGGTTTGAAGAGAAGTGCTTGGTGAATTTTCAGATTGGATCTTATCATGATGAAATATTATGTGATGTATTACCTATGGATGCTTGTGATCTATTGCTTGGGTGACCTTGATAATTAGATAGACATGTTATGTTTGATGGTCATGCAAACACATATGTGGTAATGCATGGTGGATCTAGGCATAAGTTATTACCCTTGCAAGAATTTGGGGCTAGTAGATGTGGAGTTGTTAGGTGTTTTCCTTGTGGCAGTGACAAACATCAGGAGAAGAGAGCTGATGAACCTATTCATGTGGATAAAAGGAAGCTAAGTTTAGAGAATGATATAGTTGAGGAACTTATTGAGCTTAAGAGGCAGATGATCTTTCTAAAAAAGATAGTACAACAAATGATGACACTAGTGACACAAAGAGATGCAGATGGTGTCGAATTGGTTAGTAAGTCTGGAGAAGATACATGATTCACCGAAATACTGGTGTAATCAATAGTAGAAAAAATGGTTATAATCATTTTTTGTTAGTTGTAGAAAAAAAAGATGAGAAAAGTGCACGACAAGATACTTTGTTGAGTATGACAGTGGATAAAGTCAAGACAACATGGAGTGAAGGACAAGAGTAGATATGGGTTAAGAAAAGATATGGAATACATGTTCTAATTTCCTTAAGATGTTCATGATAATATTGTCTTTTATTTACCTGTGGTATCTGATGCAGGAGCATCTTGGGTCTTGAGCAGTCTTGCATCACCAAAAAAAAAAAATTTCTATTCCTGTACCTATTTGATGTTTGTTTAGTAGCCTTTGCGGTTGTTGGTTTCATGCTTTCCTAAAAAATAAAGTGTAGTGGACCTAATTGTGAGAATTATCCTAAGGTTGCATGTCCTAATTCACTTGGATGTGGGAGTTATCACAATTCTCCTCGCGCATTGATTTTCGACCAGTTTCACTCATGAAATGTGTGGTATTTCATCTTACGGGGTTCCATATGCGGAAATTGGATCTTTCGCAGTTGAGGATATGTTCTTGGATCATGTGTGGACCTAAATCTATCTTTGCATCATGTTTGTTATTTCTATATTTAGTTTTGGTTTCTCTTCTTAGGCTGGACCTATATTGTAATTAATGCCTAACTGGATGACTTGTGGCTTAGCTAGCTATATATTGAGAGCCTTGTCTTATGTAGGGGTAGGATGATAGGAGAGCATTAGATAAGTGATGTAGAGTAGAGTAGAATCATAATTGGATCTTGTGAGATCTTGAAGATTAGATGGTTTATCTGATATTGTGATAGCAGAGCTAGTGATTTGCATTCTTGGAGATAAGGGGATTTCTTGGAGGCTTGCAAGCTCAGTTTTTGATCTACCTTAGTATTTCCATATGTTGTTGATGTGTTTCGGAGCTGGACTAGCTAGGAGATTTCTGAGATACTTTGTAATTCCATTATATAAGGTTGAAACTCGAAAGGCCTCACAACTAGGCATGTTGAACGAAATTTTGTTTTGAAGCATTATATTGTTGTATACTATCCTTTATTGGATCCTTCATCCCTGCTTTTCATCAAAGATGATGATGATGATAATTACCTTATCCATGAAGAAAGGGAGGAACCTAGGAGAAAAGAGGTTCTAGAGGTTGAATCTGAGATTGAAGATTAAGTAACTGATAATGGAAGCATGGAATCAAGCCTTGAAGGGCTTGAATTTGAAGAAAATTTGTAGGTAGGAGAAACATTGAGTCCCTTGATGATGGATGAAGAAAAGCAACATGGTAGCATGGCTTGTTAGGAAGCCAAGATGACTGGTGGGTTGTTGGTATGCCAAGGAGAAAGGCATGAGGAGGAATAACAACAAGAGGTGGTAGTAGAGGTGAAAGAACCTTCCTATGTGGTCATTAGTGTGGCTAAAGAGGCAGCCATGGATGATAAAGAAATTTTTGAATGCCTAAAGGAGAGTCATGGTATGCAAGATGCATTGGTCTCTATGAGGAGAGACTCAAAAATTGAAGATGAGGAAGAGTTGAAGGTTGCTATAGTAGTTTTTTGGAGTGAGGCTAAGGAAGAAATGGAGAATGATGATTAGAATATGGTTTACATTTTGCCCATGGGAGACAATCATCTTATGAAGCGGCTTGAGTACATTTTGGAGCAACATCATGCAAGGATGAAATGGATCACTAATGTTGATCTTTATAAACCAAAGGTGAAGATAAAAAAAAAAAAAATTTTACTGACATGTTTGTGCTTGTAGGATTTCCAGGAGGACTTGGAAATTTTTCAAGTTGAGGAAGATGGTGCAAGAGCACCAAGGTCAGAGCTTGAACCATACAATTACACCATAATAACTGAGGATCCTAGGGAGATGGAACATGATCACTTAGGGTCATTTTTCATTGTAGTTCATACCATGATTTGTCATTTCACATTATTTTTATCCTTTTTTGTAATGATGATGATCATTGAGTAATATGATCACAAAATATGTTATGCAAGCCATTGAATCACATAGGGGTTAATGATGTAACCTTGGGGTCACTTGGTTGATCCAAGGTCAAATGTAAGGGTCAATGACCTATAGTGATATCTAGGTTTAAAATATATCCATTAATTCCATTAATCTCATGTAATTGTACTTAGAAGTACAAAGATGCTTAAAAAGATGTAAAATTGCATTTTAATGCAATTATGGCTATAAGGCTAATGTGGGGTAAAGGGTTAGTATGGGTTCTAAATGTTATCACTAAACCTTCTAAAAATTCCTAAGAGAGTGTTTTAGACTCGTTTTGTCAAGTTCACAATATTGGTTGTCAACTTGACAACAAATTTTAGTCATGTTTTGTTTAACAGTCGGTTTGGGGATTGTTTGGAGACAATTTTAGACAGTTAGTTTTGTTTGGAGTTAGTTTATTGGAGTTTGGGGTCTATTTTTATTGAGATCCACATGAGTGGATACATGATGTTGAGTGGAATGTGTGAGAATTTTTTTTTTTAATGGTTCCAATCAATAAACAATAATTATTCTTGTAACAGTGATTTTGTCGAAGGGTATAGTCAGCAACCTTGTACTTTCAAACATGTTTGGTGATGTGTCAATATTTGGATGATGATGTAAAACCATTTATTTATGTTTTATTTACATGTTCTTATATCTACTTCAGTATTTTAATTAGTGTTGAGGCCAATGAATTGATTGGTGTCCCTGACTATGCCTGATTGTGCTAATTGCAATAAGTGATTGGGGATTGAGGTCTCCTTAAATGGGTCGACTCTCCCACCCCCATGGCTACTGTGATTGGTGAGGAGAGTCAAATGTGTAGTATATCCTTTTAATATACTAGCTTAATGAAGGATATAAATTATGGTGTTGGAAGATCATTGATTAATGGAGATTGTTGATTGGAGGAGAGCCCTGTTTTGGTACCCGTCATTATGGTGAGTGGAATTCCTTAAGAGAAGATGCCTTTTGTGATGGATTATGGATTTTGGGATTCGTAAAGGTGTTTTGGGCCTATTGGATTGATCTGGATGAAGTTGTAAAGGTATTTTTGAAGAGACCCTAGTTGAATGACCCTAGAGGAAAGGGTTTGTACCTAAGAGTATAGGTGAGTGGTGAGGGCTTAGAACCTTGATAGTTTGATGTTTTAAGACCTTAACAAATAATGTTACTTGATTTGGAGTCAAGGGAATGAGAACTTTTATGAGTTTCTTTATTAATGGGGGTGAATTAGGCCTAGTTG
The DNA here is from genome assembly GCA_027943335.1 of Chamaecyparis obtusa. Taxonomy (NCBI): domain Eukaryota; kingdom Viridiplantae; phylum Streptophyta; class Pinopsida; order Cupressales; family Cupressaceae; genus Chamaecyparis; species Chamaecyparis obtusa. Next base: position 213,613 of record BSBK01007677.1, read on the forward strand.
GGGGCTACTAGGGTGTTGGATCTGGCAGATGGTCCAAAAGAGTATACCTTGGGGTTTGGGTATGATTTAGAGAACCCAAAAGGGCTACAATCCTAAAGGGCTTTTAGAGGGGATTGTGTGGAGGATCACTTGACTAGACTTGGACAGATGGTGAAACATGATACATTGACTACGTGGATTTGTTCTCAGGTGCTAGATAAAGGTTGGGATTCTTGTTGGAAGATTTGACATGTTTAGTGGATCTAGGTACATTGGGAGAAGTCTAGATAGTGAATCATTGGAAGGATGTTTTGATGTGAGAAATTCTCTCACTTGTTGACTAATTGATCACTCATCTCAATCAGAGTATGGGTTGAGTAAGGTTTACACACCTCTGCATCAAAAAGTGAGAGATTCATTGAAAAACAAAAAGAGGTACTACATATAAGCGATATTAAGGACTTCAAGTGTATCTCCATGTGTTATATCTATCTTAATAGTAAAATGAATATCACCTGATAAGAGAGAGAAAATGAGTATACGAATCCTTGTAATGAAGAAGTGCTTCTTGTACCGATGATTGATACTTGAAGTCAAAAATCATCCACTATCTGCAAACAATATTTCTCCCTTAGGAAGAGACAAATCCATTGGAGATAAGAGAATCCACTCAAATGAAATCAGAGATAAAGGAATCCAAACAAAAACTCTAGTTGTGTCTCAAATATGTTCAAATGGTATTTCTTCCATGATAGGTGATGGTGCTAGAAAGTAACTGTGTATATGTCTAACCAATGTAGGAGATGATAGTTCAAGAATCTATAAAAGATTATAAAGAACATGATCCACGAGAAATAAAGTTAAGTTGACAACACTAATGTGGCTATAAAAAATGAGTAGATGAATTTCCTTAAAATAATCCTCGAGGTATGCAACATGAGACTCTACAAACAAGGATGATATGTCTAGAAGACACGAATCCCAAGTAGCCATGTCTAGAAGAACAATTTCTAGTTGCACTAAATCAACGTGGGATATACATGAGCCAATGCCAATCTAGTCAAGAAAATCATAAAATTTTGATTGAGATGGTGTGTCAATGTGAGAACAAAGAATTAGGATGCAATTTTCTTATCTATGAGAGCATGCAAGATCTACAATAAACTCAAGCATCACAAGACTACCACTATCATAGAATATGCAATCAGATTTTGCAAGAGGAATAAGACAATTTGCATCAAAGATCTTCTAGAAATGAGGAGAAATTAGAGTTTGCAAAAATTTCTCAAAAGAGATTCTAAAGTGTGTAAGAAATTCACCTAAGGTTAGATCCCTCAAGCATGCAAATAGGAACTTTTCAGATCTAGTGCTCCACTACTATATAAGAGAAAATATTATGTTTTGATATAATGTAGGACTTTATGAAACAACCGCATAAGCCAAAGATTCATCTTTAAGAAAAACACCTATCACACAGAAGAGATTAAGAAAATATAATATGCTCTATAACAACCCTACAATTTTATATTGATTGCACAATAGTGAATTGGGATTGGGATTGAAAAACATTACTATGAATGACTAACTATCTTTATAGAAAGCAAGAGTGCCAAAAATATTCATAATCTAACTCAACTTTAAAATAGTAAACTAGAGCTAGATATGCAAACTACAAGTGCATAATAGCATAATGTGCAAACAAGAACCCAACTAAACTAGACTAACCTAAATTTAGGCTCAAGTGCATAATAGCATAACGTGCAAACAAGAACCCAACTAAACTAGACTAACCTAAATTTAGTTCCCATTTTATGTGTTTTTTAAGCCAAAAGGAACTGAACAACTCTGGAGTCAAAAAATTAAAATTTTCATGGATAAGGCTGCCAAGGTGAGGATGATGCGATCTTGTAATTGTGGAGTACATATCAATTTTATTCGCATCGTGGGCCAATTAAGGGATCGTTCTTTCTACCTATTTTGTATATTGTTTTCGGAATCAGATTAGCACGAATAAAATAATAAGCTCCGTGCAGCGCATGAAAGCCTATTTCATTCATAGCGAGTTTGATTGGACGGGACGTTTTTCTGTTCTTGTGACATTTACGGCCAGTAAATCGTAATTTGTGGTTTCCTCCACTCACAACACATTATTGAACTGACGAGAATCATGACGAATATTTTCATCGTAGCGATTAAATACTTTATGTCCAAATCAAATATGAATACAGCTGGAAGCTTGTCACGACAGCAAAGACACAACTATGTACATTATTATTTCCCCGCCTTTTTCACATCAGAGCCTTGTGGAACGCATAAGAGCTTATTTTTCCACTCACAGCGACTTCGATTAGACAGGATGTTGTTCTCTTCTTGTGACATTCACATCGAGTTCATCGCAGCTCGTTGTTCCTCCCGCTCATATCACATTATTGAACTTCACGAATATCACGAGAAAGGTTTGCATCACAGCGAGTAAATACTTTTTGTCGAAATCGAATAGGAAAATGAATTTGGACTATCTTTAACTGATAAGATTGGTGTGAGAGATGATGACGAGCAATGGATATGGATATTCACTATTCTGTATGTTCGCTACTTAATAGTACTTGTATTCTAATTGAGGTGCAATGATTATGCTGATTGTAAGATATGCTTTGGGTAATATATAAGAGGGCAATTGAACAAATAAATATTGTCTTTGTTAGAAACAATTATTTGGAATATCATAATTTTAAATCATTCTACATTATATTTTAAATTATTTTACATTAGTTTTAAATTATTCTACATTATTTTTTTAATAACATATATTTTAGATTCATTTTAAATATAATATATTTTCTTATTGATTGTATGTCACTTTCATTTATCATTATAAATAAGATAAATTAAGTATCATTTTGCTGTAATACTCAAGTAAAACTTATTATCATGATGATTTTAATATCTTCGATCTGGAATACATTTTGTCAATTATTTTTCTCAAGCATTAGTGATGTCCATCTCAAATTAAAAATTTTAAAAGCATGCCTACCTAGATACTCTACATTCATATACTCTGTTTCCTTTTCTTTTCATGGTTATTTTCTAATTTGCCTACTTGGTATTTGAGAATTGTATTTATTCTAGTAATGATCTTCACTTGGATTTGCCTGTTTCCTTTTTAGAAAGAGGCCTAACTCTTTAATAGAAGGTCAAAGTGCTATGCTATCTTTTTTACTCTCTTTCTCTCCCTCTAATTCCAATATTTGATAGGTTGCTAAAATAAATTCACTAACATTAAAAATTAAATTGTGTGTGACAATGATATTTCTATCAATATGCATTATTCTTCTCAACTCTTAATTATTGATTCGAAAATCTGTGTGTGTGTGTGTGTGTGTGTGTATCTTACACCCATAACATGAGCTTGTTGGTAGTGGAGTTCTGATTCAAATGTTTTATTTAATTTATGTTTGGATCTATATAGGTGGATGCATATTTTAATTGACACTATCATGTCTATACAAATGTATGAAAAAATAAACTACTTTTTTAATTAATCAAATGTATGAAAAAATAGACCACTTTTTTAATATACCTTCCATACCTCTTTGGTGTACCCATTACACACCAAAATATGATTGCTAAATACTACTATATCAAACATAAAAGAAAGAGTTCTATAAATTTGACTTTTAACAATTTCCTATTGTGTTACAACTTCCCCTTGAGTCTTAAGCTATTTTACTATACCTTGAGTTCTTTTTTATAAATTAGACGACATTTTGTATGCAGAGACGTTGTCGCCTAGCACATTCCGTAGGTAGGGACTTAAAATATAAAGAGCGAAATAAATATAGTCAATCTAATGAACATTGAGTAATACCTTGATAGCTGTCCATGTGCAGGGAAACAAGATAGAAAATTAGATGCCAAGGCGACTACTACTTCCTTACATACCATTCATACATGAACTTAACTGGGATTATTGTATGTAGTTGCTATACATACTGAAGAGAATAGAATGATGTAGAGCTAAACAGATTGTCGACTATTGTTTTGAGCTCTAAGGTCATGCCCAGTTCCACACAAGGTGCTTGTACCACAAAGCTTAAACTGACCAGTAACGGTGTTACGAATCTTATCACCGGAATAACGTAATATGTCCAAAAATCCTTGGCGTTCAAATTTATTCCATACCCATTCTACAAAGTCATCTATCAAGTAAGGTGCACCGCACAGGCGAAGGAATCTTGCTCGTGACACCAGAAACCTTGCTGATTGATAGATAACTGCCAAGATGCCACACAGAACAAGGAGAATGAGATTTGCCAAAACCACCCAGGAGAAAAAATTCACCTTATGTTCCAAGACCGTGTATAGTGCTGCCACAAACCCATAAGCAGTAAAGCCAAAGCTACAACAAACCACTCCACTGTTGATGGTCATGAACAAAAGCTTGTCCCCTACAGTAAGCTCTGAAGTCATCTGCCACATGATACAAGCGAAGAGAGCTAGAAAGAAGGCTATGAAGTTGAATGTTAGGAAGAGCCTAAACGGCGTGAAGGATATGAGAACAGGGCTCCCTAGCTCATCCTTCTGCTTTGTGTCTGTTTGGAACCCACCTGGGACGGTGAATGCCGCGGTAAATGTCATGGTGGCCAACAATGCTGCCACAACTAATTCTGTATTGCGTCTGCCTTTGTAACTTTCATTAACTAAATCCATGGCTCTCTTGTGCTTATCATCGGTTATCTTCGGCGCACAATACATGAATGGCTTGGACCTCCGTTTAAAGTCTCCCAGCTTTCTTATAATCCTGAAAGATTCGTGATACTCCATGACTTCTCTCGCAACGTCCACTGGTGTGTTGTACTCCTCGTTAAGGGCGTGCTTGCTCACCCCATCTACTTTCAGCAACAAATCCACCATCTGCGCCATAAATCAGGAAAAGTGAGAAGAGAGTGGGGAAATCAGTTGAATGTTCATAACTCAAATGTTTGAAATGCATAGCCTGTCAAACTGATCGATCAGCATCTAAAATTTTGTAGAAAGCTTCACTTTTCATTGTTAGTAACTGTAAACAGCGCTTAAGTATATTTTGTTTAGCAATTTCCCCAGATTGTAAGTAGAACTCATGTGCAAAACTAACTTCATAAGTTGCAAGTAGAACATAAAAAAGAAAAGAAAAGAACTTGCGCGCTCATATTTATTCCTTGCTGCAATGTGCAAAGGGGTATCTCCTCGAACAATTGGCTGTCTGGGACGTTTCTCCTCTTCAATAAACTGTTTTGAAAACTCTAGTTAATCAATAGTATCAGATTTTGGAAATCTCATCAATGTATTTTCTTTTTTGGGGTTTGAATGTTTAACAATTTTTTAGCTTGAACAAAAGACAAGAAAATCAAACTGAAAATTAAAAAAAGAAAAAAGAAACTTACATGCTCATATATGTTCTTTACTCCAATCTTCAAAGACGTGTTTCCATCAATTGCCTGGATATGATGGGCTCTAGCAACACGATTACCTTCAATTTCAGAAGGACTTGCATCGCAATTTTTTGTCTGAGTATTTGTGGCAGGCTCGTAAGCCAGATTGATAAGTTTTGATAAGTCTAACTTCCCTTCTTTAGAAAATCTAATTAAAATTTCAATAAGTTTGGCTTGGTTAAATGACACAGCCCTATGCAAAAGAAATTTGTTTTCCTCTTCCAGTGCACTTTTAGTGCGAGGCATTAAGAACTCTACAGCTTCTAGGAATTGCAACCTTATTGCCATATTTAGTGGAATTTCTTGCTTCTTATTTTTACAATCACACAAAGTAGCGTCCAAGTCTACCAACTGTTTCATCAGCTCCACTCTGCATATACTTACAGCTAAGTGCAAAGCTGTGTTGCCTTGGTTATCTGTCATTTTGATCAATTCCGGTAGCTTTGCTGCCAACTCACGTAAAATATCTGCATTTTGTAAATGGACAAGTTGAGAAAGAAGACCAAATACTAAATAGCTTTTCGCTCTAAAAAGAGAGATTGGGCAGAGAATAACCTGGGCTTCCTGCCACTACTGCTCCATGTAAACATGTCCTATCCTCCGGCGTCCTCCATTCCTTTAAACTTGACTGATTCACATCTCTCACCAGGTCTCTCGCAGTGGCTATATCACCACTTTTACAAGCTTTAAAGAAATCCGTTGCTTTTTCGTTACTTATTTTGGCCATACTTCAAAAGAACCTTTCCTCACACAAAAACTTCATGCTGCTCCTTGTAGGGGAGGATGGATTGAATCCACTCCTCAAATCAAAAATACAAATACAGATTTAGAAGATACACAGATATTATAAATGTGCTACGGCACATAAACCATTTTTATTGCTTGCCTGAAACACAATTACAAAATGCCTTTTTATAGAAGGCTTAGAAGTTACATAGAAAACTCTAGAATATTTTTTCATACCGGACATACTTTTCTAGAACATTCTAAATATAATATTAGAAACTTTACCTAATCCCTAATCCAGCTGGAGGCCTCTAGAGAAATTTCTGGAAACCCTTCTAGAAGGAGTAAATTTATGGAAACTACTAAATAATTACTATTCTGGAAAATTCCATCTTAACCCGCAAAGTTCTTGGTAGAAATTACTAGAATCTTCTAACACTCCCCCCTAATTTCTACCACTAATTACATCAAAATCCATAATTGTACATCAAGATCTTATTCCCTTAATTTTGTCCATGAATGCTGCGGCATTCAAATTCCTTTTTATCTTGCTGGCTATCTTCTTTTAGATATATATTCTTCACTATCCAAATCCTTTGTTTTTCCACATGCCAAAATAACATTCTCATTCTTCAAGAATCTTCATATTTGATGATGCCTTTGATTTTGCCCAACTGTTGCGGCAGTCCTTGAAATTATAATTTTTAATTCTTTAAAACAATAAACTTGGACTTCCTGCAAACCCACTTTCTATGGATGTCTTGCTAGACAATGACTCTGACTTACTCAAACCATTTATAGTCCTTGAACATTCAAACTTTGCTAGATTTCTATCATCACTCACACTTGAACATTTATACTTAAACAAGCTTTTAATCATACCTGTAACCTTCTGCCAACTTGATCCATAGCTCCATCCACAATCCATTTTCATGTAACCTTTCGTAGAAGCATTCTTTGATGCTATATTCCAACATGTCTTTTCACAATGACTCTTCAAACCACAAATACTACATGGATGTAGATCCCAACATCTATCCTCTGTATGCCCTTTCCTATTACAATGTGTACATTGCAGACTCTTCATTCTTTCAACTGACTCACTTGAGCTTGTATTCATTTTTCCATTGCCTGTAGCATATCCAAGACCTTCATATTTTGGCCTAATTATAGGCTCAATTATATTCCTCATTCCTTGCTCATTCTTTCCTAGTCCTTTACCTTTGTATCCCATTCTTTTCATAATCTTCAAACCAATGTTGCCATCAAAACAACTAGTGTCTTTTTCATTATCATTACAACTTATATTTTCATCATCACACTCTTTTTTACAAATAACTTCAGCAAAATCACACTTCTCAATTGACAAATTCAAATCCTCTGTACTACATGAAACATCATGCACTAATTTATTTTCCTTTAAACATTCATTCTCTTCTATTAGTTTTGTGATTTCCTTCTTGTATGTATTATTCTCTTCTTCTAGCTTCTTCATTTTTTCCTCTAAATCGTCATTTATTTTCTTAGTATCATCAAACAACTTTAACTTTTTTTCTAGCTCTTCATTTTTCTTTTCAGCTTTGTCTAATTCGTCATAAAAAACACAAATTCTTTCTTGAAGTTTACATTTTTCTACTAACCCCTCTCTTATGTGCATAGCCATTTCTTTTCTTAATTTTGCCAATTCCTCTTCCAAAAGACCTTTTTCACATATTAAATTTATATTTTCTCTCTTCACCTTTATTAATTCTTCTTCTAAATTATTTGATTTTTCTTTCTTAACTCTACCAGCTTTTCCCATTAGGATTAAATTATTGAACTCACTTTAACAACTCAGGCACTTCTCAAATTTTTAGAACTCAAATAAACATCCAACCCAGCACACTTAAAGAACCAAAAAACTCTAGAATGTTCAATTTATGACTATCCTTGAACAACTTCTTGAACTGATAATCTTATCTTTGATAAAACACATTTAAATAATCAAAATTACCTTGCATTCTTCATGTAGCGCCTTCACATTTTCCTTCAGTGGTATCCATAATTTCTTCTTGCATCTTCCATATGGTTCAGGAAACAATGAACTCTTTGACCTTGCTCAACAGCTATTATATCTTCTAGCCTTTTCTAAAAATTCTTCCTTTCAATTGTAATTTTTTTTTTCAAACAACACTACACTCTCATTTACAAATTTTTTTTGTCTTTGGCCACACATAATTAATCAGCACCACCTCAGAATGCTGCAACAAAATACTATCAATCTGGCTGGCTATCTTTTCCTCTTTACCGATTTTTATTTTTTAATGCCCACGATCAATTTCCGGCAGCTGCGCATGCTTTAGCAACTTCTTTTCTTATTCGTGCAACCTCTGTAATCTCTTAACTCATTGAACGACAGCCTTCTACAGCTTTGAACACTCTAGCATTGGAAAAATTCTCCAGATTCTTCTAACTGTGCACACACAGACAAAAGATTAGCACCTCAGACCTCACAAGATCTGTTATAACATACCTATCTCACTCAGCTTCACACTCAGCAATTACAGAGCTTAACCTCATTTGCCATTGCACCAAAAGCTCAAACTGTCAATGCCCGATACAAATGTCAGATTTAACCCGATCCACGGGAGGCGGTTAAGCCATGTCACAAATCTCCAAGGAGGTGCTGACCACCAAGTCAACAATCTCCCCCTCAACACCGACTGAGCCTTCAACCCTAACTGAATCGAGATTCGAACCCATAACCCAAAGCTCTGATACCAATTGTTGTAGGGGAGGATGGATTGAATCCACTCCTCAAACCAAAAATACAAATACAGATTTAGAAGATACACAGATATTATAAATGTGCTACGGCACATAAACCATTTTTATTGCTTGCCTAAAACACAATTACAAAATGCCTTTTTATAGAAGGCTTAGAAGTTACATAGAAAACTCTAGAATATTTTCTCATACCGAACATACTTTTCTAGAACATTCTAAATATAATATTAGAAACTTTACCTAATCCCTAATCCAGCTAGAGGCCTCTAGAGAAATTTCTGGAAACCCTTCTAGAAGGAGTAAATTTATGGAAACTACTAAATAATTACTATTCTGGAAAATTCCATCTTAACCCGCAAAGTTCTTGGTAGAAATTACTAGAATCTTCTAACACTCCTTGCTTTACCAATAAAATACGGCCGCCTTAGCCCTTGCTTTGACTTTTTGTTTATCTCTGCTCCATTTTTTGCACCGACGATGTTTCTGTTATACAAAATGAACACCCCGCTTTTTAAAATTAAAGGTTGAAAACTATAGACAGGATTGAAAGACGATCCAATAAATCTCAGCCATTAACCCTTCTGTCACATCATTATTTGAACTGTTGGTGACATTATCGGAGATGCCATTTCCGTCGGTTGGATGACTCCCTTCATTAAACCATTGTCTTTGTAATATCCCTATCCAAATCTGATTGAAACTTGCTATATTTGCTTTAGAAATTTCGTCAAACACTTGTACAATAGAGGGATATATGACTGATTATTATTCCAGTTTGTCTTCAGAATAAGGAAGATGACTTAAGATCATAGGATGACTGAAAAATGAACTTCTCTTCCACTTAGTCTACACCTAACATGAATGCAATTCTTTTTGTATTTTTCTGATGCAATATATTACATCTATTCAATGAAAATTAACACTTACAGCCAAGTGACATTTCGTCATACAATTGGCATGCAAACATAAAAACTAGGAACAATGTAATCAATTTTAAATTCAAACTTCAGCTCCTTAAAATCTCTAAATATGCCAAGTCTTCTTGGCTTACAATAGATATTCAAGTATAATGCAAAATCTGATATGAAAGATCATCTACAGCAACACCTAAATACACTTGATATACCAATGCAAACATCTGAAAATTATAAGAGGAACCTGATTATATGGAAGCACTTGATGTTGAAGATGAAGATGCAATCAATAACTACTGAAAGGAGTTTCTTAATCAATAACTACTTAAAGGAGTTTCTTCTTAGCCCAAACTGCCTTCTCAAAGCTGGAAAATAAATTGGAATTACTGTAGCGTCACTGTTCACGACTACTGTTCATGTCACCTTCGGCCTTACAAAAAATCATGGAACCCCAGCACTGCTGTAATATGATTGAAATTTGAATCAGAATTATTCCTTAAATCGTTTGCACAAATTTGGCCCTAGGCCACAAAATTTGGCACAATGAGAAGACTGAGTTATCTCCTCCAATAGCTGCAACCCTTCGGAGGATCTTTCACCACCTCAATTATGCTATCAATGGGAGTTTTCGTTCCCAAAGACAAAGTCCGCAGAAACCCTTGGCTCCACAAGTGTACAAGCAAATATCATTATCAAAATTGGATCCCCTACAATGAGGCTCTCTCCTCTATTTATTCTATTCCTTCATCCCTTCTAAAAGAACATAAAATATTATTTTATTGCACTTTTCTAGAAGCTTCCTCCTTTCCAACAAATATTAGTTGTGCTTCTAAAAGATTCCCTTTTCCCATATAATATTATTTTAGTGACTTATGATTTATTTTAGTCACTATTTAATTAAATTAATTAAATATAAAGTCACCTTTTAATTTTTAAATTATTTAATGACTTTATAAGAAATTAATTTAATTATTTCTCCTTATTTCTCCACTTAGCCTTCAAGGAATGAAAGGCTAAGAACTCCATTGAGAGGCTAAAAGGATGGGGACATTATAGTCCGCCCCTCTTGAAATTGCTTGTCCCCAAGCAATCTCAACTCTGGATGTTGCAGAATCTCTTCAGTTTCCAAAGTAGCATCCTCAATATGTAGGTCCCTCCATTTAATCAAATATTCTCTAATGACACGGCTTTTCAACTGCTTCTCTCTAAAAGCTAATATAGCCTCCGGTATCAAAATCAACTTACCCTCATCATCTAAGGGTGGTAGGACCGCAGAAGGAACCATATGATGTCCCAATGCCTTCTTGAGGCGTGATACATGGAAAATATTGTGCACTTTGCTGTCCGCCAGCAACTCTAGCTCATAAGCCACCTCGCCTACATGCCTAATGACCTGGAAGGGTCCATAGTATAGCGGCTTGAGCTTTTCCGCACCACTCCTCTTGAGAGTAGACTGTCTATAGGGCTGCAACATCAAATACACCATGTCCCCAACCTCAAAAGAGCATTCCACTCTCTTCTAATCTGCATACTGTTTTTGCTGGTTTTGTGCCTTCTGGATGTTTTCACTAAGAGCCTCATAATATCCTGATTTTCCCATAACATGTCTCCAGCACTAGGCACTCTACTATCACTCATCAAAAAATCAAGAAAGCTAGGTGCCTCATAACCATACAAGGCCATGAATGGTGTCATCTGAATAGAAAGATGGTAAGTGGTATTGTAGCAGTACTCACAAAGGTATATCCACTTAACCCACCCTTTTTGTTGCCCAGCAATATAATTTCTAAGGTACCCTTCCACCCATTTGTTGACTATCTCCATCTGCCCATCTGTTTGAGGGTGGTAACTAGTACTTGGAGAAAGCTTGATCCCGCACAATCTGAAAATCTCCTGCCAAAAATTGCTCATAAACTGACTATCTCGGTCACTAACAATGTTTTGTGGTAATCCATGCAACCTAAACACCTCACGGAAAAATAGTTCTGCAACCTGTGTGGCTGAATATGAAGTAGTGATCGGAAAGAAATGTGCAAACTTGGTCAAGCGATCAACCACCATATATATGCAATCCTTACCTTGCGCCTTTGGCAACCCTGTGATGAAGTCCATAGATATGCACTCCCATTTTTTGTCCGAAATCGGAAGTGGCTGTAATAAACTGGCAGGATATGTATGGTCCTGTTTGTTCTGCTGACAAATAACACATTCCCTAACATATCGTAGAACATCAGATTTTAGTCCCTTCCAAGTGAACCTCTCCCAAACCTGTCGATAGGTTTTGAAATACCCGAGATGGCCTGCCAATGGTGAATCATGAAAGGACCTCAATACTATGTTCTTCACTTCTGATCTTGGAGTCAAGAAGATCCTCCCCTTGTAAATGATAAGATCATTCACCACCATGTACCTATCATCCTGCAATGACCCATCAATAATACCTGAAGCCCAAGAATCCTTAGCATATTCTGCCACAATCAAATGTCTCCAATCCTCTGAAACCTCAGCCATAGAGCTCAAATGTGGTCAGCGAGACAAAGCATCAGTGACTACATTCTGTGAACCTTTGACAAAAGAAATGTCAAAGTCATAAGATTGCAACTTGCTTACCCACTTCTGCTGACAGTCATTAAGATCCCGTTGCCCAAGGAAATGTCTCGAGCTATTATGATCTATTTTTAAAATGAACTTACTACCCACTAAGTATTGCCTGAACTTGGCCAATGCATGCATAATGGCCAACATTTCCTTGTCATATATACTGTAGCTCCTCTCAGGACCTCTCAGCTTCCTGCTCTCAAATGCAATTGGATGTTTGTCTTGCATAAGGACAGCTCCAATCCCCTCACCTAAAGCATCACACTACAACTCAAATGGTTTAGTGAAATCTAGCAATGCAAGCACTGGGCAAGTAGTCATAAGTCGTTTGAACATCTCAAAGCATTCATGTGCCTCACGAGTCCAAACAAAAGCCCCTTTCTTGGTCAAATCTGTAAGTGGTGCTGCATGGCGAGAATACCCATTAACAAATCCACAATAGAATCCACAAAAGCCCAAAAATCCTCTAAGCTATGTGAGATTCGTCGGAGTAGGCCACTCAACAATTGCCTTGACCTTATCCGGATCCATCTGAACTCCTTCTGCACTAATGATGTGACCCAAATATAATAATTCTGTCATGCCCAAGTCACATTTAGATTCCTTGGCATTTAGAGATTCGTTACCAAGAATGCCCAAAACTATGTCAAGATGTGCAAGATGTTCTTCCCATGTCCTGCTATAAACCAAGATATCATCAAAGAAGACTAACACAAATCGCCTCAATTGTGAATGAAATACCCTATTCATAGTAGATTGGAATGTAGCGGGGGCATTGGTTAGCCCAAACGGCATAACCACAAACTCAAAATGTCCATAGTGACAACGAAAAGCTATCTTCTCAATATCCTCTTCCCTCACATGAATTTGGTGGTAGCCTGATCTCAAATCAATTTTGGAGAAGTACTTGGCACCATGCAATTCATCAATCAACTCGTCAATCCTTGGAATGGGATATATGTTCTTGATTGTTCTCTTGTTAAGCATTCTATAATCAATACACATCCTTAGAGTACCATCCTTCTTTTTAACCTATACTACTGATGAAGCAAAAGGTGACTTACTTGGTCTAATATGCCCCATAGCTAGCAACTCCTTGATAGTTTTTTCTATCTCATCTTTGAGCCACTTAGGGTGCCTGTAGGGAGTGACTATCATGGGCTTAACACCCTCCTCTAATTCGATGATGTGCTCTATCCCTCTATCTGGAGGTCTACCAGGTGGAATCTCGCTAAAGACCTTATCATGCTTGATCCTCAACTCTTGTATATCAGGAGGATAAATAGGTTTTTTCTGCTCTTCCTGTGTTGGCTTCAAAACACAACCTGCTGCCCACTCAACCATGTCATGACGCAAGAGATGTTCCATTCTCCTAAAAGAAATAGTCTTGCAACTAGTGTCTCTGAGTGCTTTCAACACATGATTTTTCCCATCCATCTCAAATCTCATTTCCATCTCATGAAGGTTGAGGGTGAATATTCCTATGTCATGTAACCATGTCATTCCCAAAACCATATCTGTGTCTCCCATGTTCACCACATAAAAATCTGCCTTGAACTCATAATTATTGAAGCGCATGGGCAAATTTGAAATCATCTTGTCGCACCTAAGAGTGTAACCATCAGCAACCTTAACCCGAATACCCTCAAAGTCTTCGGTGCGTAAGTCACGCCTCTCAACAAGTCTAGCATCAATAAAATTGTGTGTCGCACCTATATCAAGAAGGGTAATAATCTTTTGTCCAGCAAGAACCCCTCTCATCCTAGAAGACCCTTCTCGCTGAATACTTGTGAGACAAGCCTCTTTAAGCTTCACTTCTTCCTCTAATTCTTCATCATGTTCTGATTTTTCTAAATCTAAATCATTAATTTCAGATTGCTGGTCTGAATCGGAGTCTTCAATTAGTGCCCACATTACATGGTTTGACTTCCCCTTAGGTCTCATAGGGTAGTCATGGTTAATATCATATGGCCCCTTACAATAGAAGCATAGTTTGTTCTTCCTTAAATCATTAAGTGTCTCACGATCAAACGGAAAAGTAGACTTACCCTTTGCTTTGTCTTCCTTCTTAGGAAACTTATTGTTGTCACAATTGGAAAATGTTCCCTTTGATGTAAACTTGTTGGTAGGGGCAGCGAACTCCATGCTTCATGCCTTCTTCATTGCTTCCTGTAGTGAGGGAGGATCGAAAGCTTTCAACCAACCCTTCAATGGCTCCATCAATCCTTCCATGAATAAGACCACCAATCTTCTTTCATTGATGTTAGGAACCATGACTGATAATTGCTGGAAATCATTCACATAAGCATTAAGGGAACCATGCTATTTAAGTTGTGCCAATTCACGGAAACTCACCTCAAGATCTTTGACATCAAACCTTTCAATCAGCCTATTGGTAAACTCCTCATATGTAGTGATAAGGTTGTGTCCTAGAGTGACTAATCCATGATACCACCACTCATGAGCAGCTCCTTCAAGATGTAGTGTGGCAAATCTTATGGCATCCTCTTCAAGCATTGGTCTCAAGGAAAGATAATTATCAAGCTTTTGAACCCAAGATTTGGCTGTGCATTTGTTACTTCCATCATAGTAAGGCATGGTGATCTTACCAAGTGTTTGCACCAAGTATAATAATCATTCCTTCCACCATTCCTTTTATTCCTTTGATTCATAAATTGATCAAAGGTCCATCGTTCTTTCAAATCTGGAGGCAAAGCATTATATTCCAGGTATGCTTGCCTTGCTTCATCACAAAAAGAAGTAGTTGCAACAACCTGTGTTTGTTCTTCTCTAGGTGCAAAGGTCAGAAAAAGTGGTCTAGAAGCTAATCCTCTATTAGTGGCTCAATGAATAGACCTTCCCTCATCATTGCTCCCACTATGTTCAGCTGTATGTTGAAGCTTAAGATTATTATTTGTCTGATGTTCCATCTTTCCTAATAAACGTGACATCATGTCAAGCATGGTGTCAAACTTCTTTTCAATTCTTGTATCCTTATCTTCTTCTGCCATGGTCTGAATTGTTTTGCCAGTATCTTTTTCCCTTAATGCTGTTGAAGATGTATCCACTTCTAGTACTTGTGGACTTTGATACTGTTCTCTTCTTTGTTCTTTTTTATAATACCTAGTTTCCCTTGCACTCATTTGACATAATCTGATCACAGGATGGCAGGATGATAGCTCTGATACCACTGTAATATCCCTATCCAAATCTGATTGAAACTTGCTATATTTGCTTTAGAAATTTCGCCAAACACTTGTACAATAGAGGGATATATGACTGATTATTATTCTAGTTTGTCTTCAGAATAAGGAAGATGACTTAAGATCATAGGATGACTGAAAAATGAACTTCTCTTCCACTTAGTCTACACCTAACATGAATGCAATTCTTTTTGTATTTTCTGATGCAATATATGACATCTATTCAATGCAAATTAACACTTATAGCCAAGTGACATTTCGTCATACAATTGGCATGCAAACATAAAAACTAGGAACAATGTAATCAATTTGAAATTCAAACTTCAGCTCCTTAAAATCTCTAAATACAGTGGAATGCCAAGTCTTCTTGGCTTACAATAGATATTCAAGTATAATGCAAAATCTGATATGAAAGATCATCTACAACAACACCTAAATACACTTGATATACCAATGCAAACATCTAAAAGTTATAAGAGGAACCTGATTATATGGAAGCGCTTGATGTTGAAGACGAAGATGCAATCAATAACTACTAAAAGGAGTTTCTTCTTAGCCCAAACTGCCTTCTCAAAGCTAGAAAATAAATCAGAATTATTGTAGCGGCACTGTTCACAACTACTATTCATGTCACGTTCAACCTTACAAAAAATCATGGGACCCCAGCACTGCTGTAATATGATTGAAATTTGTATCAGAATTATTCCTTAAATTGTTTGCACAAATTTGGCCCTAGGCCACAAAATTTGGCACAATGAGAAGACTGAGTTATCTCCTCCAATAGCTGCAACCCTTTGGAGGATCTTTCACCACCTCAGCTATGCTATCAATGGGAGTTTTCATTCCCAAAGACAAAATCCGTAGAAACCCTTGGCTCCACAAGTGCACAAGCAAATATCATTTTCAAAATTGGATCCCCTACAATGAGGCTCTCTCCTCTATTTATTCTATTCCTTCATCCGTTCTAGAAGAACATAAAATATTATTTTATTGCACTTTTCTAAAAGCTTCCTCCTTTCCAACAAATATTAGTTGTGCTTCTAAAAGATTCCCTTTTCCCATATAATATTATTTTAGTGACTTATGATTTATTTTAGTCACTATTTAATTAAATTAGTTAAATATAAAGTCACCTTTTAATTTTTAATTATTTAATAACTTTATAAGAAATTAATTTAATTATTTCTCCGAATTTCTCCACTTAGCCTTCAAGGAATGAAAGGCTAAGAACTCCATTGAGAGGCTAAAAAGATGGGGACATTACAGTCTTGATGCATTTATAGGTGAAGCAGATCTGACATGTTCCAACCTGCATCGATCAGACTCAATTCTATCGCCAGAAACAAAGGGCTTATACTTTCTCAACAGCCCAATCGCTATTCTCCACCACAATCCTCTCCTTAGACCCTTATCTGGCCCTCCCAACAGCCTTCGCCTATCGGGGGGCTGTTGAAATCCCTATTCTGGCACCCGCAGGAGAGATGCTGGTAAATACCGCGGAATCGAGCTTTACATGTGAGCATTGCATTTATTTGTAAGTCTTAAATGCCTTTTCATACACCATGAAACCTCATTTGCATATTTTGGAAATACATGTTTACCACGGTTATGACACCGGCATCATCTGGTGGAAGTCCATACCTTATTCCGAATCTCCCATGGCAGCAGATCCGGGCTGGATGCTGCCAAATATGGAGGAGAGTGGCATTACACATACCAATCACATTTGCTTGAAAGTTCTGAAAGCGCAGAGGTCACATCTGCGACCACTCTTCCTCTGAGCATTGGTCAGGGCTGTAAACATTACACATTAATGACTGTTTCATAGGTTAAAAGAATTAAATAATCAAAATTTACTTACTTTTTCTAAGCTTAATTTTTTTTAGGGAGTATATAATATTTAAGGCTGAACAGTATCACTGCTATCACTTAGTTTATAATATGTAATATTGTCATTTATATTTGATACAATTATATAATATAATAATATATAATTTAAAATTATATTCAAAATTATGTTATATATATATATATATATATATATATATATATATATATATATATATATATAGTATTATATTAAAAATTTTAATATATTGATCATTTATCTATAACTATTATGTATTAAATGTTTATATTATTTTATATTCATCATTTGTAATTATTATTATATAATAGTATAATAATTATTATATATAAATAATACAAATAGAAATTTATTTTCGAAAATGTTAATAAAGGTGGATAAAATCTCTCTCTCTCTCTCTCTCTCTCTCTCTCTCTCTCTCTCTCGTGTGTGTGTGACTGTCCTTATCCTTCTCCATCTCTATCTTCCTCTCTGTCTACTTACACCCTATATCTCTCCCTCTTTCTATCCCTACATCCCCATATCTCTCCCTTTCTATATATTTCAAACAAGACATAAGCTTGTTGGTAATCAGGTCTAATTAAGAGGTTTTTTTTTCAGTGATGTTTCGATCCCTATAAAGGATTGTAGAGTTGATTTAAACCTGTCATATCTCCATTAAGACATTTGTTGCACAAATAATATCATTTTTTATATAGCCTACCAATTGACCTTATGTATTGCACATAAGTATGCAAAAACTATTCCAAAATATTTACTAATCAACCATCCACAACTCTTTGGTGTATACATTGCATACCAAGGTGCAAATGTCAGTAATAGGTAATAATACTCCTAACCTTTGAAAGAAGATTCCAATTCGGAGAATAGGGTAGTAGGTAATAATACTCCCAACCCTATAGTTTGTTTTCTTAAAGACAAAGAAGAATTTGTTTTAGAAGATGCGAACAATTTCATTTCTACAGTAAGAAATGAAGGTGAAATTTCAAATATTAGGCATTAACAAGAAGGAGTAGAGTTTCCCAAAGACAATAACATATTGGAAGTCAGCCCTACTAAAATTTTGAATCAATCTGGTAATAAGATCATAAATGAAAATAAAGAGGATATAGGTGTAGAGGAATACAAAAAATATCTTGAAGGTATACTTAAGCAAGCAAAGAAAGTAAGCTAAGTAGTGAGTGAGGAGCTACAAAATTACAACAATAATATGGTTAAATCTATTTGGTCTAGGAATAATACATTTATTGAACAAAATATCATTAATAAAGTAATACAAAACATAGAAGAAATGTATGAGCTCTTTGGCCTAGACCTACTTTAGGAAGATAATATGGATCAGAACATGATATGGAAATAGTAGAGAGCATGCTAAATATAATTCGAAAGGAAGAGGAGATTGAAGGAGCATTAGCAGGGGTATGTAACCCGAGTGAGGGAATCGAGGACTCAAGTAAAAAAGGATTAGCCATTAAATCCAAAGGCATGGAACAAGAGGATTGCACAAAAGAAACACTAAAAAGAGGAAGGAAGTTGATGTAGAGGGATCAACAATGGAACTCATCTTGAGCGATTAGACACTCAAGGGACTCAACATTGGATCCGTCTCTAATATGTATTCATGAACAAATACCTTCCTTGGCCTTATCAACCCTTTTCAAGATAGGTTCTCCAAACATAGCCATGATGTCTCTCCAAAATATCCATCGGTAGCTTGTTAGACAAGCTCAGTGGTGTACTGTCTCTTCTCAATGATGCCTTTCATTGAGTAGTCTCTCTTTCACCGAGTGATAGCCTTTTTATTGAGTAACTTTTTTGAGTAGGTTTACCGAGTACTGTTCTTCATCGAGAGGCTTTTGTCTCTTCTAGGTTGTTCGGTGATCCAGGTCATCGATGGACAGTTAAACCTTTCTTCACCAAGGGGTCACCTTACCGACCATTATTTTATCAAACTAAAGATCTAAACATGAGAGGGGTACCAAAGAAATTCTCAAAATACAAGTACAATCCCTGATTCGATAAGCCGATTACAACCCAATGTCTTTCCAAAAAAACTCGACAATACTAGAATATTCTATTATCTCTTCTACACTCTTAAAAGAATTTCCATTAACAATCAGTGCATGAAAGGAACCAATCATAGGGGAAATCGAATAGATAGAACACAATATCACTTGCAACTATTTGGAAAATGGAAGTAAACTTTATTTTTTATTCTGAAGTACAGTACGTAAAACATAAAACCTAAACTTCAATCCTCTGCTCTAACAAATATGACTGCTCCAGAGAGATAGCTAGAGGTTTTCACCATCAACTACATTGTTACTTCTCTCCTCTCCTTTTCTCGCATTCTCTTCTAGCCCTTTATAATTATTTTGGGCACTTATAAAAGAGATGGTTACAAAGACTCTTCATCTTCCTAAGATTCCCTGAGTCAGTTACAATGACTCTTCAACTTCCTAAGATTACTATTTATATTTGGTGCACCTTGCAGTGCATGTTACATTTAAATAATGATATTTTAATATTCTTTCATTTTCAACAGAATAAATTGGACTTTACAAAATAATGATTATTCTTAATTAATTTTGTCGGTGCCCCTACACCATACTCCTAGACTTGAAAGAATTCTATGTTGTTGGAAGTGGTGAAAGTTCTGAGAGGGGGGGTGAATCAGGACTATACAAAATCTAACAAGAGCAGTATAAACTTTGAATAAAATTCACTGAGCAATGAGAATTTTGTGAATCAATAAAGCAGAATGGTAAACTACACAACATAAGATAACACTGGATTTTTGCCGAGTGGGAAACCCTCAAAACCTTATGGTTTTGTCACAGGGAGAAAAACCACTCCTATCTAAACCTGTACTTTTATTACTGAAATCTCTCAAACACTAGCAACTTCAACTGCTTCTCTAAGCTTATAGCTTCTTACTGTTTTGAGACAACTTACAAATCATATAGTTTGTGTATGTAACTGTATGTGCTAATACAACATACACATTACATATAAAACTGTTTATAATAGAAACCTTCAATTCAATTTCTTCACAGAATGATTCCTTTTTTTCACACAGAAAACAATATCTTCCTTGTCTTTTTATAAGTGGAACTATACGTTTTCATTTACAAAGAATAAATTACAGTTGATAAACCAACTATCCTTTTCTGTTCCAACCGAAAATAGACAGTATCTTGTACCTAATATACAAACCACTAATAGAAATAGTTTTCACATAACTGTTCATATTAGTGGGTGTATACATTTTAAGAATGCATCCCCTTTTTTAAATAAAATCTATTTCCATAACTGTTCTTCATACAACTTACACATATATTCTTTCATGTTCCACAATTGAACCACAAAATCAAATAACTGTATACCCACGTCACCACACACAATCTTCAGGTAACATTAAAACCCGTTTGATATCATTTATAAAAGAAATCTTGAACAGTGACAACACAAAACCTTCTGGATTTCTTCCTTGTATAAGTAGAGAACAAAAACCAGTAAAACCTTTTCATTTTCCACTTGAAACGTTTAGCTAAAAGCATACCTTTTTCATTATGAATGAAAACATACTATCACCACAATTGAGAACCTATTCATGACGTCCAGTAAGTGCTCGGAGATGCCAGACAGTAAGCCCAAAATGCCACAATAGGAACAAATGTATCAGTAATGAAATAGTGAGCTCAAAACACATAGGACAAGACAAAAACCTTATAAACTTTCACCAGGATGACAATACCTTTCATCTATATGCAAAACCAGTATCAATCAAATCCTTAATTGCTGTAGAGTAACATATAAAAAACCCAAAACCATGCATGCTGCAAAGAGCTATCAAATGAGTACTGAAACTATCATGGCGGCATTCTCAAGAAGGGAAATAGTAAAACAAAAATAATAGTTCATGTTGAATGATCAAATTAATCAAAAACCTTAAACAAAAATGCAATATGTTTCACATCCACCACGGTAGAGAACACGTGGCTCGATAAGTGCCAAGTGTTGACAACTGAAGTCAACTTAAACCATAATTAAAATGCCAACATAACTCATGATTATAACCCATGGTTAACTGCATGGCCCAGCTAGAGTCAATAACAAATCTGCATAGTCTACGATAGTCAGCAGTGCCAGCTGGAGACAATAATGCATCAAGGAAAAATAGTCACGGTTAACATATGTCCCATGGAAATGTAGTTGTAAGACCATACAAACAACTTTATCTTCAATTCGGTGTGTTTCCTTTGTTGCTCGTAAGTCTACAATTGGCTCCCGTTAATGGAGTTCAAGTGCCTGTGTCCAAGGTGCTACATCATTTCAATCTACACTCCTCAATGCTTCTATATAACCAACAACTTCTGCCCCTCACCTGGGAGTTCTCTCATTACCTATCTTCCCAGTCTTTTGGTGAAACTCATAGGACGATATCCTTAGGCTCTTTTGGTAGACCTCCATGTCCAATGACTACACTGAGTGAAACTAAACCTACAACCAATCAAAACATCACCAACAAAAATCATAACCATACTCATCATACTCAGCCCAGACCTTTTGCTGAGCTCTGATACCAAAAATAATGTAGAGGGATCAACAATGGAACTCATCTTGAGAGATTATACACTCAAGGGAGTCAACTTTGGATCCATCTATAACATGTATTCATGAACAAATACATTTCTTTGCCTTATCGACTCCTTTCAAGATAAGTTTTCCAAACATTTCCATGATGTCTCTCCAAAATATCCCTCAGTAGCTTGTTAGACAAGATCGGTGGTATACTATCTCTACTCAATGATGCCTTTCACTGAGTAGTCTCTCTTTCATCGAGATTTTTACAAAGTAAATTTTTTGAGTAGGTTTACCAAGTACTATTCTTCATTGAGAGGCTTATGTGTCTTCTAGGTTGTTTGGTGATCCAGTTCATCAATGGACAGTTAAACCTTATTTCACCAAGGGGTCACTATTGACCATTGTTTCATCAAACTAAAGATATAAATACCAGAGAGATACCAAAAAATTACTCAAAACACAGGTACAATCCCTGATGCGATAAACCAATTAAAATCCAATGTCTTTCCAACAAACCTTACAACACTAGAACATTATATTATCTCTTCTACACTCTTAAAAGAATTTCAATTAATAATTAGTGCATGAAAGGAAACAATGACAAGGGAAATCGAATAGATAGAACACAATATCACTTGAGACCATTTGGAAAAAGGAAGTAAACTTTTATTTCTGGTTCTGAACTATAGTACGTAAAACATAAAACCTAAACTTTAATCCTCTACTCTAACAGATATGACTGCTCCAGAGAGACAATGAGAGATTTTACTCATCAACTACATTGTTACTTCTCTCCTCTCCTTTGCACGCATTCTCTTCCAATCCTTTATAAAAAATTTGGCACTTACAAAAGGGATAGTTACAAAGACTCCTCATCTTCCTGAGATTCTCCAAGTTGATTATAGTGACTCTTCAACTTCCTAAGATTACTATTTAAATTTTTCATACCTTGCAGTGCATATTACATGTAAATAATGACATTTTAATATTCTTTAATTTTCAACTGAATACATTGGACTTTACTTTGAAATAATGGTTGTTCTTAATTAATTTTGTCGGTGCCCCTACACCATAAATCTATGAGTGAACTTAGGAAAAAAGATGATTTGGCAAAGGGTCAAGCCAAAATCATAGTGATATATGTAGGGAGGGCGAATTTTCCTCCCAATCAGTCATGAAAATAATTACATCAAATGAGAGGGGCCTAAATGCCCCTAACAAGAAAAGCATCTTAAAAATATACTGAAGAACCTTTGATGCATAATGTATCTTATTAGGAAACAAAATTAGATAATGGAACTAGAAAGCTTAAGAAAGAGAATAGGAATATGGAATCTCATTGGGGAAGCCTCTCTTGGGGCCTCAGTGGGGATACTGCTTTCATGGGATCCAAGGAAACTATGATTTGAAAGAAGTATAGGATCAAAACACTAGAAGGTTGGGAAGTTAAGTAGTTTACATAGCAATGTCTCTTTCATACAAATTAACATCTCTAGCCCATCCAAGCTAGTAGAAAAAATATTAGTATGGAATGAAATTGAACAATTAATTTGCTAACAATTTGGCAACCCCGATCTTTTTAGGTGGTGACTTTAATGCCATTTTGAATCTAGAAGAAAAAAATAGGAGGTTTAGGGAGGGAATCCATAACCATGCATCAGTTTGGGGATTGGGTTAACAAAATGGAGTTAATGGATTTAAGAACCTCAAATGGTACCTTTACTTGGACAAATAGAAGAATGGGCTTTAGTCATATCACACAAAATCTAGATAGGTTCCTTTTTTGAGGTAACATTTTGACATTTAACTTCAATTTAGACTCTTTTATATTATATTTCGCAAGCTCAAATCACTTCCCAGTAGCTTTAACAATTTTGGAAGCTCTTAGGCCCTCAAGAAACCATTTTAGATTCAAAAAGATGTGGTTCTTAGATGAATTTTTTTTTATAACAATCAAGAAATGGTGGGAGGAAGTTAAATTTGAAGGCTCTAAGGAATAATGTTTCATGTCCAACCTTAAATACATTAAAATCAAACTAAAAACTTGGGATTAAGAAACTTTTAGGAATATTCATGAATCCAAAGAAATCCTAGAAAATGAAATAAGGGAGCTAAATAAGGAAACCTTTAGATTAGGAATGGATCAGAAAAGATACCTAAAAGAAAAGGAATTACTTACAAAATATTGTAAATTTTTTGCAAAAGAGGAAGCTTTTTGGCAGCAAAAATCCAAATAAACTTGGTTGGCAAAAGGTGATAGGAACACCAAATATTTCAAGAAAAGTACAAAAACTAGGAGATTGATTATTAGAATACATTCAATAGAGAACTATGATGGAATATCTTTAACTGATCCTAAATTAATTATTGGTGAAACAGTTAATTATTTTGACAACCTCCTTAATAATTGGGAAAGCTCTAATAAACTTGCCCAAGATAAGCTCTGTTAGTACATACCCAAACTCATCAATAAAGATCAAAACCTTAAACTCTTGACAAGAATCATCAAAAAAGAGGTGGAGGTAGCCTTGTATCAACTACACCTAGAAAAAGCCCACAGGTCTGATAGGTTCCCAACATTATTTTTCCAAAAATGCTGGGATTTCTTAGGAGATGAAGTTACAAATGTTTTAGAGAATATTAGAAACTCTGGTCGATTATGTAAAGAATTAAATAATACTTTTATTACTTTAATCCCAAAGAAATTAGAATTCAAAAGTATGGAATATTTTAGACCTATTTCTCTTTGTAACACATTGTATAATTTATTCACCAATGTCTTAGCCAATATAATTAAAGATATCTTACCTCTAATCATTTCTACAGAACAAACATGTTTTGTTTTGGGTAAATAAATTTTAGATGGTGTAATTATTTCAAAATAGGCAATCCACTCAGTTCAAAATAACAAGGTAACTAATATGTTAATTAATCTAGACATTAGGAAATCCTATGCTAGGGTAGATTGGATATTTTTATGTAAATGTATGGAAGCCTTCGATTTCTCTAAAAAATAGATCAACATAGTATATGAATGTATCTCAACCCCTATATTTGCAGTCTTAGTCAACAGGAATCTTGAAGGCTTTTTTGGGATCTCTTAAGGTATAAAACAAGGAGATCCTACATCCCCATTTCTATTTATTATTATGGCAGTGGAACTTGGTAGATCGCTCTTTGAAGCTAGGAACAATGGTGAGATTAGTGGTATAAAAATTACTATTCAACTAGATCCAACTTCTCATCAACAATTTTTTGAGGATTCTATGTTATATGGAAAAGCTAGTATCCAAGAGGCAAAAACCTTTAAGAAGGTTTTAGAAATATATTCGGAAGTCTCGTGACATGTTGTAAATAAGAATAAATTAGAAATTTTCTTTTTTTAATACATATAAAACAATGGAAAATAGAATTTTAAGGGTGATGGACTTCAAGAAAGGTTGTCTCCAAATAAAATACTTAGGATTACCATTAGATAAAGGTAATTAGGATAGTATCTTATGGGGGAACCTTATTAGCAAAGAAAACTTAAGAATAGAATCATGGAAAGGGAAGTGGTTCTCCTCTGCTATGCGATCAACTATGCTAAAATCAGTTATTTCTTCCTTTCCCATTTATCAGATGTCATGCTTTCAGCTCCTGAGTGGGATAAGGCAGAAGTTTATAGAAAAATTTATGAAGTTTTTCTAGCAAGGTATAGGAGAAAAGGAGAAAAAACCTTTAATTTCTTGGGAAACCATATGTAAAGCCAAGAAGGATGGAGGCATTAACATCAAAAACCTACATGATCAAAATCTAGCATTAGGTTCCAAACTAGTATTGAAAATTATCAGGCAAACAGAATTAAAATGGGTTAAAATCATCAACCATAAGTATCTTGATTGATCAGACAATTTGAGTATTCTAAGGCAAGAAACTCTACCAAAAGGTTCTAGGATATGGAACTTTATCAATAATTGTATACAACTTATAAGAGAAGAGGTATCATGGGATATAGCCAATGGTGAGAAAGCCTTGTTTTTATAAGACTCATGGGGAGATTACACAACTTTCAATAATATTATCATAGATAAGAAAAATATAGAGACGTTGAAAGTGCAGAGAGGTATATATGTAAAATACTATATGTATTTTTCTCAAGATATCCCCGCATTAGGATGGGAATGGGATATTAAGGGAGATGCTAGTATACTAAAAGACTTCTTAAGTGAGTTATTAAAGGTCTTAAGAGATATAATTCTAACACCTAGTAATAAGGAGGATAGGATCATTTGGACTCAATCCAAATCTAGAGATTATAATATTAGAGATGGATATCAGTATCTTTACAATAATAAAGGCTTTCGGTCCTCAGATCTACCTTTGGATCTATGATAGAATAAGGATTGTTTTCCTAAAGCATGCATGTTCCTATGGTTAGCCCTTCATGGTAGACTTTTGACCTTGGAAACTTTTAGGAAAATGAGGTTTCAAGGACCGTCAAAGTGTGCCCTCTATAAAAAGGAAAAAGAAAGTATAGATCATTTGTTTTTAAATTATAAATTCCTACAAAATATTGGTCTTGGTTGACTAAGAGACTCAATTAGTGTTCTTCCTTCTCCAATAACTTAGTTTATTTTATTAAAGGGTGGCCAAAGATAAGATTGAAGAATCTCTATAACATAATTTGGACTACTACACCACCAATTCTTATTTGGGAAATTTGGTTGGAAATGAATAGGCATATTTTTAAGGATTTAGAGATGAAACTTCCTCAGTTTCTCAACAAGGTTGAAGCAACTATAGTGGAGTTAGTTAATCAAAGATATTCCTTAGGATCTCAAAATCCATTTTCACCCAATGCGATGACATAACTATAAATAAATGGATAGGGCTATTCATTCCCCCATTATATGTTAATCCCAAACCAAACTCCAGCCAACTCATAAAAGAATGTAAATGGAGAAGGCCTAAGGAAGGATGGGCTAAACTTAATTTTGATGGTGCATCAAGAGGTAACCCAGGTAAGGTTGGGATAGGGGATTGTATACATAATAGAAAGAGAGAAATGATTGCTAGTATTGTAGATCCAGTTGGTATTAAGACTCATAACGAAGCCCATTTTTTTACTCTAATTGAAGGTGTAAAACTTTGTTGTAATCTAGGAATAGAAAAGTTAGATATTGAAGGAGACTAGAAGTTGGTGGTCAATGCTATAAGAAAAGGGGTTACTCCAAA
Organism: Chamaecyparis obtusa; assembly: GCA_027943335.1. Taxonomy (NCBI): domain Eukaryota; kingdom Viridiplantae; phylum Streptophyta; class Pinopsida; order Cupressales; family Cupressaceae; genus Chamaecyparis; species Chamaecyparis obtusa. The sequence continues at coordinate 240,941 of BSBK01007677.1, forward strand.
ATGGAATTTGAATGGATATATTTGGTAAGAGAGTGCTTTAATAAATCTTTTGGATTATTTCACTTTTAACCACATATATAGATAGGGAAATCAAGATGGAGTCAAGTTGGCAAACAAAGGAGCAAATAAGGAGAGGATTGGGATTGGCTAGCAGATAAAGTAGGCCTATAATAGTCTCCATAGGGAAAACATTTAATATGAAACATAGCATCTCAATTCCTCTGAAGTTAAGATGATCGTTAGTTAGTGGTTTAGATACGTTTAGAGGAACTAAAACTAAATCAAAAAATATCCTATGTCGATCACATCAGCAACGTGAAAAGACATATGGCTTGAAGATAAATCAATTCAACTCCCCTAAACCTAGAAAGACACAGTATGAGAGGTCCTGTGAGTGATATATATAAGGTGATAACCCTAAACATACCAAGTTAGTAAGAACCTTATTAAACAAAATGTAAGATGGAAATGCCAATTAAGTTAAGGTGCACCAAACCACAAATAGCATTTGATGGAAAATTTTCTATGAAAAGGCTCAAAAAGATAATGATGATCAGATATGATATCATAATAAGGGTGGTATACAAGATCCAAGGATTTAATTTATTGAAAAAGATAATCCTTATCGAGTAAATTCTAATATCCCCGCTATGTTTATAGCTTCAGGCATTCAAATAGACCCAAATATGTGGTCAATAGGAAGATTATGCAAAAGGATCTTCAAGAAAAAATATATGGTAGACATAGACAAAGTGACAGAAAGTATTAGGGAGGATCTGACCATCCCTAAACCAAGATACTATAGATGATTTTCAGTCAATGATAGATGGGTCCCTTCATTTCCAATCCTAGTAGTGGAGGATTAGGAAAGGTATATTGAGGAGACCCCAACTACTGGAAGGAACCTATATTTCCTCTTTTATTTCATGTATCTAAGGACTCCTCCATCACCAAAATGGATTGACAACTTCATCTTGGATGAGGAAGTGGGTTTATATATATATATATATATATATATATATATATATATATATATATATGTGTGTGTGTGTGTGTGTGTGTGTGTGTGTGTGTGTGTGTGTGTGTGTGTGTGTGTGTGTGTGTGTGTGTGTGTTACATTTTATATAGAAAAACAATATCCTACTAATAATAACAAATGATATTTTTAAGTTCAACTACTAGGGATTTTTACAGTAAGTGTTTGTCAATTCTTTAAAATGTTATTTTTTGGAAACATTTTACTAGGTGTGGCATTTTAACGAGTTGTGTGATGAGTCACACCTTCAAACCTTAGTTGTAGGCAGTTAAGTGTCTATTTTACATTTATAAAAAAAGTGAAGGTCTTACGATATTCCATGTAACGGCTACATGTTGACGAAGTTATCCTTGATGACTACTAGTCCCTCTCCCCTGCATAATTTTTAAGTAATCCATAAATTATACTTCAAAAATATTGTACTAATTTCTATAATACCAAAAATTAAAGCCATAACCATATGCATAAGATCTTATTCCTACACAACATAACCAAATATATAAAAATTAATGTAGAGAACTATTATTAAAAATAATATTTAACTATACTTATAATTATTATTCATATAATTATATGTAGAATCTATATATTATTACAATAAAAAAGTACAATTATTTTAAAAAGTAAATATGTAATTAATATCTCCACTAAGATACTATCAAAACAATTAATCTATAATTAAATAATTAGTATCTAAATTGTAATCCAAATTATCCCATTATATAGATCCTATAATTTTATTGTTTATGTTGTTTTGTGAATTCGACTTTCTCTTTCAGCTCAAGTTTTGTGTTTAGCATGGTTCCTTCTCCTGCTTCACAACCTGGGTTTGGACTGGCATTTATTATGACGCCCTACAAATCTCCAGTCCCTGCCTTGGCTTGATTAGCAATTTATCAGTTATGGGAGAGACCTCTAACCATCTATTTGCAGTCGAGTTCGACACAACAAAGAACTTTGAATTTGGGGATATCAACGACAATCACGTTGGTGTGGATCTCAACGACCTTTCGTCTGTAAACTCTACACCTGCAGGCTACTAGATTAACAGCAGCAGATTCTAGGAATTGGATCTCAATAGCAGACAAAACATTCAAGCTTGGACTGATTACGACAATCTTCAAAAAGAGCTCAAAGTAACCATGGCGGAGGCTAGCTTTCATCGCGCACATAAACCATTGTTATATTTTAAAAATATTTCTTTGTCCAACATTCTACAAGAAGAAATCTACGTTGGTTTCTCAGCGGCTACAGGATTGTTTTCTAAAGAGAATTACATCCTGGCCTGGAGCTTTGCTACAAACAGAATCGCCCCGTCCCTAAATACATATAACCCTATTAAAATAAAATTATAGGATCTATATAATTTGTATCTAAATAGTAAGCCTTATCCCATTATATAGATCTTATAATTTTATTGTTTATTGTGTGAAAATTATTAAAATATAAAACTATAAATAGATAATGTAATTGGTAAACAATTTAAAAGTAAATATGAATAGATCATAAAACATAAAAAAGTTAATTTCACATTGTTTAATATATATGGAACATAAAAAAAATTGCATTATCATTTAAAATACACCTACAAATCTTTTATAAACAATAAAGTAAGTAAGACAACACGAAACACTCAAAACACAACTTTTCTTCAATACACGTACATGCAACAAGCAAACCATTTTACTTACACGTAAAAACTCTCCGAAAAGTATATAAACATACGTGAAGCAATAAATCTATTTACTTTTCCAATAAATATGCACGTACTACTTTATATTTTCGATAGCTCTCTCAAATTTGTATCTACAAAATAATTATTATAATATTAAAATTCTCAAAAAATCATAAATATATATAACATTAAATTGACTATCCTACCTCACAACAGTAAATGCTCTCAGAATTGTTACATTAACACACTAATCAATACAACAATTTAAGAACATCTCCGCCATCATATGTGCAATCTTTAATAATATATGATACATTGCAGACATTTTAACTCAAATTTATTAAATGTCTGACAGACAGACCTCTCCTGACATCACATCTTTTGACAATGAAACTAGCAATTTGCATTTACTTCATACGATACGTGATTAAACCGGGTGGGACACGCGTGAACACAACGTGATCCCGTGATGACTATCTTTCAATCACTTTTCCTTCAATCTTTTACGCAGACCATCAATCCTTCTTGCATCTTATGGTTCTTTAACACCTCATAACTCTGTCAACTAACATGTACAACCAGACGCACGTAAGACAGACGTGATCCCATGATTGTTAAATAATTTACATCCTTTCTTCGCGAGATAATGTCAACCGTTAGATCCTTACCAAAATATGTCTTTATCTTCCTAACGAACTTCAGTCCCACTGACATATGACATCATCACAGGACATGCGGTGCAAAGGCGTAATCCCACAAAAACTAAACTGTTTGAAAGTTTTCATTAAGATTTCACACCTACCATCAAATTAAATCAAATCCTATGATTTCTATTAAATTGTACTTCTGGCCCCACTAAAACTGATTATTCTTACAATTGCAAATTATTCTTCTATTCACAATTATCGCAATTATAACATTCTAAAAAATTATTTGATTAAACGTATTTAACATTACAATTTTAATATTATATTCTACAAATATTATATCTAACATTATTATTGAAATACATTTTTTAATTTTTTTTACATATATTATTAAAGATTTTATTGATGACAAAAAAAATTGCAAAAGATTACTTGATCAAAAATTTATTACAAATTTCAAAGAAATAATATTTAATAAATTCTCTATACTATTCACAATATATATAATTTAAAAGTATTCATAAATCAAATATTTAATTAAATAAATTCAATAATTTACCATTAATGCACACAATAAAATAAGTATACAAAAAATAAAACCCCTTTTAATAGAATTTAATTAGCACTTATAACTATTACCTACCCACTATCTGTCACATCATTCTCTTGATTTACTAAATATCTTAAACACAAAATAAAAAGGAAAAATCATATCATTAACAATCGCTCAACCCAAACACACAAAAGCAAAAATAATTGTTGCTATAACATTAAAAACCCTTTATCAAAAATTTGCCTTCTAATCTTTAAGATATACAGAATGACTGCCAAAATACATGGTTATGATCATCTAGATGGAATAGATAGTGTGTGGAAAGAGATCATAGATACAAAGTTACATTTTTACAACTTAGAAGATCTACACAAAAGAATGAATTCACAACCAGTTCATCCCATTACACAAAAACTCATTAATAGTGGATTAATACAGGCTGCAAGATTTTCTATTGCTATTCAAGAACCAGAACTCATAATGGAATGCATTCAAAGATTTGACCCAAAAAGCAGACAGATAAAGAAACAGAATAATGAAGCTCTCATAACTTTGGACAGAGATTCAATACAAAATTTCTTTAGGCTACCCTCAAGGCAAGAATACTAAGATTGGAATTTTTCTCTGGAACCATCTTATTTTAACGAAAAAAAGTCACATTGGTGAGCTGTAATTTCAACAAAATGGTTTCAATCTAGAAGAGTAACCAGTTCAAAATTACCGAAATCTTATACGGAACCAATCTCAAAAAAGTGATTATAGACATTTTGGTACTCCTTCATAGAATTAGAGGAAGTGAACAAGCCCTAAATTTTGAGGAATGGTGGTTTTTCCTTGCCCAAACTATATGTACAAATAACACATATATTGATTGGGAATGACTAGTAAGTGACAGACTAACTAAAATGTTTGTCTCAGCAAAACATTCATACAGTTTTCATATGTCATCTTTCCTCATCTATGCCCTAGCATGTCAACAAAGATGGGACGACCTACCTGCTATTTCTCACTATGATGAACACATTCAAGTCTATGACTTCTACCCCTCCATACAGCTTCAGAAAAGCTATGAACATTACAAAAGGGTCAATGATGTTTTCATAATGAAGTTATGTCGTGAACTACAAGCTTGTCCAAAATGTAGACTATCAAATGCAGCCACAAAAACAATAATGCAATTTGGAAATGATTATACACAATTTCCTACATTCACATACTCCAAGATAGGAGCATTTCATGAATTTTCATTCAAATTGCCAAAATATCCAGATGATAAAATAGTTTTGATAGATATGCAGATAGATAATTGAAGTCAACAGCAAATGCAGCGAATGACATAAAGCAGGTATTCATTTTCCTATTTCTATAAAACCTTATACATTCACTTCTAGCTCTTATGCAATGAATATGATGAAATCAAGTCAAGAAAAATATAAATTTGATGTATATAATGTCCTTAGACATCATTTTGACCCCTCTAATTATGTAAAAGAGAACCTGTAACTAGGGCCTAATTTTCATCACATACCTTCATTAGAATATTTCTCGGCTAATTGCAAAGATGACTTCGACATGAGAGAAAGATCATGGTCCCATCTCACACTTGAACAAATTCAAATATTTAATATTCCAATTAATTTCAAAGGATTATATGATTTGATCAATCTAATTTGCTTTCCAACTATTATTTGACAAAAATAAAAGGCACACCTCTACAGCCTATAACATTTCAAGTACCAAAAATAAACAACCTTGAAGAAAGAATGGATCAAATTATTAAGAGAACAATAAGATGGGTATAGTGGAAGCAAACATGGAAAAAGAAATCAAGCACGTCAGAGCCACCACCAACACAATCTCAAAGTTCACCAGCACCTCAACTACCATTAACAATGCACACGATAGTTTAGTCCACTCCACAAAATACAGGAGGAGATGATCAACCACCAGACAAAAACCAAGGTATAACTAGCACTTGTGATAGCAACTCACTTCCCTTCATCAATATGGACAACCAAGAGGAACCAAAGAACACAGAACATCAAGAAGAATGCAGGGAACTAGAACAAAATCCAACACAACAACCTTTCAAAGAAGAAAGACCAACACAACCTACACAATCTACTCAACTTACTATAAGGTCTACTCGAACTATAGTACCAAAATTTCAAATTTATCTTGTACATATGTAGAGCCCTACAATAGTCAAAAATTTGTTTGAGATTGAAAGTTTAGCCTCAGCCTTACAAATTCTCGCCACTCCTTCATGGTTAGAAGAAACCATTTAGAGGAAAAGAAAAAGGATAGATGATAGAATTCCTCCTCAAGATTTAGTTTCTCAAATCATTTATGAAACTCCCAGTCCAAAGAAGAAAAAGGAAAAAGGAAAACTAGCTACCTTGGAAAAAGATCAAGAAATAAGACATGTGATAATACAAGTTGCAAAACCAAAAAAAGACAACAATATTTTAGATTTAACTGCAAATGATTTTAATGTCAATGAAATTTACATAGGTCCACCTTTCCATGATCGTACAGTTGATATGTGGGAATTCACACACCAAGAGGTGAGAGACAGATTGGACCAAATGAAAGATGATAAAAAAAAACTCAAATCTACTATCAATCATCTATTTGATTACATCAAGAGACTAGTTGCTCCTATCTCTTCCCAACCAGCATATCAGATAGAAGGAATTTTTGATCCAACAATTCATTCCAGCCAAGAAATAATCAAACAACTGCATGAAGACAAATAGATGGCACAAATCTCATGGGAATGGATAGAAGACCTCCAATCAAGAGGTGTAGCACTCATTGACTACCTTGGCAGTTATTTTAAAATATATACTAAACTCAAAGAGGTAATCTACATAGACTTTCATTTCCTCAAAGAACATAGAAGAATATATAACACAGAAGGGAAACAGAAGGTAATAGATATGGACAGAAAACATGCTTTCAATTTAAATATTATCAAATCCACTGACATACCACTACAAAAGTGGATATTTTCACTCAATTTCAAAATAGAGATCAAGACATAAGTACTTGACCAACTACAAAATATAATCAATATACTGAATACAAGTATTACACATATGGAAAAAATATTTAAAGACATGGTTTGTAATTCACATGATGCAAATGGTCAAGATATTATAGATATTGAAATGATGAAGAAAAAATATCAATTACATATTGAAAATATTAGCACAACAGGAAGATACCAAGCAAGAGATATCCACAAACTGACTGCAATTGGGGACATATTAACAACTGCAAAAAAACACACATAGAGCATTTCTAAACAAATCAAGAAAATTAAAAAAAATCATGAATACTGGATGGTAAGGAATGACAATATTACCATATCATAGGAACAAGAAATCCTAAAAGTACTGATAGCAATGGAATAATATGAGAGTCAAAGAAGCGCTGAACAAACCCAAATATAAAGGACAGTAGTATCATATAGTTATTTTTATTGTTTTGTAATTTATATGTATATTTTAATTTAATGTTTTGGATTTTGAAAATTGATATATAGTTACAGACATATTTTATACAATTTCTCTATGACCATTAATTTCCTAGCATTAATGTACATGATATTCATATGGTACTTATTGTTCTAAAATTGACATAAACATTTTGAAACCAAATTAATCACCTACACCCCTAACTTCAACACATGAAGTCAAATCATTTAGAGTAGTTCACCTTCTCAACAATAAAGGTATGCAACACTGATGCAGGAACATCCTGGGTGTAAGAGCAATCTTGCATCACCCAAAAATATTTCTATTTTTGTATTCAATAATGGGCTATTTTGTGCAGAGCTGCTATTTATGGAAAGTTACTATTTTTGGTAATTTTTGTATGTGCTCAGAATGATCTGATTTCTTTCTTGGAGGTTCATTTTGGTCATATAAGTCTGTCAGTAAAGTTTCATTGCCAGATCAAGTGTATATTGGAAGATATTGAAGATTTTCGGTATTGGCAGCAGGGTACAGAAACTTCGAACTCAGTTTTGAAGGCTTTAGAGGCCCCGGATGAGGTCGAATTTTGGGCTAAATGAAATAGGCGTTGTAGAGCTCCTCGCGCCCTTTCCGAAATGGGGTTACAATAGTCAGTCGGGTCAACTGGTGATGACTTATGGTCTTCGAAAGTTGGGTCACCTGAAATGGCGGAAAATGATTTTTCTTCAAAATTTCTGTTCGGGTTTCAAAATTTATTTTGAGCCGACTATGATGTAATGAAATGTAAAATAAAAAAACTAATTCTAAGTTTGGTCGGCCTTATTGGCTAAAATTCTGGAACCTTCCCAGGCGGTGGAAAATTGCCTATATAAGGAAGGCTGTATTATTGTCTTAGGCAGTTCAGAATAGTTCTGGGTAGTAGATCTGGGTATTGATTCGAGGCTTTGTCCTACAGAATATTGTAAGGGAATGCCCATGTGGCTTTGCATATTGTAATTCTGAAAGTTTGTAATTCCACATTTGTGGAGATAATAAGAAGCCAATTTTCTGTTCTTGCATATTGTTGTTGTTTCTCTGTTTCTGTTATGTGTTTGTGGTATTAAGGGGAGCACCCTTCATCAGGTGGTATCAGAGCAGGAGTTATTGAGTGTGTAAACAGATCGCCGACTGTGAGGCAGTTTGCACCAGGACCGTGGCTAGGGTTTCAGCGCGCATCGCGAAAATACCTCCACGAAAGGAACGTGGCGGAAGAGCTGGTGTTGTAACACCTGAGGTTAGAGAGCTGCAGAGACAAGTGCGAGCATTGCAAGAAGAGATTCGCAGAGGAATGAATCTTAATGTCAGAGATGAAAGCGAGGATGAAGTCGAAGAAGAATATCAAGAAGGAGAAGTTGAAATTGTGAACCATGAGGAAGAAAGACTTTTTCGGGCGATTTCCAAGATTGGGAAAAGACCTAAGATTGAGGTTCCTACATTTTTTGGAAATCTTAACCCAGAGGAATTGATCGACTGGATCAATGAATGTGAGGAATATTTTGAGTATGAAGATGTTGAGGATCCTGATAGGGTCAAATTTGCGAAGGCCAGACTGAAAGGTCATGCGAAGATCTGGTGGCAAGAAATTCAATTGGAGCGAAATAGAAGAGGGAAAGATAAAATCATAAGATGGGATCGGATGGTGGATAAATTGAAGCGACAGTTCATTCCTATTGATTATGAGCTTGATCTACTAAAGAAAATGCAAAGTTTGAAGCAAGCAGGAAGATCTGTTCAGGAGTATACAGAGGAGTTCTATCGACTTCTCATCAGAACAGGCCATGCAGAAGCTGATAAGGAGAAAGTTGCCCGATACCTTAATGGGTTAAGGCCAAGCATTCAGGAGGAGCTGAATCTGGTTCGAATGAACAGTATTGAGGAGGCATACCAGTTTGCCCTAAAAGTAGAGGAAAAGCTGAACAAGAAGTTTGAGAGCAGACAAAACGGAAGAGGTCGCGGTGGACGATCTGGTGGACGGTCATATGGTGGCCGAAATGAAGATCTGAAAAAGAAGGATGACGCTAGTAGCAGTCAGAATCAGCGAGGAAATCATTCCAATCACTTCCAGAATCAGAATAATAGAGATCAAAGAGGAAGAGGAAGAGGACAAGGATCTGGAAGAGGTGGCTTCCGTGGAACATGTTTTCACTGTGGAGAAGAAGGTCATAGGGCATTTGAATGTCCTCAACGCCAAGGCAGAACAGACAGGAGAAATGAAGGCCAGGCCAGAATTGCACATGTAGATGAAGATGCCAGATCATCAAATTTTGAAGATGCTGAAAGAGGAGAAACGTTGATTAACAGAAGAGTCCTGTTGAGTGGTGAGAATGAGCCTGAGCAAAGGAGGAGCTTGTTTCGCACCAGGTGCAAGTGTGAAGGTAAATGTTGTGATGTGATTATCGATAGTGGAAGCACTGACAATTTGGTGTCAGAAGAGATGGTGACAAAGTTGAAGCTTAAGAGACAGAAACACCCACATCCATATCGGATTGCCTGGGTACAGGATGACCACAAGGTCATGGTCAATGAACAATGCCTGGTGAAGTTCAAGATTGGCGGATACCAAGATGAGGTATTATGTGATATCATATCTATGGATGCATGTCATATGTTATTTGGTAGACCATGGCAGTTTGACAGATGTGCTGTACATGATGGCCGTGCGAATACCTATTCCCTGACAAAGGATGGAGTGTGACATAAGCTAAAACCATTGAAGGAGACTGAAGAAAAGGTATGTGGTAATGCAAGGATAACTTTTGTTGATGGAAGAAATTTCCTAGATGGTATGAGGCATGAGCATGTATGTTTTGCTTTAATTCCAAAAGCTGGTAAAGAGGAAGTAGAAGATGTTCCTGTAGAAGTTGCAGATTTGTTGAATGAGTTTCAGGATATTGTATCCGATAACGTGCCTGATGGATTACCACCAGTTAGGAAGATCAGTCATCAAATGGATTTGATCCCAGGAGCGAGTTTGCCGAATAAGGCAGCACACAGAATGACACCTGCAGAAAGTGAGGAGTTGAATAGACAAGTACATGAACTGCTACAGAAAGGATTGATCCGTGAGAGTCTGAGTCCCTGTGCTGTACCAGCGGTATTAGCACCAAAGAAGAATGGAGAGTGGAGGATGTGTACAGATTCTAGGGCAATAAACAAGATCACAATCAAGTACAGGTTTTCATTGCCACGAATGGATGATATTATGGACTGTTTGAGTGGAGCTGTGTATTTTTCAAAGATAGATCTGAAAAGTGGATATCATCAGATTCGGATCAGAGAAGGAGATGAATGGAAGACTGCCTTCAAGACAAAGGAAGGACTGTATGAGTGGTTAGTCATGCCTTTTGGGCTAACCAATGCACCGAGCACTTTCATGCGGCTCATGAACGAGGTTCTGAAAGAATTTCTAGGTAAGTTTGTCATTGTTTACCTAGATGATATTCTGATCTTTAGTAAGACATTGGAGGAGCATATGATGCATATTCGTATGGTATTTGAGAAGCTGAGAGAAGAGAAATTGTTGATTAATTTGAAGAAGTGCAGTTTTGTGAAGAAAGAGTTGGTGTATTTGGGATTTGTAATTTCAGCAGAAGGTCTAAAAATGGACCTAGAGAAGGTACAGGCTATCCTTGAATGGCCTACTCCAAGGAGTGCTACTGAGGTAAGATCTTTTCATGGTTTGGCTAGCTTTTACAGAAAGTTTATCAGAAATTTTAGCAGTATTTGTGGACCCTTGACTGAAACAATGAGAGGGGATAGAAAAGAGCTTAAGTGGACTAATGGGGCAGAAAAGAGTTTTCAATTATTGAAACAAAAAGTTACAGAACAACCTGTTTTAGCACTTCCAGATTTTAATAAGGTGTTTCAAGTAGATTGTGATGCTAGTGGTACTGCAATAGGAGCTGTTATGAGCCAAGAAGGTAAACCTATTGCTTATTTCAGTGAGAAGTTAAATGATGCCAAGAGGAAATATTCTGTTTATGATCAGGAATTTTATGCTATAGTTCAAGCATTAAAGAAGTGGAGACACTATTTGCTTCCTAAGGAGTTTGTTTTGTATACTGATCATCAAGCTTTGCAATATTTGAATAGTCAAGGAAAGTTGAGTCAAAGGCATTTGAAATGGGTTGAATTTTTGCAGAGTTATACATTTGTTTTGAAACACAGGAGTGGAAAGTCTAATAGGGTTGGAGATGCTCTTAGCAGAAGGCAACTACTGCTGACAGAAATGCAGATTGAAGTGGTTGGGTTCAAGGAGCTCAAGAATTTGTATCCAGAGGATCCTGATTTTGGTGAAGCTTGGAAAGCTTGTACAGAACCTGTTACTCTAGACAGGACGAAATGGTTGGATTTCATCATCCAGGATGATATGCTATTCAGAGGGAGTCAGTTGTGCATTCCACAAAGTTCTATGAGGGAGAATCTCATCAAGGAGAAGCATAGTGGAGGATTGGCTGGACACTTTGGTCGTGATAAAACCCTTGGTTTGGTTAGTGAGAATTATTATTGGCCACAATTGCAGCAAGATGTGAAGAAGTTTGTACAGAGTTGCAGAATATGTCAGATAGCGAAATGAGTGAAGCAGAATACAGGATTGTATCAGCCATTACCCGTACCAGAGAAGCCTTGGGAGGATATCAGCATGGACTTTGTTCTTGGTTTACCGAGGACACAGCGGGGACACGATTCAATTTTTGTGGTAGTTGACAGATTTTCAAAGATGGCACATTTCATTCCCTGCAAGAAGACTAATGATGCTGTTCATGTAGCAGAATTATTTTTCAGAGAAGTAGTGAGACTTCATGGTTTGCCAAAGACCATAGTTTCAGATCGGGACACTAAGTTTGTTGGATATTTCTGGCGTACATTGTGGAAGAAGTTAAAGACAGATTTGAAGTTCAGTTCATCACATCATCCGCAGACTGATGGACAAACAGAGGTGGTGAATAGGAGTTTGGGAAATTTGCTGAGATGTTTGGTTGGAGATAAGCCAACAGGATGGGATTTGATTTTACCACAGGCAGAATTTGCATACAATAATTCTGTCAACAGGAGCACTGGTAAATCACCATTCCAAATTGTATATGGAAGTAGTCCAAGAAATGCATCTGAATTAAGGAAGATAGATAAAGGAGAAATAAGTAGTGCTGAAGCTGAGGATTTTGCAGAACACTTGAAGAACATCCATGAGGAGGTGAGGAAGCATATTACCAAGATGAACGCACAGTATAAGGCTAAGGCAGATGAGAAAAGGAGGTATAAGGAATTTCAAGTTGGTGATGAAGTCATGGTTCATTTGCGGAAGGAGCGGTTTCCAGTTGGTACATACAACAAGCTGAAAATGAAGAAGTTTGGACCATGTAGGATACTGAAGAAACATGATTCAGGAAATGCATATGAGGTAGAATTGCCTACTGAGCTAAATATTTCACCAGTGTTTAACATTTCAGACCTGACAGAGTATCATGAAGGAGGTGTTGAAGATGAGATCACAGCAGCACAGTGGAGTATTCCAGCAACTAGTTCAGACACTAAGGAGATCGAAGATATACTGGACAGTGGTATTGGCAGAAGCACAAGGAACAGGATATATGCAGAATATCTGGTCAAGTGGAAAGGACGACCTGTTGAAGATTCATCATGGCTGACAAAGGAGGAGATTAGCCGTCTTGGTTTTCCTCTGCACACCTGAGTCGTGACAGGGTCACTTCTCAAATTACCCCGGGTGTCTGATGCAGGAGCATCCTGGGTGTAAGAGCAATCTTGCATCACCCAAAAATATTTCTATTTTTGTATTCAATAATGGGCTATTTTGTGCAGAGCTGCTATTTATGGAAAGTTACTATTTTTGATAATTTTTGTATGTGCTCAGAATGATCTGATTTCTTTCTTGGAGGTTCATTTTGGTCATATAAGTCTGCCAGTAAAGTTTCATTGCCAGATCAAGTGTATATTGGAAGATATTGAAGATTTTCGGTATTGGCAGCAGGGTACAGAAACTTCGAACTCAGTTTTGAAGGCTTTAGAGGCCCCGGATGAGGTCGAATTTTGGGCTAAATGAAGCAGGCGTTGTAGAGCTCCTCGCGCCCTTTCCGAAATGGGGTTACAATAGTCAGTCGGGTCAACTGGTGATGACTTATGGTCTTCGGAAGTTGGGTCACCTGAAATGGCGAAAAATGATTTTTCTTCAAAATTTCTGTTCGGGTTTCAAAATTTATTTTGAGCCGACTATGATGTAATGAAATGTAAAATAAAAAAACTAATTCTAAGTTTGGTCGGCCTTATTGGCTAAAATTTTGGAACCTTCCCAGGCGGTGGAAAATTGCCTATATAAGGAAGGCTGTATTATTGTCTTAGGCAGTTCAGAATAGTTCTGGGTAGTAGATCTGGGTATTGATTCGAGGCTTTGTCCTACAGAATATTGTAAGGGAATGCCCATGTGGCTTTGCATATTGTAATTCTGAAAGTTTGTAATTCCACATTTGTGGAGATAATAAGAAGCCAATTTTCTGTTCTTGCATATTGTTGTTGTTTCTCTGTTTCTGTTATGTGTTTGTGGTATTAAGGGGAGCACCCTTCATCAGGTGGTATCAGAGCAGGAGTTCTTGAGTGTGTAAACAGATCGCCGACTGTGAGGCAGTTTGCACCAGGACCGTGGCTAGGGTTTCAGCGCGCATCGCGAAAATGCCTCCACGAAGGGAACGTGGCGGAAGAGCTGGTGTTGTAACACCTGAGGTTAGAGAGCTGCAGAGACAAGTGCGAGCATTGCAAGAAGAGATTCGCAGAGGAATGAATCTTAATGTCAGAGATGAAAGCGAGGATGAAGTCGAAGAAGAATATCAAGAAGGAGAAGTTGAAATTGTGAACCATGAGGAAGAAAGACTTTTTCGGGCGATTTTCAAGATTGGGAAAAGACCTAAGATTGAGGTTCCTACATTTTTTGGAAATCTTAACCCAGAGGAATTGATCGACTGGATCAATGAATGTGAGGAATATTTTGAGTATGAAGATGTTGAGGATCCTGATAGGGTCAAATTTGCGAAGGCCAGACTGAAAGGTCATGCGAAGATCTGGTGGCAAGAAATTCAATTGGAGCGAAATAGAAGAGGGAAAGATAAAATCACAAGATGGGATCGGATGGTGGATAAATTGAAGCGACAGTTCATTCCTGTTGATTATGAGCTTGATCTACTAAAGAAAATGCAAAGTTTGAAGCAAGCAGGAAGATCTGTTCAGGAGTATACAGAGGAGTTCTATCGACTTCTCATCAGAACAGGCCATGCAGAAGCTGATAAGGAGAAAGTTGCCCGATACCTTAATGGGTTAAGGCCAAGCATTCAGGAGGAGCTGAATCTGGTTCGAATGAACAGTATTGAGGAGGCATACCAGTTTGCCCTAAAAGTAGAGGAAAAGCTGAACAAGAAGTTTGAGAGCAGACAAAACGGAAGAGGTCGCGGTGGACGATCTGGTGGACGGTCATATGGTGGCCGAAATGAAGATCCGAAAAAGAAGGATGAGGCTAGTAGCAGTCAGAATCAGCGAGGAAATAATTCCAATCACTTCCAGGATCAGAATAATAGAGATCAAAGAGGAAGAGGAAGAGGACAAGGATCTGGAAGAGGTGGCTTCCGTGGAACATGTTTTCACTGTGGAGAAGAAGGTCATAGGGCATTTGAATGTCCTCAACGCCAAGGCAGAACAGACAGGAGAAATGAAGGCCAGGCCAGAATTGCACATGTAGATGAAGATGTCAGATCATCAAATTCTGAAGATGCTGAAAGAGGAGAAACGTTGATTAACAGAAGAGTCCTGTTGAGTGGTGAGAATGAGCCTGAGCAAAGGAGGAGCTTGTTTCGCACCAGGTGCAAGTGTGAAGGTAAATGTTGTGATGTGATTATCGATAGTGGAAGCACTGACAATTTGGTGTCAGAAGAGATGGTGACAAAGTTGAAGCTCAAGAGACAGAAACACCCACATCCATATCGGATTGCTTGGGTACAGGATGACCACAAGGTCATGGTCAATGAACAATGCCTGGTGAAGTTCAAGATTGGCGGATACCAAGATGAGGTATTATGTGATATCATATCTATGGATGCATGTCATATGTTGTTGGGTAGACCATGGCAGTTTGACAGATGTGCTGTACATGATGGCCGTGCGAATACCTATTCCCTGACAAAGGATGGAGTGTGACATAAGCTAAAACCATTGAAGGAGACTGAAGAAAAGGTATGTGGTAATGCAAGGATAACTTTTGTTGATGGAAGAAATTTCCTAGATGGTATGAGGCATGAGCATGTATGTTTTGCTTTAATTCCAAAAGCTGGTAAAGAGGAAGTAGAAGATGTTCCTGTAGAAGTTGCAGATTTGTTGAATGAGTTTCAGGATATTGTATCCGATAACGTGCCTGATGGATTACCACCAGTTAGGAAGATCAGTCATCAAATGGATTTGATCCCAGGAGCGAGTTTGCCGAATAAGGCAGCACACAGAATGACACCTGCAAAAAGTGAGGAGTTGAATAGACAAGTACATGAACTGCTACAGAAAGGATTGATCCGTGAGAGTCTGAGTCCCTGTGCTGTACCAGCGGTATTAGCACCAAAGAAGAATGGAGAGTGGAGGATGTGTACAGATTCTAGGGCAATAAACAAGATCACAATCAAGTACAGGTTTCCATTGCCACGAATGGATGATATTATGGACTATTTGAGTGGAGCTGTGTATTTTTCAAAGATAGATTTGAAAAGTGGATATCATCAGATTCGGATCAGAGAAGGAGATGAATGGAAGACTGCCTTCAAGACAAAGGAAGGACTGTATGAGTGGTTAGTCATGCCTTTTGGGCTAACCAATGCACCGAGCACTTTCATGCGGCTCATGAACGAGGTTCTGAAAGAATTTCTAGGTAAGTTTGTCATTGTTTACCTAGATGATATTCTGATCTTTAGTAAGACATTGGAGGAGCATATGATGCATATTCGTATGGTATTTGAGAAGCTGAGAGAAGAGAAATTGTTGATTAATTTGAAGAAGTGCAGTTTTGTGAAGAAAGAGTTGGTGTATTTGGGATTTGTAGTTTCAGCAGAAGGTCTAAAAATGGACCCAGAGAAGGTACAGGCTATCCTTGAATGGCCTACTCCAAGGAGTGCTACTGAGGTAAGATCTTTTCATGGTTTGGCTAGCTTTTACAGAAAATTTATCAGAAATTTTAGCAGTATTTGTGGACCCTTGACTGAAACAATGAGAGGGGATAGAAAAGAGCTTAAGTGGACTAATGGGGCAGAAAAGAGTTTTCAATTATTGAAACAAAAAGTTACAGAACAACCTGTTTTAGCACTTCCAGATTTTAATAAGGTGTTTCAAGTAGATTGTGATGCTAGTGGTACTGCAATAGGAGCTGTTATGAGCCAAGAAGGTAAACCTATTGCTTATTTCAGTGAGAAGTTAAATGATGCCAAGAGGAAATATTCTGTTTATGATCAGGAATTTTATGCTATAGTTCAAGCATTAAAGAAGTGGAGACACTATTTGCTTCCTAAGGAGTTTGTTTTGTATACTGATCATCAAGCTTTGCAATATTTGAATAGTCAAGGAAAGTTGAGTCAAAGGCATTTGAAATGGGTTGAATTTTTACAGAGTTATACATTTGTTTTGAAACACAGGAGTGGAAAGTCTAATAGGGTTGCAGATGCTCTTAGCAGAAGGCAACTACTACTGACAGAACTGCAGATTGAAGTGGTTGGGTTCAAGGAGCTCAAGAATTTGTATCCAGAGGATCCTGATTTTGGTGAAGCTTGGAAAGCTTGTACAGAACCTGTTACTCTAGACGGGACGAAATGGTTGGATTTCATCATCCAGGATGATATGCTATTCAGAGGGAGTCAGTTGTGCATTCCACGAAGTTCTATGAGGGAGAATCTCATCAAGGAGAAGCATAGTGGAGGATTGGCTGGACACTTTGGTCGTGATAAAACCCTTGGTTTGGTTAGTGTGAATTATTATTGGCCACAATTGCAGCAAGATGTGAAGAAGTTTGTACAGAGTTGCAGAATATGTCAGATGGCGAAAGGAGTGAAGCAGAATACAGGATTGTATCAGCCATTACCCGTACCAGAGAAGCCTTGGGAGGATATCAGCATGGACTTTGTTCTTGGTTTACCGAGGACACAGCGGGGACACGATTCAATTTTTGTGGTAGTTGACAGATTTTCAAAGATGGCACATTTCATTCCCTGCAAGAAGACTAATGATGCTGTTCATGTAGCAGAATTGTTTTTCAGAGAAGTAGTGAGACTTCATGGTTTGCCAAAGACCATAGTTTCAGATCGGGACACTAAGTTTGTTGGATATTTTTGGCGTACATTGTGGAAGAAGTTAAAGACAGATTTGAAGTTCAGTTCATCACATCATCCGCAGACTGATGGACAAACAGAGGTGGTGAATAGGAGTTTGGGAAATTTGCTGAGATGTTTGGTTGGAGATAAGCCAACAGGATGGGATTTGATTTTACCACAGGCAGAATTTGCATACAATAATTCTGTCAACAGGAGCACTGGTAAATCACCATTCCAAATTGTATATGGAAGTAGTCCAAGAAATGCATCTGAATTAAGGAAGATAGATAAAGGAGAAATAAGTAGTGCTGAAGCTGAGGATTTTGCAGAACACTTGAAGAACATCCATGAGGAGGTGAGGAAGCATATTACCAAGATGAACGCACAGTATAAGGCTAAGGCAGATGAGAAAAGGAGGTATAAGGAATTTCAAGTTGGTGATGAAGTCATGGTTCATTTGCGGAAGGAGCGGTTTCCAGTTGGTACATACAACAAGCTGAAAATGAAGAAGTTTGGACCATGTAGGATACTAAAGAAACATGATTCAGGAAATGCATATGAGGTAGAATTGCCTACTGAGCTAAATATTTCACCAGTGTTTAACATTTCAGACCTGACAGAGTATCATGAAGGAGGTGTTGAAGATGAGATCACAGCAGCACAGTGGAGTATTCCAGCAACTAGTTCAGACACTAAGGAGATCGAAGATATACTGGACAGTGGTATTGGCAGAAGCACAAGGAACAGGATATATGCAGAATATCTGGTCAAGTGGAAAGGACGACCTGTTGAAGATTCATCATGGCTGACAAAGGAGGAGATTAGCCGTCTTGGTTTTCCTCTGCACACCTGAGTCGTGACAGGGTCACTTCTCAAATTACCCCGGGTGTCTGATGCAGGAGCATCCTGGGTGTAAGAGCAATCTTGCATCACCCAAAAATATTTCTATTTTTGTATTCAATAATGGGCTATTTTGTGCAGAGCTGCTATTTATGGAAAGTTACTATTTTTGGTAATTTTTGTATGTGCTCAGAATGATCCGATTTCTTTCTTGGAGGTTCATTTTGGTCATATAAGTCTGCCAGTAAAGTTTCATTGCCAGATCAAGTGTATATTGGAAGATATTGAAGATTTTCGGTATTGGCAGCAGGGTACAGAAATTTCGAACTCAGTTTTGAAGGCTTTAGAGGCCCCGGATGAGGTCGAATTTTGGGCTAAACAAAGGAGGCGTTGTAGAGCTCCTCGCGCCCTTTCCGAAATGGGGTTACAATAGTCAGTCGGGTCAACTGGTGATGACTTATGGTCTTCGGAAGTTGGGTCACCTGAAATGGCGGAAAATGATTTTTCTTCAAAATTTCTGTTCGGGTTTCAAAATTTATTTTGAGCCGACTATGATTTAATGAAATGTAAAATAAAAAAACTAATTCTAAGTTTGGTCGGCCTTATTGGCTAAAATTCTGGAACCTTCCCAGGCGGTGGAAAATTGCCTATATAAGGAAGGCTGTATTATTGTCTTAGGCAGTTCAGAATAGTTCTGGGTAGTAGATCTGGGTATTGATTCGAGGCTTTGTCCTACAAAATATTGTAAGGGAATGCCCATGTGGCTTTGCATATTGTAATTCTGAAAGTTTGTAATTCCACATTTGTGGAGATAATAAGAAGCCAATTTTCTGTTCTTGCATATTGTTGTTGTTTCTCTGTTTCTGTTATGTGTTTGTGGTATTAAGGGGAGCACCCTTCATCAGGTGGTATCAGAGCAGGAGTTCTTGAGTGTGTAAACAGATCGCCGACTGTGAGGCAGTTTGCACCAGGACCGTGGCTAGGGTTTCAGCGCGCATCGCGAAAATGCCTCCACGAAGGGAACGTGGCGGAAGAGCTGGTGTTGTAACACCTGAGGTTAGAGAGCTGCAGAGACAAGTGCGAGCATTGCAAGAAGAGATTCGCAGAAGAATGAATCTTAATGTCAGAGATGAAAGCGAGGATGAAGTCGAAGAAGAATATCAAGAAGGAGAAGTTGAAATTGTGAACCATGAGGAAGAAAGACTTTTTCGGGCGATTTTCAAGTTTGGGAAAAGACCTAAGATTGAGGTTCCTACATTTTTTGGAAATCTTAACCCAGAGGAATTGATCGACTGGATCAATGAATGTGAGGAATATTTTGAGTATGAAGATGTTGAGGATCCTGATAGGGTCAAATTTGCGAAGGCCAGACTGAAAGGTCATGCGAAGATCTGGTGGCAAGAAATTCAATTGGAGCGAAATAGAAGAGGGAAAGATAAAATCACAAGATGGGATCGGATGGTGGATAAATTGAAGCGACAGTTCATTCCTGTTGATTATGAGCTTGATCTACTAAAGAAAATGCAAAGTTTGAAGCAAGCAGGAAGATCTGTTCAGGAGTATACAGAGGAGTTCTATCGACTTCTCATCAGAACAGGCCATGCAGAAGCTGATAAGGAGAAAGTTGCCCGATACCTTAATGGGTTAAGGCCAAGCATTCAGGAGGAGCTGAATCTGGTTCGAATGAACAGTATTGAGGAGGCATACCAGTTTGCCCTAAAAGTAGAGGAAAAGCTGAACAAGAAGTTTGAGAGCAGACAAAACGGAAGAGGTCGCGGTGGACGATCTGGTGGACGGTCATATGGTGGCCGAAATGAAGATCCGAAAAAGAAGGATGAGGCTAGTAGCAGTCAGAATCAGCGAGGAAATAATTCCAATCACTTCCAGGATCAGAATAATAGAGATCAAAGAGGAAGAGGAAGAGGACAAGGATCTGGAAGAGGTGGCTTCCGTGGAACATGTTTTCACTGTGGAGAAGAAGGTCATAGGGCATTTGAATGTCCTCAATGCCAAGGCAGAACAGACAGGAGAAATGAAAGCCAGGCCAGAATTGCACATGTAGATGAAGATGCCAGATCATCAAATTTTGAAAATGCTGAAAGAGGAGAAACGTTGATTAACAGAAGAGTCCTGTTGAGTGGTGAGAATGAGCCTGAGCAAAGGAGGAGCTTGTTTCGCACCAGGTGCAAGTGTGAAGGTAAATGTTGTGATGTGATTATCGATAGTGGAAGCACTGACAATTTGGTGTCAGAAGAGATGGTGACAAAGTTGAAGCTCAAGAGACAGAAACACCCACATCCATATCGGATTGCCTGGGTACAGGATGACCACAAGGTCATGGTCAATGAACAATGCCTGGTGAAGTTCAAGATTGGCGGATACCAAGATGAGGTATTATGTGATATCATATCTATGGATGCATGTCATATGTTGTTGGGTAGACCATGGCAGTTTGACAGATGTGCTGTACATGATGGCCGTGCGAATACCTATTCCCTGACAAAGGATGGAGTGTGACATAAGCTAAAACCATTGAAGGAGACTGAAGAAAAGGTATGTGGTAATGCAAGGATAACTTTTGTTGATGGAAGAAATTTCTTAGATGGTATGAGGCATGAGCATGTATGTTTTGCTTTAATTCCAAAAGCTGGTAAAGAGGAAGTAGAAGATGTTCCTGTAGAAGTTGCAGATTTGTTGAATGAGTTTCAGGATATTGTATCCGATAACGTGCCTGATGGATTACCACCAGTTAGGAAGATCAGTCATCAAATGGATTTGATCCCAGGAGCGAGTTTGCCGAATAAGGCAGCACACAGAATGACACCTGCAAAAAGTGAGGAGTTGAATAGACAAGTACATGAACTGCTACAGAAAGAATTGATCCGTGAGAGTCTGAGTCCCTGTGCTGTACCAGCGGTATTAGCACCAAAGAAGAATGGAGAGTGGAGGATGTGTACAGATTCTAGGGCAATAAACAAGATCACAATCAAGTACAGGTTTCCATTGCCACGAATGGATTATATTATGGACTGTTTGAGTGGAGCTGTGTATTTTTCAAAGATAGATCTGAAAAGTGGATATCATCAGATTCGGATCAGAGAAGGAGATGAATGGAAGACTGCCTTCAAGACAAAGGAAGGACTGTATGAGTGGTTAGTCATGCCTTTTGGGCTAACCAATGCACCGAGCACTTTCATGCGGCTCATGAACGAGGTTCTGAAAGAATTTCTAGGTAAGTTTGTCATTGTTTACCTAGATGATATTCTGATCTTTAGTAAGACATTGGAGGAGCATATGATGCATATTCGTATGGTATTTGAGAAGCTGAGAGAAGAGAAATTGTTGATTAATTTGAAGAAGTGCAGTTTTGTGAAGAAAGAGTTGGTGTATTTGGGATTTGTAGTTTCAGCAGAAGGTCTAAAAATGGACCCAGAGAAGGTACAGGCTATCCTTGAATGGCCTACTCCAAGGAGTGCTACTGAGGTAAGATCTTTTCATGGTTTGGCTAGCTTTTACAGAAAGTTTATCAGAAATTTTAGCAGTATTTGTGGACCCTTGACTGAAACAATGAGAGGGGATAGAAAAGAGCTTAAGTGGACTAATGGGGCAGAAAAGAGTTTTCAATTATTGAAACAAAAAGTTACAGAACAACCTGTTTTAGCACTTCCAGATTTTAATAAGGTGTTTCAAGTAGATTGTGATGCTAGTGGTACTGCAATAGGAGCTGTTATGAGCCAAGAAGGTAAACCTATTGCTTATTTCAGTGAGAAGTTAAATGATGCCAAGAGGAAATATTCTGTTTATGATCAGGAATTTTATGCTATAGTTCAAGCATTAAAGAAGTGGAGACACTATTTGCTTCCTAAGGAGTTTGTTTTGTATACTGATCATCAAGCTTTGCAATATTTGAATAGTCAAGGAAAGTTGAGTCAAAGGCATTTGAAATGGGTTGAATTTTTGCAGAGTTATACATTTATTTTGAAACACAGGAGTGGAAAGTCTAATAGGGTTGCAGATGCTCTTAGCAGAAGGCAACTACTACTGACAGAAATGCAGATTGAAGTGGTTGGGTTCAAGGAGCTCAAGAATTTGTATCCAGAGGATCCTGATTTTGGTGAAGCTTGGAAAGCTTGTACAGAACCTGTTACTCTAGACGGGACAAAATGGTTGGATTTCATCATCCAGGATGATATGCTATTCAGAGGGAGTCAGTTGTGCATTCCACGAAGTTCTATGAGGGAGAATCTCATCAAGGAGAAGCATAGTGGAGGATTGGCTGGACACTTTGGTCGTGATAAAACCCTTGGTTTGGTTAGTGAGAATTATTATTGGCCACAATTGCAGCAAGATGTGAAGAAGTTTGTACAGAGTTGCAGAATATGTCAGATGGCGAAAGGAGTGAAGCAGAATACAGGATTGTATCAGCCATTACCCGTACCAGAGAAGCCTTGGGAGGATATCAGCATGGACTTTGTTCTTGGTTTACCGAGGACACAGCGGGGACACGATTCAATTTTTGTGGTAGTTGACAGATTTTCAAAGATGGCACATTTCATTCCCTGCAAGAAGACTAATGATGCTGTTCATGTAGCAGAATTGTTTTTCAGAGAAGTAGTGAGACTTCATGGTTTGCCAAAGACCATAGTTTCAGATCGGGACACTAAGTTTGTTGGATATTTCTGGCATACATTGTGGAAGAAGTTAAAGACAGATTTGAAGTTCAGTTCATCACATCATCTGCAGACTGATGGACAAACAGAGGTGGTGAATAGGAGTTTGGGAAATTTGCTGAGATGTTTGGTTGGAGATAAGCCAACAGGATGGGATTTGATTTTACCACAGACAGAATTTGCATACAATAATTCTGTCAACAGGAGCACTGGTAAATCACCATTCCAAATTGTATATGGAAGTAGTCCAAGAAATGCATCTGAATTAAGGAAGATAGATAAAGGAGAAATAAGTAGTGCTGAAGCTGAGGATTTTGCAGAACACTTGAAGAACATCCATGAGGAGGTGAGGAAGCATATTACCAAGATGAACGCACAGTATAAGGCTAAGGCAGATGAGAAAAGGAGGTATAAGGAATTTCAAGTTGGTGATGAAGTCATGGTTCATTTGCGGAAGGAGCGGTTTCCAGTTGGTACATACAACAAGCTGAAAATGAAGAAGTTTGGACCATGTAGGATACTGAAGAAACATGATTCAGGAAATGCATATGAGGTAGAATTGCCTACTGAGCTAAATATTTCACCAGTGTTTAACATTTCAGACCTGACAGAGTATCATGAAGGAGGTGTTGAAGATGAGATCACAGCAGCACAGTGGAGTATTCCAGCAACTAGTTCAGACACTAAGGAGATCGAAGATATACTGGACAGTGGTATTGGCAGAAGCACAAGGAACAGGATATATGCAGAATATCTGGTCAAGTGGAAAGGACGACCTGTTGAAGATTCATCATGGCTGACAAAGGAGGAGATTAGCCGTCTTGGTTTTCCTCTGCACACCTGAGTCGTGACAGGGTCACTTCTCAAATTACCCCGGGTGTCTGATGCAGGAGCATCCTGGGTGTAAGAGCAATCTTGCATCACCCAAAAATATTTCTATTTTTGTATTCAATAATGGGCTATTTTGTGCAGAGCTGCTATTTATGGAAAGTTACTATTTTTGGTAATTTTTGTATGTGCTCAGAATGATCTGATTTCTTTCTTGGAGGTTCATTTTGGTCATATAAGTCTGCCAGTAAAGTTTCATTGCCAGATCAAGTGTATATTGGAAGATATTGAAGATTTTCGGTATTGGCAGCAGGGTACAGAAACTTCGAACTCAGTTTTGAAGGCTTTAGAGGCCCCGGATGAGGTCGAATTTTGGGCCGAACGAAATAGGCGTTGTAGAGCTCCTCGCGCCCTTTCCGAAATGGGGTTACAATAGTCAGTCGGGTCAACTGGTGATGACTTATGGTCTTCGGAAGTTGGGTCACCTGAAATGGCGGAAAATGATTTTTCTTCAAAATTTCTGTTCGGGTTTCAAAATTTATTTTGAGCCGACTATGATGTAATGAAATGTAAAATAAAAAAACTAATTCTAAGTTTGGTCGGCCTTATTGGCTAAAATTCTGGAACTTTCCCAGGCGGTGGAAAATTGCCTATATAAGAAAGGCTGTATTATTGTCTTAGGCAGTTCAGAATAGTTCTGGGTAGTAGATCTGGGTATTGATTCGAGGCTTTGTCCTACAGAATATTGTAAGGGAATGTCCATGTGGCTTTGCATATTGTAATTCTGAAAGTTTGTAATTCCACATTTGTGGAGATAATAAGAAGCCAATTTTCTGTTCTTGCATATTGTTGTTGTTTCTCTGTTTCTGTTATGTGTTTGTGGTATTAAGGGGAGCACCCTTCATCAGGTGGTATCAGAAAAGGAGTTCTTGAGTGTGTAAACAGATCGCCGACTGTGAGGCAGTTTGCACCAGGACCGTGGCTAGGGTTTCAGCGCGCATCGCGAAAATGCCTCCACGAAGGGAACGTGGCGGAAGAGCTGGTGTTGTAACACCTGAGGTTAGAGAGCTGCAGAGACAAGTGCGAGCATTGCAAGAAGAGATTCGCAGAGGAATGAATCTTAATGTCAGAGATGAAAGCGAGGATGAAGTCGAAGAAGAATATCAAGAAGGAGAAGTTGAAATTGTGAACCATGAGGAAGAAAGACTTTTTCGGGCGATTTCCAAGATTGGGAAAAGACCTAAGATTGAGGTTCCTACATTTTTTGGAAATCTTAACCCAGAGGAATTGATCGACTGGATCAATGAATGTGAGGAATATTTTGAGTATGAAGATGTTGAGGATCCTGATAGGGTCAAATTTGCGAAGGCCAGACTGAAAGGTCATGCGAAGATCTGGTGGCAAGAAATTCAATTGGAGCGAAATAGAAGAGGGAAAGATAAAATCACAAGATGGGATCGGATGGTGGATAAATTGAAGCGACAGTTCATTCCTGTTGATTATGAGCTTGATCTACTAAAGAAAATGCAAAGTTTGAAGCAAGCAGGAAGATCTGTTCAGGAGTATACAGAGGAGTTCTATCGACTTCTCATCAGAACAGGCCATGCAGAAGCTGATAAGGAGAAAGTTGCCCGATACCTTAATGGGTTAAGGCCAAGCATTCAGGAGGAGCTGAATCTGGTTCGAATGAACAGTATTGAGGAGGCATACCAGTTTGCCCTAAAAGTAGAGGAAAAGCTGAACAAGAAGTTTGAGAGCAGACAAAACGGAAGAGGTCGCGGTGGACGATCTGGTGGACGGTCATATGGTGGCCGAAATGAAGATCCGAAAAAGAAGGATGAGGCTAGTAGCAGTCAGAATCAGCGAGGAAATAATTCCAATCACTTCCAGGATCAGAATAATAGAGATCAAAGAGGAAGAGGAAGAGGACAAGGATCTGGAAGAGGTGGCTTCCGTGGAACATGTTTTCACTGTGGAGAAGAAGGTCATAGGGCATTTGAATGTCCTCAACGCCAAGGCAGAACAGACAGGAGAAATGAAGGCCAGGCCAGAATTGCACATGTAGATGAAGATGTCAGATCATCAAATTCTGAAGATGCTGAAAGAGGAGAAACGTTGATTAACAGAAAAGTCCTGTTGAGTGGTGAGAATGAGCCTGAGCAAAGGAAGAGCTTGTTTCGCACCAGGTGCAAGTGTGAAGGTAAATGTTGTGATGTGATTATCGATAGTGGAAGCACTGACAATTTGGTGTCAGAAGAGATGGTGACAAAGTTGAAGCTCAAGAGACAGAAACACCCACATCCATATCGGATTGCCTGGGTACAGGATGACCACAAGGTCATGGTCAATGAACAATGCCTGGTGAAGTTCAAGATTGGCGGATACCAAGATGAGGTATTATGTGATATCATATCTATGGATGCATGTCATATGTTGTTGGGTAGACCATGGCAGTTTGACAGATGTGCTGTACATGATGGCCGTGCGAATACCTATTCCCTGACAAAGGATGGAGTGTGACATAAGCTAAAACCATTGAAGGAGACTGAAGAAAAGGTATGTGGTAATGCAAGGATAACTTTTGTTGATGGAAGAAATTTCCTAGATGGTATGAGGCATGAGCATGTATGTTTTGCTTTAATTCCAAAAGCTGGTAAAGAGGAAGTAGAAGATGTTCCTGTAGAAGTTGCAGATTTGTTGAATGAGTTTCAGGATATTGTATCTGATAACGTGCCTGATGGATTACCACCAGTTAGGAAGATCAGTCATCAAATGGATTTGATCCCAGGAGCGAGTTTGCCGAATAAGGCAGCACACAGAATGACACCTGCAGAAAGTGAGGAGTTGAATAGACAAGTACATGAACTGCTACAGAAAGGATTGATCCGTGAGAGTCTGAGTCCCTGTGCTGTACCAGCGGTATTAGCACCAAAGAAGAATGGAGAGTGGAGGATGTGTACAAATTCTAGGGCAATAAACAAGATCACAATCAAGTACAGGTTTCCATTGCCACGAATGGATGATATTATGGACTGTTTGAGTGGAGCTCTGTATTTTTCAAAGATAGATCTGAAAAGTGGATATCATCAGATTCGGATCAAAGAAGGAGATGAATGGAAGACTGCCTTCAAGACAAAGGAAGGACTGTATGAGTGGTTAGTCATGCCTTTTGGGCTAACCAATGCACCGAGCACTTTCATGCGGCTCATGAACGAGGTTCTGAAAGAATTTCTAGGTAAGTTTGTCATTGTTTACCTAGATGATATTCTGATCTTTAGTAAGACATTGGAGGAGCATATGATGCATATTCGTATGGTATTTGAGAAGCTGAGAGAAGAGAAATTGTTGATTAATTTGAAGAAGTGCAGTTTTGTGAAGAAAGAGTTGGTGTATTTGGGATTTGTAGTTTCAGCAGAAGGTCTAAAAATGGACCCAGAGAAGGTACAGGCTATCCTTGAATGGCCTACTCCAAGGAGTGCTACTGAGGTAAGATCTTTTCATGGTTTGGCTAGCTTTTACAGAAAGTTTATCAGAAATTTTAGCAGTATTTGTGGACCCTTGACTGAAACAATGAGAGGGGATAGAAAAGAGCTTAAGTGGACTAATGGGGCAGAAAAGAGTTTTCAATTATTGAAACAAAAAGTTACAGAACAACCTGTTTTAGCACTTCCAGATTTTAATAAGGTGTTTCAAGTAGATTGTGATGCTAGTGGTACTGCAATAGGAGCTGTTATGAGCCAAGAAGGTAAACCTATTGCTTATTTCAGTGAGAAGTTAAATGATGCCAAGAGGAAATATTCTGTTTATGATCAGGAATTTTATGCTATAGTTCAAGCATTAAAGAAGTGGAGACACTATTTGCTTCCTAAG
Organism: Chamaecyparis obtusa; assembly: GCA_027943335.1. Lineage (NCBI taxonomy): Eukaryota > Viridiplantae > Streptophyta > Pinopsida > Cupressales > Cupressaceae > Chamaecyparis > Chamaecyparis obtusa. Next base: position 268,921 of record BSBK01007677.1, read on the forward strand.
GAGTTTGTTTTGTATACTGATCATCAAGCTTTGCAATATTTGAATAGTCAAGGAAAGTTGAATCAAAGGCATTTGAAATGGGTTGAATTTTTGCAGAGTTATACATTTGTTTTGAAACACAGGAGTGGAAAGTCTAATAGGGTTGCAGATGCTCTTAGCAGAAGGCAACTACTGCTGACAGAAATGCAGATTGAAGTGGTTGGGTTCAAGGAGCTCAAGAATTTGTATCCAGAGGATCCTGATTTTGGTGAAGCTTGGAAAGCTTGTACAGAACCTGTTACTCTAGACAGGACGAAATGGTTGGATTTCATCATCCAGGATGATATGCTATTCAGAGGGAGTCAGTTGTGCATTCCACGAAGTTCTATGAGGGAGAATCTCATCGAGGAGAAGCATAGTGGAGGATTGGCTGGACACTTTGGTCGTGATAAAACCCTTGGTTTGGTTAGTGAGAATTATTATTGGCCACAATTGCAGCAAGATGTGAAGAAGTTTGTACAGAGTTGCAGAATATGTCAGATGGCGAAAGGAGTGAAGCAGAATACAGGATTGTATCAGCCATTACCCGTACCAGAGAAGCCTTGGGAGGATATCAGCATGGACTTTGTTCTTGGTTTACCGAGGACACAGCGGGGACACGATTCAATTTTTGTGGTAGTTGACAGATTTTCAAAGATGGCACATTTCATTCCCTGCAAGAAGACTAATGATGCTGTTCATGTAGCAGAATTGTTTTTCAGAGAAGTAGTGAGACTTCATGGTTTGCCAAAAACCATAGTTTCAGATCGGGACACTAAGTTTGTTGGATATTTCTGGCATACATTGTGGAAGAAGTTAAAGACAGATTTGAAGTTCAGTTCATCACATCATCCGCAGACTGATGGACAAACAGAGGTGGTGAATAGGAGTTTGAGAAATTTGCTGAGATGTTTGGTTGGAGATAAGCCAACAGGATGGGATTTGATTTTACCACAGGCAGAATTTGCATACAATAATTCTGTCAACAGGAGCACTGGTAAATCACCATTCCAAATTGTATATGGAAGTAGTCCAAGAAATGCATATGAATTAAGGAAGATAGATAAAGGAGAAATAAGTAGTGCTGAAGCTGAGGATTTTGCAGAACACTTGAAGAGCATCCATGAGGAGGTGAGGAAGCATATTACCAAGATGAACGCACAGTATAAGGCTAAGGCAGATGAGAAAAGGAGGTATAAGGAATTTCAAGTTGGTGATGAAGTCATGGTTCATTTGCGGAAGGAGCGGTTTCCAGTTGGTACATACAACAAGCTGAAAATGAAGAAGTTTGGACCATGTAGGATACTGAAGAAACATGATTCAGGAAATGCATATGAGGTAGAATTGCCTACTGAGCTAAATATTTCACCAGTGTTTAACATTTCAGACCTGACAGAGTATCATGAAGGAGGTGTTGAAGATGAGATCACAGCAGCACAGTGGAGTATTCCAGCAACTAGTTCAGACACTAAGGAGATCGAAGATATACTGGACAGTGGTATTGGCAGAAGCACAAGGAACAGGATATATGCAGAATATCTGGTCAAGTGGAAAGGACGACCTGTTGAAGATTCATCATGGCTGACAAAGGAGGAGATTAGCCGTCTTGGTTTTCCTCTGCACACCTGAGTCGTGACAGGGTCACTTCTCAAATTACCCCGGGTGTCTGATGCAGGAGCATCCTGGGTGTAAGAGCAATCTTGCATCACCCAAAAATATTTCTATTTTTGTATTCAATAATGGGCTATTTTGTGCAGAGCTGCTATTTATGGAAAGTTACTATATTTGGTAATTTTTGTATGTGCTCAAAATGATCTGATTTCTTTCTTGGAGGTTCATTTTGGTCATATAAGTCTGCCAGTAAAGTTTCATTGCCAGATCAAGTGTATATTGGAAGATATTGAAGATTTTCGGTATTGGCAGCAGGGTACAGAAACTTAGAACTCAGTTTTGAAGGCTTTAGAGGCCCCGGATGAGGTCGAATTTTGGGCTGAATGAAATAGGCGTTGTAGAGCTCCTCGCGCCCTTTCCGAAATGGGGTTACAATAGTCAGTCGGGTCAACTGGTGATGACTTATGGTCTTCGGAAATTGGGTCACCTGAAATGGCGGACAATGATTTTTCTTCAAAATTTCTGTTCGGGTTTCAAAATTTATTTTGAGCCGACTATGATGTAATGAAATGTAAAATAAAAAAACTAATTCTAAGTTTGGTCGGCCTTATTGGCTAAAATTCTGGAACCTTCCCAGGCGGTGGGAAATTGCCTATATAAGGAAGGCTGTATTATTGTCTTAGGCAGTTCAGAATAGTTCTGGGTAGTAGATCTGGGTATTGATTCGAGGCTTTGTCCTACAGAATATTGTAAGGGAATGCCCATGTGGCTTTGCATATTGTAATTCTGAAAGTTTGTAATTCCACATTTGTGGAGATAATAAGAAGCCAATTTTCTGTTCTTGCATATTGTTGTTGTTTCTCTGTTTCTGTTATGTGTTTGTGGTATTAAGGGGAGCACCCTTCATCAGGTGGTATCAGAGCAGGAGTTATTGAGTGTGTAAACAGATCGCCGACTGTGAGGCAGTTTGCACCAGGACCGTGGCTAGGGTTTCAGCGCGCATCGCGAAAATGCCTCCACGAAGGGAACGTGGCGGAAGAGCTGGTGTTGTAACACCTGAGGTTAGAGAGCTGCAGAGACAAGTGCGAGCATTGCAAGAAGAGATTCGCAGAGGAATGAATCTTAATGTCAGAGATGAAAGCGAGGATGAAGTCGAAGAAGAATATCAAGAAGGAGAAGTTGAAATTGTGAACCAGGAGGAAGAAAGACTTTTTCGGGCGATTTCCAAGATTGGGAAAAGACCTAAGATTGAGGTTCCTACATTTTTTGGAAATCTTAACCTAGAGGAATTGATCGACTGGATCAATGAATGTGAGGAATATTTTGAGTATGAAGATGTTGAGGATCCTGATAGGGTCAAATTTGCGAAGGCCAGACTGAAAGGTCATGCGAAGATCTGGTGGCAAGAAATTCAATTGGAGCGAAATAGAAGAGGGAAAGATAAAATCACAAGATGGGATCGGATGGTGGATAAATTGAAGCGACAGTTCATTCCTGTTGATTATGAGCTTGATCTACTAAAGAAAATGCAAAGTTTGAAGCAAGCAGGAAGATCTGTTCAGGAGTATACAGAGGAGTTCTATCGACTTCTCATCAGAACAGGCCATGCAGAAGCTGATAAGGAGAAAGTTGCCCGATACCTTAATGGGTTAAGGCCAAGCATTCAAGAGGAGCTGAATCTGGTTCGAATGAACAGTATTGAGGAGGCATACCAGTTTGCCCTAAAAGTAGAGGAAAAGCTGAACAAGAAGTTTGAGAGCAGACAAAACGGAAGAGGTCGCGGTGGACGATCTGGTGGACGGTCATATGGTGGCTGAAATGAAGATCCGAAAAAGAAGGATGAGGCTAGTAGCAGTCAGAATCAGCGAGGAAATAATTCCAATCACTTCCAGGATCAGAATAATAGAGATCAAAGAGGAAGAGGAAGAGGACAAGGATCTGGAAGAGGTGGCTTCCGTGGAACATGTTTTCACTGTGGAGAAGAAGGTCATAGGGCATTTGAATGTCCTCAACGCCAAGGCAGAACAGACAGGAGAAATGAAGGCCAGGCCAGAATTGCACATGTAGATGAAGATGCCAGATCATCAAATTCTGAAGATGCTGAAAGAGGAGAAACGTTGATTAACAGAAGAGTCCTATTGAGTGGTGAGAATGAGCCTGAGCAAAGGAGGACCTTGTTTCGCACCAGGTGCAAGTGTGAAGGTAAATGTTGTGATGTGATTATCGATAGTGGAAGCACTGACAATTTGGTGTCAGAAGAGATGGTGACAAAGTTGAAGCTCAAGAGACAGAAACACCCACATCCATATCGGATTGCCTGGGTACAGGATGACCACAAGGTCATGGTCAATGAACAATGCCTGGTGAAGTTCAAGATTGGCGGATACCAAGATGAGGTATTATGTGATATCATATCTATGGATGCATGTCATATGTTGTTGGGTAGACCATGGCAGTTTGACAGATGTGCTGTACATGATGGCCGTGCGAATACCTATTCCCTGACAAAGGATGGAGTGTGACATAAGCTAAAACCATTGAAGGAGACTGAAGAAAAGGTATGTGGTAATGCAAGGATAACTTTTGTTGATGGAAGAAATTTCCTAGATGGTATGAGGCATGAGCATGTATGTTTTGCTTTAATTCCAAAAGCTGGTAAAGAGGAAGTAGAAGATGTTCTTGTAGAAGTTGCAGATTTGTTGAATGAGTTTCAGGATATTGTATCCGATAACGTGCCTGATGAATTACCACCAGTTAGGAAGATCAGTCATCAAATGGATTTGATCCCAGGAGCGAGTTTGCCGAATAAGGCAGCACACAGAATGACACCTGCAGAAAGTGAGGAGTTGAATAGACAAGTACATGAACTGCTACAGAAAGGATTGATCCGTGAGAGTCTGAGTCCCTGTGCTGTACCAGCGGTATTAGCACCAAAGAAGAATGGAGAGTGGAGGATGTGTACAGATTCTAGGGCAATAAACAAGATCACAATCAAGTACAAGTTTCCATTGCCACGAATGGATGATATTATGGACTGTTTGAGTGGAGCTGTGTATTTTTCAAAGATAGATCTGAAAAGTGGATATCATCAGATTCGGATCAGAGAAGGAGATGAATGGAAGACTGCCTTCAAGACAAAGGAAGGACTGTATGAGTGGTTAGTCATGCCTTTTGGGCTAACCAATGCACCGAGCACTTTCATGCGGCTCATGAACGAGGTTCTGAAAGAATTTCTAGGTAAGTTTGTCATTGTTTACCTAGATGATATTCTGATCTTTAGTAAGACATTGGAGGAGCATATGATGCATATTCGTATGGTATTTGAGAAGCTGAGAGAAGAGAAATTGTTGATTAATTTGAAGAAGTGCAGTTTTGTGAAGAAAGAGTTGGTGTATTTGGAATTTGTAGTTTCAGCAGAAGGTCTAAAAATGGACCTAGAGAAGGTACAGGCTATCCTTGAATGGCCTACTCCAAGGAGTGCTACTGAGGTAAGATCTTTTCATGGTTTGGCTAGCTTTTACAGAAAGTTTATCAGAAATTTTAGGAGTATTTGTGGACCCTTGACTGAAACAATGAGAGGGGATAGAAAAGAGCTTAAGTGGACTAATGGGGCAGAAAAGAGTTTTCAATTATTGAAACAAAAAGTTACAGAACAACCTGTTTTAGCACTTCCAGATTTTAATAAGGTGTTTCAAGTAGATTGTGATGCTAGTGGTACTGCAATAGGAGCTGTTATGAGCCAAGAAGGTAAACCTATTGCTTATTTCAGTGAGAAGTTAAATGATGCCAAGAGGAAATATTCTGTTTATGATCAGGAATTTTATGCTATAGTTCAAGCATTAAAGAAGTGGAGACACTATTTGCTTCCTAAGGAGTTTGTTTTGTATACTGATCATCAAGCTTTGCAATATTTGAATAGTCAAGGAAAGTTGAATCAAAGGCATTTGAAATGGGTTGAATTTTTGCAGAGTTATACATTTGTTTTGAAACACGGGAGTGGAAAGTCTAATAGGGTTGCAGATGCTCTTAGCAGAAGGCAACTACTGCTGACAGAAATGCAGATTAAAGTGGTTGGGTTCAAGGAGCTCAAGAATTTGTATCCAGAGGATCCTGATTTTGGTGAAGCTTGGAAAGCTTGTACAGAACCTGTTACTCTAGACAGGACGAAATGGTTGGATTTCATCATCCAGGATGATATGCTATTCAGAGGGAGTCAGTTGTGCATTCCACGAAGTTCTATGAGGGAGAATCTCATCAAGGAGAAGCATAGTGGAGGATTGGCTGGACACTTTGGTCGTGATAAAACCCTTGGTTTGGTTAGTGAGAATTATTATTGGCCACAATTGCAGCAAGATGTGAAGAAGTTTGTACAGAGTTGCAGAATATGTCAGATGGCGAAAGGAGTGAAGCAGAATACAGGATTGTATCAGCCATTACCCGTACCAGAGAAGCCTTGGGAGGATATCAGCATGGACTTTGTTCTTGGTTTAGCGAGGACACAGCGGGGACACGATTCAATTTTTGTGGTAGTTGACAGATTTTCAAAGATGGCACATTTCATTCCCTGCAAGAAGACTAATGATGCTGTTCATGTAGCAGAATTGTTTTTCAGAGAAGTAGTGAGACTTCATGGTTTGCCAAAGACCATAGTTTCAGATCGGGACACTAAGTTTGTTGGATATTTCTGGCGTACATTGTGGAAGAAGTTAAAGACAGATTTGAAGTTCAGTTCATCACATCATCCGCAGACTGATGGACAAACAGAGGTGGTGAATAGGAGTTTGGGAAATTTGCTGAGATGTTTGGTTGGAGATAAGCCAACAGGATGGGATTTGATTTTACCACAGGCAGAATTTGCATACAATAATTCTGTCAACAGGAGCACTGGTAAATCACCATTCCAAATTGTATATGGAAGTAGTCCAAGAAATGCATCTGAATTAAGGAAGATAGATAAAGGAGAAATAAGTAGTGCTGAAGCTGAGGATTTTGCAGAACACTTGAAGAACATCCATGAGGAGGTGAGGAAGCATATTACCAAGATGAACGCACAGTATAAGGCTAAGGCAGATGAGAAAAGGAGGTATAAGGAATTTCAAGTTGGTGATGAAGTCATGGTTCATTTGCGGAAGGAGCGGTTTCCAGTTGGTACATACAACAAGCTGAAAATGAAGAAGTTTGGACCATGTAGGATACTGAAGAAACATGATTCAGGAAATGCATATGAGGTAGAATTGCCTACTGAGCTAAATATTTCACCAGTGTTTAACATTTCAGACCTGACAGAGTATCATGAAGGAGGTGTTGAAGATGAGATCACAGCAGCACAGTGGAGTATTCCAGCAACTAGTTCAGACACTAAGGAGATCGAAGATATACTGGACAGTGGTATTGGCAGAAGCACAAGGAACAGGATATATGCAGAATATCTGGTCAAGTGGAAAGGACGACCTGTTGAAGATTCATCATGGCTGACAAAGGAGGAGATTAGCCGTCTTGGTTTTCCTCTGCACACCTGAGTCGTGACAGGGTCACTTCTCAAATTACCCCGGGTGTCTGATGCAGGAGCATCCTGGGTGTAAGAGCAATCTTGCATCACCCAAAAATATTTCTATTTTTGTATTCAATAATGGGCTATTTTGTGCAGAGCTGCTATTTATGGAAAGTTACTATTTTTGGTAATTTTTGTATGTGCTCAGAATGATCTGATTTCTTTCTTGGAGGTTCATTTTGGTCATATAAGTCTGCCAGTAAAGTTTCATTGCCAGATCAAGTGTATATTGGAAGATATTGAAGATTTTCGGTATTGGCAGCAGGGTACAGAAACTTCGAACTCAGTTTTGAAAGCTTTAGAGGCCCCGAATGAGGTCGAATTTTGGGCTGAATGAAGCAGGTGTTGTAGAGCTCCTCGCGCCCTTTCCGAAATGGGGTTACAATAGTCAGTCGGGTCAACTGGTGATGACTTATGGTCTTCGGAAGTTGGGTCACCTGAAATGGCGGAAAATGATTTTTCTTCAAAATTTCTGTTCGGGTTTCAAAATTTATTTTGAGCCGACTATGATGTAATGAAATGTAAAATAAAAAAACTAATTCTAAGTTTGGTCGGCCTTATTGGCTAAAATTCTGGAACCTTCCCAGGCGGTGGAAAATTGCCTATATAAGGAAGGCTGTATTATTGTCTTAGGCAGTTCAGAATAGTTCTGGGTAGTAGATCTGGGTATTGATTCGAGGCTTTGTCCTACAGAATATTGTAAGGGAATGCCCATGTGGCTTTGCATATTGTAATTCTGAAAGTTTGTAATTCCACATTTGTGGAGATAATAAGAAGCCAATTTTCTGTTCTTGCATATTGTTGTTGTTTCTCTGTTTCTGTTATGTGTTTGTGGTATTAAGGGGAGCACCCTTCATCAGGTGGTATCAGAGCAGGAGTTCTTGAGTGTGTAAACAGATCGCCCACTGTGAGACAGTTTGAACCAGGACCGTGGCTAGGGTTTCAGCGCGCATCGCGAAAATGCCTCCACGAAGGGAACGTGGCGGAAGAGCTGGTGTTGTAACACCTGAGGTTAGAGAGCTGCAGAGACAAGTGCGAGCATTGCAAGAAGAGATTCGCAGAGGAATGAATCTTAATGTCAGAGATGAAAGCGAGGATGAAGTCGAAGAAGAATATCAAGAAGGAGAAGTTGAAATTGTGAACCACGAGGAAGAAAGACTTTTTCGGGCGATTTCCAAGATTGGGAAAAGACCTAAGATTGAGGTTCCTACATTTTTTGGAAATCTTAACCCAGAAGAATTGATCGACTGGATCAATGAATGTGAGGAATATTTTGAGTATGAAGATGTTGAGGATCCTGATAGGGTCAAATTTGCGAAGGCCAGACTGAAAGGTCATGCAAAGATCTGGTGGCAAGAAATTCAATTGGAGCGAAATAGAAGAGGGAAAGATAAAATCACAAGATGGGATCGGATGGTGGATAAATTGAAGCGACAGTTCATTCCTGTTGATTATGAGCTTGATCTACTAAAGAAAATGCAAAGTTTGAAGCAAGCAGGAAGATCTGTTCAGGAGTATACAGAGGAGTTCTATCGACTTCTCATCAGAACAGGCCATGCAGAAGCTGATAAGGAGAAAGTTGCCCGATACCTTAATGGGTTAAGGCCAAGCATTCAGGAGGAGCTAAATCTGGTTCGAATGAACAGTATTGAGGAGGCATACCAGTTTGACCTAAAAGTAGAGGAAAAGCTGAACAAGAAGTTTGAGAGCAGACAAAACGGAAGAGGTCGCGGTGGACGATCTGGTGGACGGTCATATGGTGGCCGAAATGAAGATCCGAAAAAGAAGGATGAGGCTAGTAGCAGTCAGAATCAGCGAGGAAATAATTCCAATCACTTCCAGGATCAGAATAATAGAGATCAAAGAGGAAGAGGAAGAGGACAAGGATCTGGAAGAGGTGGCTTCCGTGGAACATGTTTTCACTGTGGAGAAGAAGGTCATAGGGCATTTGAATGTCCTCAACGCCAAGGCAGAACAGACAGGAGAAATGAAGGCCAGGCCAGAATTGCACATGTAGATGAAGATGCCAGATCATCAAATTCTGAAGATGCTGAAAGAGGAGAAACGTTGATTAACAGAAGAGTCCTGTTGAGTGGTGAGAATGAGCCTGAGCAAAGGAGGAGCTTGTTTCGCACCAGGTGCAAGTGTGAAGGTAAATGTTGTGATGTGATTATCGATAGTGGAAGCACTGACAATTTGGTGTCAGAAGAGATGGTGACAAAGTTGAAGCTCAAGAGACAGAAACACCCACATCCATATCGGATTGCCTGGGTACAGGATGACCACAAGGTCATGGTCAATGAACAATGCCTGGTGAAGTTCAAGATTGGCGGATACCAAGATGAGGTATTATGTGATATCATATCTATGGATGCATGTCATATGTTGTTGGGTAGACCATGGCAGTTTGACAGATGTGCTGTACATGATGGCCGTGCGAATACCTATTCCCTGACAAAGGATGGAGTGTGACATAAGCTAAAACCATTGAAGGAGACTGAAGAAAAGGTATGTGGTAATGCAAGGATAACTTTTGTTGATGGAAGAAATTTCCTAGATGGTATGAGGCATGAGCATGTATGTTTTGCTTTAATTCCAAAAGCTGGTAAAGAGGAAGTAAAAGATGTTCCTGTAGAAGTTGCAGATTTGTTGAATGAGTTTCAGGATATTGTATCCGATAACGTGCCTGATGGATTACCACCAGTTAGGAAGATCAGTCATCAAATGGATTTGATCCCAAGAGCGAGTTTGCCGAATAAGGCAGCACACAGAATGACACCTGCAGAAAGTGAGGAGTTGAATAGACAAGTACATGAACTGCTACAGAAAGGATTGATCCGTGAGAGTCTGAGTCCCTGTGCTGTACCAGCGGTATTAGCACCAAAGAAGAATGGAGAGTGGAGGATGTGTACAGATTCTAGGGCAATAAACAAGATCACAATCAAGTACAGGTTTCCATTGCCACGAATGGATGATATTATGGACTGTTTGAGTGGAGCTGTGTATTTTTCAAAGATAGATCTGAAAAGTGGATATCATCAGATTCGGATCAGAGAAGGAGATGAATGGAAGACTGCCTTCAAGACAAAGGAAGGACTGTATGAGTGGTTAGTCATGCCTTTTGGGCTAACCAATGCACCGAGCACTTTCATGCGGCTCATGAACGAGGTTCTGAAAGAATTTCTAGGTAAGTTTGTCATTGTTTACCTAGATGATATTCTGATCTTTAGTAAGACATTGGAGGAGCATATGATGCATATTCGTATGGTATTTGAGAAGCTGAGAGAAGAGAAATTGTTGATTAATTTGAAGAAGTGCAGTTTTGTGAAGAAAGAGTTGGTGTATTTGGGATTTGTAGTTTCAGCAGAAGGTCTAAAAATGGACCCAGAGAAGGTACAGGCTATCCTTGAATGGCCTACTCCAAGGAGTGCTACTGAGGTAAGATCTTTTCATGGTTTGGCTAGCTTTTACAGAAAGTTTATCAGAAATTTTAGGAGTATTTGTGGACCCTTGACTGAAACAATGAGAGGGGATAGAAAAGAGCTTAAGTGGACTAATGGGGCAGAAAAGAGTTTTCAATTATTTAAACAAAAAGTTACAGAACAACCTGTTTTAGCACTTCCAGATTTTAATAAGGTGTTTCAAGTAGATTGTGATGCTAGTGGTACTGCAATAGGAGCTGTTATGAGCCAAGAAGGTAAACCTATTGCTTATTTCAGTGAGAAGTTAAATGATGCCAAGAGGAAATATTCTGTTTATGATCAGGAATTTTATGCTATAGTTCAAGCATTAAAGAAGTGGAGACACTATTTGCTTCCTAAGGAGTTTGTTTTGTATACTGATCATCAAGCTTTGCAATATTTGAATAGTCAAGGAAAGTTGAATCAAAGGCATTTGAAATGGGTTGAATTTTTGCAGAGTTATACATTTGTTTTAAAACACGGGAGTGGAAAGTCTAATAGGGTTGCAGATGCTCTTAGCAGAAGGCAACTACTGCTGACAGAAATGCAGATTGAAGTGGTTGGGTTCAAGGAGCTCAAGAATTTGTATCCAGAGGATCCTGATTTTGGTGAAGCTTGGAAAGCTTGTACAGAACCTGTTACTCTAGACAGGACGAAATGGTTGGATTTCATCATCCAGGATGATATGCTATTCAGAGGGAGTCAGTTGTGCATTCCACGAAGTTCTATGAGGGAGAATCTCATCAAGGAGAAGCATAGTGGAGGATTGGCTGGACACTTTGGTCGTGATAAAACCCTTGGTTTGGTTAGTGAGAATTATTATTGGCCACAATTGCAGCAAGATGTGAAGAAGTTTGTACAGAGTTGCAGAATATGTCAGATGGCGAAAGGAGTGAAGCAGAATACAGGATTGTATCAGCCATTACCCGTACCAGAGAAGCCTTGGGAGGATATCAGCATGGACTTTGTTCTTGGTTTACCGAGGACACAGCGGGGACACGATTCAATTTTTGTGGTAGTTGACAGATTTTCAAAGATGGCACATTTCATTCCCTGCAAGAAGACTAATGATGCTGTTCATGTAGCAGAATTGTTTTTCAGAGAAGTAGTGAGACTTCATGGTTTGCCAAAGACCATAGTTTCAGATCGGGACACTAAGTTTGTTGGATATTTCTGGCGTACATTGTGGAAGAAGTTAAAGACAGATTTGAAGTTCAGTTCATCACATCATCCGCAGACTGATGGACAAACAGAGGTGGTGAATAGGAGTTTGGGAAATTTGCTGAGATGTTTGGTTGGAGATAAGCCAACAGGATGGGATTTGATTTTACCACAGGCAGAATTTGCATACAATAATTCTGTCAACAAGAGCACTGGTAAATCACCATTCCAAATTGTATATGGAAGTAGTCCAAGAAATGCATCTGAATTAAGGAAGATAGATAAAGGAGAAATAAGTAGTGCTGAAGCTGAGGATTTTGCAGAACACTTGAAGAACATCCATGAGGAGGTGAGGAAGCATATTACCAAGATGAACGCACAGTATAAGGCTAAGGCAGATGAGAAAAGGAGGTATAAGGAATTTCAAGTTGGTGATGAAGTCATGGTTCATTTGCGGAAGGAGCGGTTTCCATTTGGTACATACAACAAGCTGAAAATGAAGAAGTTTGGACCATGTAGGATACTGAAGAAACATGATTCAGGAAATGCATATGAGGTAGAATTGCCTACTGAGCTAAATATTTCACCAGTGTTTAACATTTCAGACCTGACAGAGTATCATGAAGGAGGTGTTGAAGATGAGATCACAGCAGCACAGTGGAGTATTCCAGCAACTAGTTCAGACACTAAGGAGATCGAAGATATACTGGACAGTGGTATTGGCAGAAGCACAAGGAACAGGATATATGCAGAATATCTGGTCAAGTGGAAAGGACGACCTGTTGAAGATTCATCATGGCTGACAAAGGAGGAGATTAGCCATCTTGGTTTTCCTCTGCACACCTGAGTCGTGACAGGGTCACTTCTCAAATTACCCCGGGTGTCTGATGCAGGAGCATCCTGGGTGTAAGAGCAATCTTGCATCACCCAAAAATATTTCTATTTTTGTATTCAATAATGGGCTATTTTGTGCAGAGCTGCTATTTATGGAAAGTTACTATTTTTGGTAATTTTTGTATGTGCTCAGAATGATCTGATTTCTTTCTTGGAGGTTCATTTTGGTCATATAAGTCTGCCAGTAAAGTTTCATTGCCAGATCAAGTGTATATTGGAAGATATTGAAGATTTTCGGTATTGGCAGCAGGGTACAGAAACTTCGAACTCAGTTTTGAAAGCTTTAGAGGCCCCGGATGAGGTCGAATTTTGGGTTGAATGAAGCTTGCTTATTCAGGTGTTGTAGAGCTCCTCGTGCCCTTTCCGAAATGGGGTTACAATAGTCAATCGGGTCAACTGGTGATGACTTATGGTCTTCGGAAGTTGGGTCACCTGAAATGGCGGAAAATGATTTTTCTTCAAAATTTATGTTCGGGTTTCAAAATTTATTTTGAGCCGACTATGATGTAATGAAATGTAAAATAAAAAAACTAATTCTAAGTTTGGTCGGCCTTATTGGCTAAAATTCTGGAACCTTCCCAGGTGGTGGAAAATTGCCTATATAAGGAAGGCTGTATTATTGTCTTAGGCAGTTCAGAATAGTTCTGGGTAGTAGATCTGGGTATTGATTCGAGGCTTTGTCCTACAGAATATTGTAAGGGAATGCCCATGTGGCTTTGCATATTGTAATTCTGAAAGTTTGTAATTCCACATTTGTGGAGATAATAAGAAGCCAATTTTCTGTTCTTGCATATTGTTGTTGTTTCTCTGTTTCTGTTATGTGTTTGTGATATTAAGGGGAGCACCCTTCATCAAACACTTTTATTGATCTATGCTTTAACATGAAACTAACGATTATTTTCTATTCAACAAGCCATTTATGAAACTTTGATTTACTTATAATGATGTTAATGTGCAGGATACTAAAAATAAACATTCAAGTAAAAGCATGCAAGCATAAATCAATCATTACCACATGAAGGATACAATGGAATGAAAAGTTATGCAAAGTTTATGCTTGCTTATACATACTTATTTTACTATCATTTATTTTTAACATGCTAAATTAACTATAAGAACAAAATACAGGTTATACCTCGCAAAAACAACCAACACAACCATAAAACATAACAAATAATTCCACATAAGAATAGTTCCACATGTTTTATCTGACAGCTATAATTTACTCTGACAAGAAGATAGAATCCAAATGCAGGCATACAAAAATTCTACCTATCAGATAAAACATGTGGTACTTGTTCTTATATGGAATATACTACAACAGACTCCATTGGTACAACAAGAAAAGACAACAACATCCATGGAAAATCTACACAGGTAACAATTATAACTTTTTAAAGTTCAAATGTACTTCATGACAAGTTAATTTAGCTCAACTCCTGCTGAAGATCCATAACACAAGAATCATCACAACAAAAGCATCTACAAAAATCATGAATTATAAATAATACAATTGGTTGTCTAATCAGAGAGTACCTTTCGATTTCCTACTTCTACTATCAACAACTTTATCAAAAGATTATTTCTCACCATTTTAACCTATATAATATCTTGCAAACACGTTCAAAACTTTGTTGTTAAATGCTATACAGTGAATCTTTCTAATCCTCTATTCTACAATTTACTGGTACATTGTGCCTAAAAGATAGATCGACCAAAGGTATGGGCATTTTTCAAATTTTCTTTTCATTTTTTATTTTCTCTTCTAGTAAAAATATATAGTGAATAGAATCTTAAAGTTACATTACAATGCTAAACTTATTTCACATGTCTTAGTCTTATATTCTATTAATAGTATTCATTCATTTATCATTTAATCTTTTCACTTCCCATCTACTATAAATTTATCTTTACCAATAACATCATATCTATATTCACTCAAATACTTAACACCTCTTTCTCACCGAATATTCATTCTTTTGACATGAAAATTAAATGGAGATCTTTCAATTTCTATTGGTTTTCCACAGACAAACAGTTGCATCTTTCTTATGTTGCTGCCTTCATTGACATATAACATTATTTACTATATGATAACTGAAGGTCTTGCAAAATTTAGGTACTTTTTTTAATAATTTAATTTTAAGTTTCTCACCAATTTGTCCAATTTGATATTACACACATATTCATGTATTATTTGATGTAAGTGTTCCGCATACTATATGTAGACTTATTTCCTTTGTTTAACATTCTTATTTTCTTTGATAGATGCTTGGACTATTCAAATAAATCGACATAATGATATCTTATGATAAAAATACTCTACTGGCATGATGAACAGAAATAGGAGAAGACCAATCCTCCATTTCTCTGAATAAAGAACAAAAGTCAGTTCCACAATAATTCTCTTAATGCATTTAAGCATGTTTCTTCTTCTTTCCAGCTTACAACATGTCGACTTAATTGCATGCATGAATATCTTTCAAAGCTAAAATATGAGATTGAAATTGTTCTTCATTTATATGTGAGCTTTGTAAATCTTTTAGTTGTTCTCCTATCAAAAGAGCTATTGGTTATTGTACAAACAATATCATACATTTATTATACAGGGTAACCCTTTCATTAATTACAAAAATCTATATAGTAAGATGGAAATGTTTTTGTTATTCTTTACTGAGAACAGTACTTGTCTGTGAGATCAACAGATTTCAATATGAAATTTTATTGGTAGTGCATTTCTTACATTTCAGATATGACCTCACCTCTCCTCAAACTGTATAATATATCACTATCAATATCTATATAATTAGAATCACTATCAATCTATTTCTAGCATGTTCAAAATTAAATTCATATTTACATCTTTTTATACTCTTTTAATAATAGGTAAAGATTCATATCATTCAGTATTTGGTTTTACCTTTTCGTATCTTGATATTACACACATATTCATGTATTTTTTGATGTAAGTATTACACATACTATATGTAGACTAATTTTCTCTGTTTAACATTCTTATTTTCTTTGAAACATGCTTGGGCTATTCAAATAGATTGACATAACGTTATCTTATGATAAAAAATAGTCTAATGGCATGGTGTATAGAAATAGGAGAAGACCAATCCTCTATTTCTCTGACTAAAGAATAAAAGTCAGTTCCAAAAAAATTATGTTAATGCATTTAAGCATGTTTCTTCCTTTTTCCAGCTTACAACATGTCAACTTAATTGCATGCATGAATATCTTTCAATGCTAAAATGTGAGATTGAAGTTGTTCTTCATCTGCATGTGAGCTTTGTAAATCTTTTAGGTGTTCTCCTATCAAAATAGCTATTGGTTATTGTACAAACAATATTATATGTTTATAATACAGGGCTACCCTTTCATTAATTGCAAAAAACTATATAGTAAGATGGAAATATTTTTGTTCTTCTTTACTAAAAACAATACTTGTCTGTGATATTAGAAGATTCCAATATGTAGTTATTGGTAGTGCATTTCTTATATTTCAAATATTACCTCACCTCTCCTCAAACTGTATAATATATCACTATCATCATCTATATAATTAGAATCACTATCCATCTGTTTCTAGCATGTTCAAAATTAAATTAATATTTACATCTTTTTGTACTTTTTTAATAATAGGTAAAGATTCATATAATTTGGTATTTGGTTTTACCTTTTCGTATTTTGACAATCAATGCTACAACTTATGTTGCATGTTCTTACTTATCTTAGATCAATAATAGTTCTCATTCAATTAACGTTATATCCACTCAAAGTCTCCAAAATAAAATTCTCACTCTCATGTTCTCTTATAAGATTCTTATATCTTTAATATATAAACTCATCATTATAAACATAACAAATCTTATATTTAAACAATAACAAAATTACACGTTTATTAGTAAATTGAGAAAATGAAAAATATACTCAAAATTAAAATAACATACTTTCAATTACTTACAACATACTAAGCACAAAAGGAAAGAGAATAAGCCGATTCTACATGAAGGTCTTATTCTTCTCATTATTGAGCATATTAGTAAGAAGGTGGCTCTCAGCTCCTCTCCTCCCCAACTCTTGGAGGGTGGGCCTGCCATTAGCTTGGCTAAGAGAGGTAGGGAGGTTGCAGTTAAGGAGGGCTCGTCCTCTTAAAAACTAAAATTAGATAAGAAAGATGGTATGGATACTGAATCGAAAGGGGCTAGTGTTGAGGGTTTCTTGGACTTTAAAGGGATTTCTCCTAAAAAGCCTAAGAATGATAGCAAGGACTCTTTTTCTGCTACTGGGAGTGATACAGAAGCGGGGGGAATAAAAACATTGAGGTTATGTCAAGGATATGGATGATCAGAGTGATCTTGGGGTCAGAAGGTCCATATCCTGGTTGACTATGACAGTTCTATGGACCATGAAGTCCCCATTTCTTTGAACAATATTATTGCTACTGAAGAGGTATCAGATAAAAAAGAGAGTGATGTGATAGGTAAGGAGACCCTTCTAGATTTAAGGATATTCCATCCTCTTCCAGAACTATCCCCTTCCTTAAGACTGTTGATATGCAGGAGAGGAATGTCCAGCTCCTTAGAAAATATTTGGAGGACAAAATTGAACCTCCTTTTGGAGTTATGCGGCCAAGGTGATGTCCATGTATTCCTTATGTTTGTTCAAATGGTTCTTTCATGAGATAAAAACTCTGAGTCTCAACCTCAGATCTCTCTCCGCCAAAGTGGACATTATTCAAGAAAGATTAGGTGTTGAGTTGGATGGCATGACCGAAGCTGGGGAGAACATGGATGAGGTGGGCTTGATGCAGGACAAGATTGACTGGTTATAGGCTAGTTTTTTGTACTGTGGCCGAGTTTGCTAGTGGGCTGGTTTTCTAAGCCCTATTTTTCTTGGGTGGTTTTAATGACTTATCTTTAATATCTATGTTGTAAGGGGTTTTGGGTCCCCAGTTAAAACCTATTTTTACGAATAATAAAAAATATACTATCTTCCATTAATTAAGTAAATAAAATGGCATTACTATCATCAAAAATAATAAGTCAAATACTGGATCATATATCTATTGTACAACCATATTAACAAATAATATAAAACCATTGTATTCAACAAGAACATTCTAAAATTACGATAACATTATCTACCAATAAAAATATTTAACAAGCTTGTTCATCTAATATATTTCAAATTCAAATTCTAACCTCGTACCATACATATTGGACTATCGACAATTAACAATAATTTAAATATTTAACAAGCTTCTTTAAATATGTGTTGGATTAAAAACTATGGAAATTCAATTTATCAAGCTTCTTCATTAAATTATAATTCTAATCCAATACCAACATTTCATTGTTTCAAGAAAGGGTTTAACAAAACAAAAACAAAAACAAAAAGAACTCCAATACAACTAACCTATATCAATCAATTGGTTGTTCACAAACATAATTACCATATCAAAACAATTGAATCATTCCAAACTTTTTCTCTAAATATAATTGAATCAATTGGTTGTTCACAAGTACCTTTCAAACCCAAAAAATAAAAATAAAAATGAACTCATCATTATAAACATTACAAAAAAAAGTCATTAAACACAACAATATAAATCAATCAATTAAATTGAATTCTCTCTACATATCTACTGAAACAATATAAAAAAAAACCTATATCAATCAATTGATTGTTCACAAACATAATTACCATATCAAAATAATTGAATCATTCCAAACATTTTCTCTAAATATAATTGAATCAATTGGTTGTTCACAAGTACCTTTCAAACCCAAAAAAATAAAAAAACGAACTGATCATTATAAACATTACAAAAAAAAGTCATTAAACACAAAACAAGACAAATCAATCAATTAAATTGAATCCACTCTACATATCTACTGAAACAATATAAAATTTATTTTTTAAATCATTACAAAACAACTAAAAACTTAATAAAGTATCTACTAAAAAAAATACAATCAAACTAAATTGAAACAAATACTAACAAACAATTATAAATATATTAATACAACCCAAAATAAAAACTTCTACACATACAAAACAACAAACAAATACAAAAAAACAACATAACAAATTAAAAACATATATTTCAAATTATATATCACACTTAACATATCTTTGCATACCAAGATGCAATTGCTAGTCTGTAGTCATTTAAAAATTGAAAAATCAAAAGTTTTTAATTTGAGTCAAATATATACTGGGGTCATCCAGCTGTTTTGGAACTAATTATTGAGCATCGGAGACAGTAGCGAACATACCAAATACTGAATATATCTCCTATCCCTATCCCCATCCGATCCCATCCCATCCCACCCACCCACCCACCCACCCACCATTCTTATATCTTAAAGATAAAGGTGACTGCATCGCGACTTATAAGTGAACAGTGAATATTTACCAAAAAATAAGTGTCCCCCTTGGTAAGATATACGTTTTAGTGTATGATTTAGACGTTGCCAGTAATGCGTCCCACGAGGCTCTCATGCGAAGAAACAACATGCGTCCCACGAGGCTCTCATGTGAAGAAACAACACTCAAATAAATCAATCCGATTCCAAACGCATTATGAAAAAAAAAATAGAAAGACGTACCCGTCAATTGGCCCATTAATTTGAGATATATGTGCAGACTTTAGGGCACCTCATTACTCCATCATAGTCATTAAACGTCTAGTACCAGATTGGGGACCAAATTACAGCGATGTCGCTCCCAATCTGATCATAACAGTCTGATTCCGAACAAAATATAGTCCCTCGTACCTAGAAAATGGGTAGCAGGTACGTCCCATCAACTGGTCCATTAATTTGACATATGAAAAGAAAGTCAGTTTACCACGAACATTACAAGACTGGCACCTAATCTGAACATCATACAGATGATGTCATATGATATCATCCTTCTCTTGATGGCAATTTCAAGTTTTTAGACCCCACTCCGGTGGTGTCTATCCAACCACTACGGAGCCCTTGAGTCTTAAAACAGCTGCTCCCAAAGTTCACTACGCTTTTTTCACAGCCTCTGTTTCTCTCTGCCTCATCCTTTTCATGTCAAATCTAATAATTTTTGCTGTGTCATATGACCAACAGGTGAAGTCTATTCTCTCTTCGCAACGAATATAATTATCTCGATTTTCTGATATAGGATCGAGTTCATAATTTTTGCCTCTCCACCATTTTAGTGTTTTATGCTCCCACATAGTATTTTCCTCTAAATCATGATCTCTTCTGTTTTCTCTTTATTGTAAATACTCTCCATCTCTGTAGTGTTTTCAGCTAGCCATTATCTATTCTATCTTATCTTTGGAATGGGCAATGGTTGCTGCTCTGCGTTGTGTTCCTTGGAAAACAAGATTGCAATAGATTTGGGGCGCCTTGAAAAACTGGTGCGAACTTGCTTTTGTTAGTTTCATGTGAGGGAGAAAAACTCGGCTGCTTCCTGCTATTCCTCTGCCTTTTTCTTTGTTTCGAAATTGTATGTGTCTTTTGACTTAATTTTTACTTAGATACAATTAAAATAATTTTAAATTTTAATTTAAAATAGTTAAAATAATAATTTAAGCATTTAATAAAAAATTTAAACTCTTCTCTTATGTATAAGTGGTATTTATATACAAATATTATAATAGTAGTGTACAAATAGGTCAATTATTAACCAAAAGTTAAAAAATGATCACGTATTGATACATTTGTTATCATTTGTGGAGCTCTTTTAGAATTGGTATTTGGGAGATCAAGTGTGTGTGGAGTGTGTAGTTGTTGCAACACGTTTGGACATTATTGATGCTCTTCCCTTAGTACAAAGGGCCTTTAGAAGCTTTTAAAAAAAAATTTAAAAGTATGTTTTAAGGAATGGATGTTTTTGGAACACAAGACCTTTGTATTGGACATAAGACTCGGATGTGGGAACTATTTTGACTTGATAGGGAAAAACAGCTAAGAGTACATTGATTTGGATTCCTCATGTACAAGCAATTAATTATAGTAAATTGTGAGTCCTATTGAAAAATGATGTGAACGCTTGAAGACTGTACTGAGAAGCAATACCTTTCATGCAATAGGTATTTTTGGTGCACCAAGCAACCTGGACAACCAAATGGGACGCTTAGGTAAGTGTCCCATGAGGGGCACTTAAGCTCTATGGGTTATGATCAAATTTAAAAGAAAAAGGAATAGAGGACTAATAGTCATTTATCTAGCCATTTCTTTAATCATTTATTTAGTCATTTAGTTATTCAGCTAACCAATTATTTAATTGTGATTTTACTTGATGACCGGATTAGTCATTTATACTTGTGAATTGTAAAAAATAGTAGAATTTAGTCATTTTTAGTCACGTCACTAAAAAATTTAGTCACTTAGTCGCATATTTGCCAAATTCTACTAGTGTCATGTTCATAATATTTTGTTGTTTATAAACTTGTTGTTTTCTCAATAAACTTAGTGTTCTTATTTCTTGGGAATGCAGGGATTACAATTATGATGGACATGTGAGATTCTTCTACTGTTCTTTGGAGTATATCTTAATTTAATTGTTTGTCTCACCATTTAGTTCTAGTATTTTTCTCTAATACTAATATTTTAAGAATAGTGTAAGAATAAGGACATGAGTACACTAGTACAAAAACAACAATATATGACTAAATAAACTATCAAAAATTGTATATAAATGACTAATTTTGGTCACGTGACCATTAGTAGTTTATTGTCGATCATTTATTTCGTGACCAATTTTATGACTAAACTATTTTAGTCATTGATTTGGTCATTGATTTAGTCATTGATTTAATCATTAATTTAATCATTGATTGTTGTTAACTCATCATTTATTTAGTCGTGGTAGTGATATATTTAGTCATTACTTTAGTCATATATTTAATCATTTATTTAGTCATATATTTAGTCATTACTTTAGTCATATATTTCAATCATTAATCTAGTCATATATTTAGTCATATTAGAGCACGATGGAATTGAAATAACAAATACCCATATTGAAATAACAAATACACTAATACATGCAAATGCCTACACTTTACTATCTTTACAAATTTGAACTATATTATGATAATGAAAGTATTACCACATTAAAAGAATTAGTTTTTAATGAATGACGTATGTAGAAAAAAATTATCTAAAGATATTATCGTGTTAATATAAAAATTTAAACTATTGGTTAACCAAGATAATTTTTCCAAATAAAGTCTTAATAAAATAGGTAAAATGTAGGTCTAATTAATTTGACTATATTAAATTAGAATTTTTTTTGAAATGTTATTATGCACTTTATTCTTGATAAGAGGTAAAAAAAAATTATGATATATGATTGCACCTAATTTTTACTTCTTGATAATTGCTTATCTTTGATTTGATTCTAAATATTATAATTTATAAAATATTATCTTCTAATTTTGTAAGATAGTATATAAATTATCAATAAATAAATATATTGAGATTTCTTAAGATATAAATCATATTGTTATCTTCAAACTCAAGTTGGAATAATATTTCTATATTTCAATGTAAGTATAGATCTACAACCAATTTTATTATAATCTTAATAGAATATTTGTATAATTTCATAGATATGAATACTCAACTTTTGATATACAATAAAAAATATAAAAAATATATTTCTATTCAATTTAAATATATTTATTTTTGAGAGAACTCTAACACTATCAAATAAGCATTTTGACTTCTTATACACAACAAAATAAAAGAAATAGGGCATTTTAGAAAAATACAAAGAACCTTTATTTGTTTATTTATGCATTGTGGGGAATAGTGGGGAATGACAAATCCAGGCACTGCACCTGTTTTGCCAAAAATGTTTTCTTAGAAAATATAAAATTTGTCTAATATTAGTGGTATTCTCTTTAATTTCATGGTATAAAATGTATTTAAAAATCCATGGCAAGTCAAAAAGCTATTTATTTCCTGCAAATATTATACACCTGAGTATCTTGCAATTCATGGTTGTTATATAGAATGTCCCATGAAATATTGATGGTAAAACATTGAATCAATATACAATAGATAATCTAAAATTGAATTATACACAATCTAATCTAAAATTGAATTTAGAGTATTCTGAGCAAAAAAGTTTATATAGTATTCTGAATTTTTATTGGCATAAATTTGTCTAAAATAGCCTTAAAATTATAATTAAAAAACTTCTAAGTAGAGCTAAGTGTTGATCAGAATGACTGAGGCTAAAAAAATTAGTCGCTCACCTGCAGATGATTCTAGTGGCAGCAAAGTTGAGATGTTGTGTATGCCCCTTTCAAATTGCCCTGCCAGCCGCCGTTACAGTTAACCTTCTCTCCTATATGAGATTTAGATTTCAATCATAATAACTAGTAAAATAATGTACCAAAATTTGGGCATCATCCTTCTTTATGGAGAGTTGAAACTTCTTTCCATGTGACCATGCTATTTTGGTAGCCTTCCTATTAAATATAGCGCTATTCTAAAATAGGAAAAGCTCATGCTTCAACAGCTCGATTTGCTCATCTAGTCTGCCATATTTCTACCCGCAATAACCACAAAATATTCAGCAAAAAGATGAAAGATTATCTAAGAGCATTATCTTTTAGTCTTTTGTCTATAACTATCTAGTTTTGCATCTTCATAATTTTCTTTTTCTTTTATTGGCACAATACTGGATCATTACTGGTCGTGATTCTAAATTTTGATAATAAAAATTTCTTGTAGATTCCTTTTTTCAACCCTACTTTCTTCAAATTATGTGTATTTTCATTCTTCAACTTTAATTTTCTACACATTTTATTGGATTACAAAGAGGGGGTGAAACAGTAATTCATGATCCAAGATACCTATAAAAATTTTCACTGATTAACTTGGTAGATGCTCACTTAAACACAAATACTATTTACTGATAACAGTGATAAAACTTATAATAATCAGTAAAACATCCACAAAATGATTCATGATGTTTAACACCAGTATTTAACGTGGAAACTAAGCTATAGGAAAAACCATTGTAGGAATTGTCACCCACTAAGAAAATATACTCTTCTGAAGTACATGCCCGATTAAGAGCCAATCTTGTCAAAGATTAGAAAACACACTACTAGGTGTGACTCGGTCAAGGGATTTTCCTCAGACCTGTTAATATCTTCACCCTGTTAGGAGTGGCCTTATTAGAGGACTTTAAACACTCCCTTATAATGTCATATTTTACAAATGTTTTACAATAAGACTGTTAGGTCTACTCGGTAAAGAGATTTTTGTGTCATAAATGCTGGTAAGTAACAGTATACAAAGATTGACCCGTGTATTTGCAACTAACTTTTCATCAGAAGATCCCTTGTGTGATAATTGTCTTCACTTCAATCCTCTGTTATCCTCTGGCATCAACACTTTAACACAATCTTTTTATCAGCTTGGAATCTATCTGTTCCTTCTTCCTGTAATAGTCTGTAACCCCTTCAACTATTCAGTTCATTCGCTATTTGTCCATAAAAGATCATCCTTTATATAGACATATTTTGCCTCTTAATCTCCTATATTACAATTTCCATCAATCAATCTCAACCCTTCAATCCATCAAAAATTGAACTCGGATTTCGGTTACACATTTCCTTTCACTTGGGAACTTGAACTTTTTCTTGAGATTTTTTCCACTTCTTTTGCCACTTCAGATCTAACCATAGATCTTCACTTTGAATTTTATTGTCCGTACATTTCTTGTAACTAACTTTTCTCTTCATCATGATCATCCATCTCATCATAGCTAATCATTAAATATTGATTCCATCCATATTTAATACTTATTTCTTGCTTGGTGACTTCTATTAGAATTTCAGTTAACCATTACTCAGTGACTAAAGCTTTCTTCACTGCTCAATTTCTTTAGTTACTCTTCCTTTACCAAGTTACATACTTTTACCTTTTACCTCTATCGAGTGACAACTCCTGCTTAGTAGCCAAAACACTTTTTCTTACTAACTTGTCAAATCATCATCACCTTGCTTTACTGATTTAACATAATTATATGTTAGGTATAAAATAATTATATCACCACAATCAAATCATTGTCTGATCTGTATCATCTGCCTAATTATGTTCTTCAAGTCACATTCATCTCTTTTCTTTTTCCCCTTAACTCATTCAACTTATATCATTACTGAATGATATGGAAACATAATATAAACTAGAAATCAATTGCTTGACATCAATGACAAGATCATAACTAATCTAACCTTTTTGCTATCATGTATTCCTCCATTCTTTGTCAATCTTCATTATCAGTTCCATATTATCAAATATGATAACAATCTCCCTCTTTGGCATTAATGGAAACACTAAAAAATTCAGTGTCTACTAATTTATGATGGTACTCATTATTGTCATCCATTCTCTATACTATCATTGTACTCCCTCTGAGTAGTAACTTCTTCTTTTCTTATTTCATCAACAATACTCTCCCTCTTAGTTTATTCTCTTTATGTTAATGTATTATCTGTTTCTTTACTCTATGTACTTTGTTTTCTTTATTCTCCCTCTTTGACAATAATGCCAAAGAAACTTATCAAATCCTCTAGGGGTTTGAGGCAAGGGGGTCCTTTATCTCGTGTGCTCTTTGTTATCATGGTTGAATGCCTGGGAAGATTTATTGACAAAATGGTTTAGACGAGGGATTTTAAGGATCTGAATCCCTCTTCAACTAGTCAGGTCTTCTCTCATCAGTATTTTGTGGATGACTATGTTGTCTTAGGGGAAGCTTCAATTAAAAATTTCACTAATATTAAGAAGGCTTTGGATAGCTATGGGTCAGCAACGGGACAGGTCCTCAACTAGGGTAAAAGTTTGGTTTTCTTCTTCAATGTTCCTAAAGAAGGAAACTAAGGATCAAGAATATTATGGGGTGTGAGATGGAGTCCATATCTAGTACCTATTTGGGTCTCCCTCTATGCTTGGAGCCTCCTAATTCCTTCTAGAGTTCTCTGGTGGACAGATTTCATAGAAAGCTGAATGGATGGAAGGGTACTTTTCTCAGTCAGGCGGATAAGAATCAGATTCTTAGATCCACCCTGCAAAGAGTTCCTCTTTATGCCCTTAGTATTTACAAAATTCCTAGAAAGTATGGGGAGGCCATTGAGAAAATCTAGAAATCTTTCCTTTGGACAGGGATGGAAAAAAAGAAAAGGATTTCTCTTATTGCTTGGGAGAAAGTTTGTAGGCCTTTGAATAAAGCAGGATTAGGTCTTCGCAAAATCTAAAACTTTATTGATCATCTAATTGCTAAGATTATTTGGAGACTCTACAATTTGAATGGGGAATGTACTACCATATGGAGGAATGAGTACATTAAGGAGAACCCCACCCTTCAAAGATTTCTTCACAATGAAAATCTTCCAGGGGGGATCCTTTATTTGGAAAAATGTCATAAGAAATAAGGAGATTAGCATAAAAGGTGTTAAATTGAAAGTGGGGATTGGCAGGAGTACTTAGTTTTGGGATGAGGCTTGGTTGATGGATACTCCTCTCAAGACCATCCCTGAGTCGACGATCTTTGAGGAATAATGCAAAAGAAGGTTTGGCTTCAAAGTTGCTGATTATTGGGATACAAACCAATGGGTTGATCTTTCTATTATCCATCATTCTCTTGGTCATCTCAATAAAACCTTAAATTCTTGGTCCTTGATTGAGGAAGAGGATAACCTTATCTAGAAGCATAATAGAAATGGGAATTTTTCTATATCTTCTTTGTATCGCCATGATTTTCAAAATCAAACAAATCCTTGTTAGGCTAATGCTTGGATTAAAGGCCTAACTGTGAAAATCAATGTTTTCTTTTGGATCATGATCCAAAATAAGATCCTCACAACTGATAACTTGCAAAGAAGAGGAATGATTATGTCTAACATTTCTTATTTGTGCAATAAGGATGGGGAATCTATTAACCATTTATCCATCCATTGCCCTTATGTTCACAAGATTTGGGACAAATGTTTAAAACTTCTTAATGTGAATTAGATTTTTCCTAAGGACTTATAGAGCTTGTTCACTTCTTGGGTTCTGCCTTCAAGGAATGAAACTGTTATTAGGGTCTAGAAATTCACTCTACCTTATATTTGTTAGAGGGTTTGGAAAGAAAGGAATGATAGAGTTTTTAGGAATAAAGCATCCAATGAAAAGGTGATATTTCATAAGATTAAAAGAGCTATGCTTGAGAATCTTCACATTAAGGAGAGCCTGTCTGAACCTTCTAATATGGAGGATTCTATATTCTTTGAAAAATAGAAGATTAAAGGGAATTCAAATCATTGCAAGAAAGAGTCTTTGAGAAACAATGCTAGATGGGATTCTCCTTCTAATGGATGGATGAAGGTTAACTTCGATGGTGCTTCGAAAGGGAACTCAGGAGTGGTTGTTTGTGGCATGGTGTTAAGAGATGAGAATGGTGTCTGTAAAGACCTTAGATCCATTCCTCTCAAATTTCAAACTAATCATGTGGTTGAGGCTAATGCGGCTCTCTATGGCATAATTTTGGCTAAAGAGAAGGGTTGCACTAAACTTTGGCTTGAAGGTGATTCTTTAAACATTATAAAATGTTTAAATAAGAACCTTACCCCCTTATGGACTATTCATAATATTATGCAAAGGGCTGAAATCCTAATCAGCTCATTTGAAGAATGCTTCATCACACATAACTTCAGAGAAAAAAAATCATTACTAATTTGGCTGCAAACATTGCGTGCAAGTTGGATAAGATGATGATTTGGGATGACAAGAGCGATTTTCCTTTTGAGGCAAAATCATTAATATATAGTGACCATTTATGGAGCAAGAAGAAGTGTGCAAAGGAGTTATTTAATTATGATTATTGATTACAAGGTGAGGTCTCATAGTTTGTTTCCTTGTGGGAATTACTACTTGGTGATGATGTGTCTAATTTGGCACAAATTATAGGTCTTTTTCGCTAAGTTTAGCATTGCCAATTTTATTCACAACGGCACTTTGAGTTTCTATAGTGATTCTATGAAGGGATCTGAGGAAGAAAAAATAGGAGGAAGTAAGAAAATATTTGAACCTATTAACTGTGATGATTGGAAACAAAATAAGGAGGTTTGGGATATTTTGGAGAAAGGAGGAATGGTGACCTACATGGAGTGATTACATGGTAGAAACCCTACTGTGTCGAAGCAGTTTTGCAAAACCTAGAGGAATGGTATGGTACTAGTGGGTAATTAGCTTATGGAGGTCACGAAGGAAATCATAGCAAAAGATACTGGCATGAGCATGGAGGGTTTAAAGTTTTATAGAGATAGAAGCATTTTTGATAAAGCACCTGAGAAGTTTCCCGTTACTGAGCTGGAGAAATCAAGACTGGTTAAAGAGGACGCCTCTTATTATAACCCTAAACAAATTTCTCAGTCATGGAGGTATATGTTACTTTCTATCATCAACTATGTTACACTTGATGGTAGATTTACCAGAGCTTATGGGCATCACTTTATGTTGTTAAACCACTTCAGGCATAATATGAAGATTAGTCTTCTATTTTATTTGCTGAGTTCTTTGGAGTCCACCATTACTAGTTTTTAGAGGGATCTGAAAGGCAACCATGCCTCTCACCAAGGCCTCATGGTTCTGGTGTATGATCTCCTCAAAACCAAAAAAGTGGAGAAATCTTTTCTAAAGAATCACACTAGGGATGATGAAGAAACAAAGGGTGACGAGGAGGAAATATACAGAGAGGAAATAAAGGATGATGAGGAAGAGCCCTTTGAGGCTTTTTATCCAAAAAAGCCTAAGTTTAAAGGGTTTTCCTCTAAGAGTAATGCTAGAAGGGCTTCCGTTGAGGACTCTGAAATGGATAAAGGCACTGAAGATGAGGGCATTGTTGAGGTTAAGAAGAAATAGGGGAATAAGAGAAAAAAATGTGTGAGCATTGGCACCAAGAAAAAGAAAAAATGGGTATTAAAGAGGAGAATTATTGTTTCCTCGGAAGATGAAGATAATCAGGAACATGAGAAGAATGCTAGGGTTAACATTGGGGAAGAGATAATTGAAGAGGGCAGGATGGAAGTTGACATTGGTAATCTGGGTGATGACCATATTTTTAAAGATAAGGAGAAGGATAATTTACGTCATGCCTACCAGGTTATGGATGAGATTCTGGACAATATTAACAAAGATCTTGCTGGTACCAAGACGACTGAGAACACTAATGAAAACATGGAAAAATTTATTAGTAGGAAAAAAAATTTATCCAAATACAAGATTTTCTTAGTGTATTTTACCTGTGCTCTTAGAAAAATGATGGATGATGTTAACAATATCAAAAAAGATATTCAGGTGATGGACAGTGAGGTTAACATCATTAAGAAGACTAGTTTTAGTGATAAACTTGTGGTTGTTTGCCTGGATGAAATGAAACATGTGGTTGGAAGAGTGGAGGCTTTCTCTGCTATGGTGGACAAGGTTTATGACATAGAAAAAAGACTTAAAGAAAATGAGGATAGAGGCATAGATGGGAATATTGAAGACAGGCTAGGTACCCTAAAAAATAGAGTAGAAAATCTTAAAGACTCGGTAAGGAAGATTGGTGAAAAATGCCTTGTTATTCTTAGGGCTTATACTAAACATGCAAATATTTCAGTTGATAAGATGGTGCAGGACAAAAGTGATAATGAGGCTAAGGAGGTGAAATAAATTGCAGGGCCAAGAAAGCATACTTCAGCGAACACGGGAAAAGCTGGTACCAAAGTTGATAAGGAGGATAAAGACTTGGAGGACCTCAAGAACTCTTCTAGGTAGATGAAGCTCATGATGATCCAGGTTGAAGACCTTATGAAGTACATGTATCTGTTGTTTTCATTGTTGTCCTATCCTTTTTCTATTCTTGATGGGGTCTTTTTTGACATTTTCCTGATATGTCTGTTGCTTAATCTGTTCTTCAGGATTCTATTTTTGGTGTTGCAGTACATGTTTTATAATATTTACCATTATACTTTTATACTTTTTTCAGGGTTTGGGTCCTTGTAAAACCTGCTTTTACTTAATCAGAACAATGCCAAAGAAACATCAATACCTCAAAAGTATAGATATATCATTATAATCACAAACTTCTTAGTCTTTTCACAACTTCAGGCTTCACCTAAAGAGTGAACACTAGCATTGACTCACAAGATAGATATTATATTGAGTCCTTGAATTGATGCAACATGCATCATGCCTTAATCAACATTAGATAGGGGAAGAAACCCTAACTTACCTTAGAGATACTCAAAAGCATCCTTCGGTAATGGCTTTATAAAGATACCAGCTATCTTCTCTTTTGAATTCACATACTCCCATGTTAAATGCTTGTCTTGAACTTTCTCTCTCAAGTAGTGATACTTGATAGATATATGTTTTGTCTTACAATGCATCACTAGATTCTTTGATTTATTAATTGCACTTGTATTACAGTAAATTGAAACAGGATTAGTAATATCTTCATGCATACCTTCTAGTAGTTGTTTGATCCAAAAAATATTAGAAAATTTTATTGCTACTGCCACATACTCAGCTTGTGTTGTAGACTATGAAATACAGCTCTCCTTCTTACTTAACCATGTCACTAGAATTTCTCCCAAAAAGAAAGCTTTGCCACTAGTATTCTTCCTATCATCAACGTTTCCAGCCTAGTCAGTATCAGTGTATACCTTCAAATCAAAATATCCTCATCTTTTCTACAACAAATTGAAATATTCAGTCCATTTTAGATATTTGAATATCCTCTTGACTTCTGACAAGTGTGTCTCCTTACCTGATTTGTAGAGAACCTTTCAACTATCCCAATAGAGTTTGATAGATATGGTCTACTATGAACAACGTACTATAGTTTATCAATCATGGATCGGTAAAGTGTATCATTTACTTCCTTTGCATCATCCCCTTTTGATAATTTGTAACCGAGGCTACAATAAATAAGAAAGAAGATATCTATAGTTAGTTAAAAGAACTTGTCATTCAAATCAATCAACTAGGAACTAACACTACTGAATATCTAATGAAGGTTCACAAGAAAGATATGGTGACTAAGGTGATTGAAGAAGTTCTTGAATTGGTATTATTGGACAAGGTAACTCTATTTGAGTTAATTACTACATTAGAAGAAGATTTAAAGTTTATCCCTTATATATTTTCAAAGATTTTCTTATTTTAAAACTTTACAAAGGAGATAAAGGAATAAGATGAAAATGTGGAAAAAGATCTTACCGAGCTACTATCAAAGATTTCCACCAAGCCCAAAACAATCACAAAATATTTGTTAGGAATGAATGCTGAAAATATCCTATGGGGGAGTATTCACAGCCATTCTGGAATAGTTGTTGTTGCATTCATGACTATGATTATCATTGATGTCAACACAGTGATCTACTGATGATTAGCAAAGAAGAAGACAGTGTTTGAGTTAGCACACATGGGATAGTAAAGATGAATCTATGTGGAGTTGAAGAATCACTCTATGATGTTCTATAAGATAGTGGTTAAGAGCACGTATGAAAATTCATTTATTCATGACAGTTATGTGGAAATCAGTGGAAGTAGTATTCAGGCAGTGTTCCTGAGTAGCGGTTTGTGGAAATCGAATGATATCTCCTAATTGGGATTGAATCTGATCATGTGAAGTTGAAAAGTAGTTGCAAAAATGATGCTAGTGATGTGGATGTGATGCAAGGTTTGAGGTCACACAAGTGAAGAATTATCTTAATTGGAAAGTGACAGTTTTGTGTAATTTTGAAGTAATGTGTGGAAGATTTTATTTTGTAACTTATATGTTGACTCATTTGTAATTATTTGAGTGTGGTATAAAGGAAGGAATCTTTTCCTTATTGTAATATGTAATTGTGTATTGTATTTGAAAGTGAATTGTGGAATTGTGCAATACTTTTTGGAAGAGGATATGCGAAGTATAGAGATCTGGTATTGAGATCTGATGAAGCAGTTGGTGCAGTTTGACACAGTCAAAGAAGGATTATTGATTTGTTGAGATCAGTAATATTTTGGTATTATTCTATTGAGTAATACAAAGATCAATTGGACAGCGTTTTCAGTGATCTTACACCTGAAGTTGTTTAGGCAGTGGGTCCTTCTGTCTTCCATAACTTCTAACAGAGTTAGAATCTTTTAGCAAGGATTCAAAGTCTCCTAACAGGGACTGATATGTACTGAATGTATTTCATAAGACTCCTAACAGATTACATCCTCTCACAAGGAACTTTCATATTAGTGCATCTTTTGTGGGCATCATTCCCACCGAGGTTTACTCTTTGATCAAGAGCTTCCCTAGTTAACATATGTTGTGTTATTATGTTGTTGTGTATGTATATCTTTCTATGGTTGTTGATTACATTACTTACATGGTTAAACTATATTGAAGTTGATAAAAGTTTTATTTATCTGATAACTGATTCACCCCCCCTCTCAATTATCTTGGTGGACTTTACTTTCTAACAATTGGTATCAGAGAAATAGGTCCTTGAAGGAAACTTTTAATAGTTTAAGGAGATCCATGGCAAGCCATTTTAGGAAAGAAAGCCCTAAGTTTGATGGAGTAAATTTTGATAGCTGGAAAGAAAAGATGAAGACACATTTACTTTGTTTAGGACCAAGTTATTGGCTAATCACAAAGAATCAGAAGACTATCATTGATGAGGATAGGATTGAAGAATGTACTAATGAGGAAAGAGATCTATTCATGTGTAACATACTTGCCAAAGAAGCACTTTTGTCAGCCCTTCCGGAAAATGCTCATATGGTCAGGTAAAATATCTAAAAATATCTCATGAAATTTGGTTAGCTTTACAATCTACTTTTGAAGGTGATGACCATGCAAAGAAAGTCAGATTACATAATTGGATATGTGCATTTGAAGACATAAGAATGATAGAAGATCAATCTGTTAGAAGCTATATTGGTAGAATGTCAGAGATTGTTGTAGGCATAAAAGCATGTGAAGGAATAAAGACAGAGAATGAAGTGATATGGAAAATTCTAAGGACATTGACTCTTGCACTTAAGCAAATAACACAGATGATTGAACAAGTTATACCTTGTACTGAGAAATTCACCAAGGAAACTCTTTGTGGAAGATTAGAAGAAACAAAGATGAACTTGAGATAGTCAGGAGACTTACCTAGAATGGAGATAGCATTCAGTGCACTTAGTGTTCACCCTACTTTGTCAAGAAGCATCAGTGTAAGTGGAGATTATGCTAGCAGCAGCAGATCTAGAAATGAAGAAGACATGAAGATTGAAGAAGGTATTGCCTTACTTGTGAAAAGATAACCAGACGGTAAGAAAATCTTTAAATGTTGGACTTGTCAAGAATATGGTCATTTTGCATCTAAATGTCCTAAGAGAGTTAAGAAGTATAGAAAGAACTTTAAACCTAGAAGATCTAAAGAATGTTATTATGCTAATGATGAAGAATTTGAAGCTAGTATGGAGAAATCTTTAAGTGAAAGTGATACTAAGAATGATGATATAGGATTTGTTGCAATTAAAGAAGAAAATCCTGAAACAAAAGTTAAGGAAGAAAAAGCTTTAGTTTCTCAAGTAAAAAAGAAAGTTAATTGGATTATAGATAGTGGTTGTTCACATCATATGACTGGAGACATGAAAAAGTTCATAAAGTTTAACAATTATGATGGAGGAGTTGTTAGAGTTGGAAACAATGCACCTTGTTTGAAAAAAGGTATAGGATCTATTACTCTTGATGGAACGACTAATACTGATGATGTTTACTTTGTGGATGGATTAAAACATAATATTTTGAGTGTTGGACAACTAGTTGATAAGCAATATCAAGTTTGGTTTACTGAGAAAACTTGTGTAATCAAAGACAAGGATGGTAATTTGATTAGTATTGGATCAAGAACCAGAGGTAATGTATTTCAGTTTAATCCTACTGAGATGACATGTTTGATTACTAAGATTGATGACAGTTGGTTATGGTACAGAAGATTTATGTCATACAAACTTTGATAACATTGTGAAAGTGAGTACTACACTTGCAGTAAGAGATTTTTCTAAAATTATGAATCCTACTAACATGATTTGCAAGGAATGTGTGATGGCTAAATAGAAGAGAAGCACATTTCCCAGCAAGAAGTTCACAAGAGTAGAGAAGTTGGAAACTATTCATACAGATTTGAGTGGTCCCACAAGGACTAGAGGATTCTATGGAGAAAGGTATTTTATGATTCTTGTTGATGATTTTACAAGAATGATGTGGATTGCATTTCTTAAGGAAAAGTCTAAGGCATTTGATAAGTTTAAGATTATTAAGAGCAAATTTGAGAATGAATCTGGAATGAAGATTAAATGTTTGAGATCAGATAGAGGTGGAGAATTTACGTCAAAATAATTTAACATTTTTTGTGAAGTGAATGGTATTAAGAGACAGTTTTCAGCCCCTAGGACACCTGAACAAAATGGTATTGTAGAAAGAAGGAACATATCAGTGACTGAAGCAGCAAGAGCCATGCTATTTGAAAATGACTTAGCGAAGATATTCTGGAGAGAAGCAGTGAACACATCAGTATATACAATGAACAAAGTAACAATCAGAGTAGATACAGACATGACACCCTATGAACTATGGTTTGGACATGCACCATCAGTTAAGTTTTTAGAATTTTTGGAAGCAAATGTTATATTAAGAGAGATGATGACATTGGAAAGTTTGATCCTAGAAGTGATGAAGGTATATTTCTTGGATATTCATTGAAGAGAAAATCTTATAGATGTTATAATAAAAGAACTAAGACTATTGTTGAGAGCGCAAATGTTAAAGTTGATGAAAAGTTCAAAATTCAAGAAAGAATGCTTGATTATGAATGAGATGAAGGAACTCATCCTAGAACTAATCTAGAGAATGCAGAATTATTCTATGAAACTGATAGTGATTTGTTGAATGAAAGCTACAGTGAAGAAATCATTGAAGAACCTACAGCAGAAACAAGAACTGAGACACCTGGCAGGAATCTATCAAGAAATCATCCTATTGAGAAGATTATTGGAAGCATAGATAGAGGAGTTTTGA
This sequence comes from Chamaecyparis obtusa, assembly GCA_027943335.1. Classification (NCBI taxonomy): domain Eukaryota; kingdom Viridiplantae; phylum Streptophyta; class Pinopsida; order Cupressales; family Cupressaceae; genus Chamaecyparis; species Chamaecyparis obtusa. The sequence goes on from BSBK01007677.1 coordinate 303,712, forward strand.
CATGAAATAAGGTACAAGAATAGTTGTGTTTAATTTCTCAAATTGAACCTAAATCTACTAATGAAGCCTGTGAAGATGAACATTGGATTAAAGCTATGAAGGAAGAACTAGATCAGATTGAAAAGAACAAGACTTGGGAATTGGTCCCTAGGCCTAAAGATAAGAATGTTATAGGAACTAAATGGGTACTTAGAAACAAGATGAATGAACAAGGAGAAGTTGTAAAGAACAAAGCAAGATTGGTATGTAAAGGATACTCATAGCAAGAAGGAATTGACTATGAAGAAACTTTTTCACCAGTAGCAAGAATTGTAGTAAGAATGTTTTTGGCTTATGCAACCTATAAGAAATTCAAAGTGTATCAGATGGATGTGAAGTCAACATTTCTGAATGGAGAATTGGAAGAAGATGTCTACATTGAGCAACCTGAAGGTTTCCTTTAACTAAAGAAGGAGATATGGTATGTAAACTAAAGAAAGCTTTATATGGACTAAAACAAGCACCGAGAAGTTGGTATGCAAGATTGGATAAGTATTTGATAAAATTAGGATTTGCTAAAGACACAACTGATAGAAACCTGTACACAAAAGAAATTGAAAATGGTTTGTTGGTTGTAGTTATTTTTGTTGATGATATTATCTTTGGAGGAGAAGATGAAGCTAGTGATAAATTTTCAGATGAAATGAAGACTAAATTTGAAATGAGTATGACTGGTAAGATGAAATATTTTTTTGGATTGCAGATAACACAGAACATTGATGGTATCTTCGTAAGTCAGACAAAGTACTTGAATGATTTATTGAAGAGATTTGGAATGGAGAACTATAAACTTGTTGGATTACATATGGTAATCGAACACAAGTTAACTAGCACAAATGAGACTCCTGTAGTGGAATAGAAAAAGTACAGATCCATGATTGGAAGATTGTAATATTTAACTCATACAAGACCAGACATATCACATGTAGTTGGAATTGTTGCAATATTTGAAGTTGAACCCAAAGAATCACATTATGCAGCAGTAAAGAGGATACTGAGGTACTTAAGAGGTACAATTGAATATGGATTGTGGTATGAAAAATATGATGATTTTACCCTATGTGCATATACAGATGCAGATTGGGGAGGTAGTGTTGATGACAAAAATAGCACCAGTGGTGGAGCATTTTTCTTTGGAGGAAGATTGGTTTCTTGGTTAAGCAAGAAGAAGAATTGTATTTCACAAAGCACAGTAGAAGCAGAATATGTGGCAACAACAAACAATTATAATGAGATAATTTGGATGAAACAAATGTTGAAGGATGTTGGAATAAAAAATTTTGAGCCTATTGTTATACATTGTGATAACACCAGCATAATTAGTATGTCTAAGAATCATGTACTATATTCTAAGACAAAGCATATAGAAATAAAGTATCATGTAGTGAGAGAGAAAGTGGCAGAGAAAGAAGTCAGACTTGAGTATATAAGTACAAAAGAGCAAATTGCAGATATACTTACAAAACCTTTTCCTAAGGACACATTTGATTATCTTAGAGGTATGCTTGGGGTTATGCCCCAGCCTTCTTTTGAGAAGTGATGCAGATTGTTGCATCCATCCAGTGGTATATGAGCCCTATCTTTCTTCTAGACTAGATGGTGGTACTTCCTCTATGAGGGAGTATGTGTATCTGAGTTGAGTCATGAGGACTCTAGTGAATGTATTATCTCAAAAGTGTCTTTTGACATTGAAGTTGATGTTGAAATAATGATGAAACATCTGTCATTGATGTCAATGGGGGAGAAGTATACATGAAAAACCATCTATTGGAGAGAATTGAATAGGAAAATGAAGCAAGATTTGATTGATGAAGAGGACTTGAAGTATTTTCAGAGCAGCAGTGTTGCAGTGTTGGTATTCATGGAACTTGGATATTTTTTCATCTATGTTTCCATCAATGCCAATGGGGGAGATTGTTAGGAATGAAATCTGAATATATCCTATGGGGGATTATTCACAGCCATTGTGTAATAGTTATTGTTGCATTCATGACTGTGATTGTCATTGATGTCAACACAATGATCTACTGATGATTAGCAGAGAAGCAGACAATCTTTGAGTTAGCGTACAAGGGATATTGAAGATGAAGCTATGTAGAGTTGAAGACTTACTCTATGATTTTTTATAAGATCTTGGTTAAGAACATGCATGGAAATTCATTTATTCATGACAATTATGTGGAAATCAGTGGAAGCAGTATTCAGGCAGTCTTCCTGAGTAGCGGTTTGTGGAAATAGGATGATATCTCCTAATCAAGATTGAATCTGATCATACAAATTTGAAAATAAGTTGAATACATGATGATAGTGACATGGATGTGAGCGTAAGGTTTGAGGTTGTATGAGTGAAGAATTATCTTAATTGGAAGCTGACAGTTTTGTGTAATTTTGATGTAACATGTGGAAGATTTTATTTTGTAATTTGTATGCCGACTCATTTGTAATTATTTGAGTGTGGCATAAAGGAAGGAATTTTTTCCTCATTGTAATATGTAATTATGTATTATATTTGAAAGTGAATTGTGGAATTGTGCAATACTTGTTGGAAGAGGATATGCGAAGTATAGAGATCTGGTATTGAGATCTGATGAAGCAGTTGGTGCAGTTTGGCACAGTTAGAGAATGAGTATTGAGTTGTTGAGATCAGTAATCTTTTGGTATTATTATGTTGATTAATACAAAGATCATTTGGACAGTGTGTTCAGTGATCTTACACCTGAAGTTGTTTGGGCAATGGGTCCTTCTATCTTCCATAACTCCTAACAGAGTTAGAATCTTTTAGCAGGGATTCAAAGTCTCCTAACAGGGACTGATATGTACTGAATGCATTTCATAAGACTCCTAACATAGTCCATCCTCTCAAAAGGAACTTTCATATTAGTGCATCTTTTTTGGGCATCATTCCCACTGGGGTTTACTCTTTGATCAAGAGGTTCCCTAGTTAACATATCTTGTGTTATTGTGTTGTTGTGTATGTATATCTTTCTATGGTTGTTGATTACATTGCTTACATGGTATAAAATCTATTGAAGTTGATAAAATTTGTATTTATCTGATAACTGATTCACCCCCCCCCCCCCCCCCCCTCTTAGTTATCTTGGTGGACTTTACTTTCTAACAATATTATGAGAAGCTCAAGAAATAGGAGTCCAATTTGAATTCAGAAAGGAGGAGAACCAAATAAGGATGGAATTTTTACAACACCGCACTATTTTTGTCCCACATATTAAATCACTACAAAGGCAGATACAGAGAATAAAAGATCTTGTGAGCACACCACTTGTCAGTGCCATGGACAACATGATGAGTCTAACTGCAAATATTAGTGAGTAGATCATAGTGTTGTAGACACAAGATACTTGCAAGGTATCATTGAATGATGCACAAAATAAATATAAAGGTATTTTTGAAAATATTCTCATACCGGGTAGCAAGTAAGAATTTTGGTCCTTTTGTTAAAAAAGGGGAATATACAAGTATAAGTAAAGAAAGGGGGAATACACATTAAATTTTGTTCAGTATAAGGGGAATATATAATCATACCAGAAAGGGGAGTACATAAAATGATGAATAGATATATACATTATGGAGATGTACAGGATGTATTACTTTAGGGGGAGTAAGAATTTTTACTGAGGAAGAAGAGATATAGGCAAGGATAGAATTTTGCAAATTTTGAAGGTTTTTAACAAACATGCCGAACTAATGTCAAAGGGGGAGATTGATACTCCTGAGATTTAATTTTGTTGTCATTAGGTATAAGGAAATCATTATGTTTGTCAAAGTTATTTGGTAAGGAAGAAAATATGAGTCGGTAAGAAAGAGAAAATATTTGGTAAAATAAATATGTTGACAAGGAATTTTGATAAAGAGAAAGCCAGTATAGACACCGAGCGAGGCAGAACTGAGCACCAAAGAACCATGTTCTACCAAGCACTTAACTGAGAAGAGAACTTAGTTAAAGAAGTTAAATAAAATGTGTTACCAAACAAAAAAGGATGACACTAGATGAGATCTAAGTACATTTGACCTGGACATCGAATAGAAAATGGTTTACAAATCTCGAGGAGATCGAATAATATAATATTGGAGATTGAAACCTAATGACTACACATGATTATGAGGTAAGTTTAGCCAATGGTAAAAATGGATAAAATATGCATTGGAAGTGTATCCAATGCTAGCAACGCTTGGAAGGGAAGATTCTAGAAAACCTAGTACTGCCTCTAGAATTCTATATAAGGAGATTACAGGATGATGAGAAATATGTGCGTGAAGAATTTTATGAAGAAGGAGATTGCATGTATAAGGAATAAGGTGATGAATAGTGAATCCACCGAGTAGCATAGAATTTAGGTACAGTCAAAGATAGAGATGTAGTGAGCATAGAAGTATGATAGTGAAAGGTGCAAAATATGAGGTAATGAGATATTGAGCATAGAGAGTCTGAATAGCATTCATTGATGCAAGTTTGAAAAAAATTTTATGTTACTTATTATAGTTTAATTAGAATTTTGTAAAGAATCTTAACTGAGAAAATATTAATAGATATTTTGTATAAATTCTTTAACTAGGTATAATTCTTATAGTAGAATTGTGAAATCTCTTAACAAATTAGACTTAGTAGTCTTCAAACTCTTAACTGCATTAATACCTTTAATAGGGTAAGCTATCATAAATAGCTAAGAATTGTAGCTCTATCCGAGCAACTTTATTTTTGCAGTAGTGAAGCATTGTGGGTGTCTTCCCAACCGCAGTTTTTATACTCTAACAAGGATTTCTACAATACCAAAATAAGTGTGTTTGGAGTTGATGTTTATCATATATTTTATTTATTTTGATGTGATGCATGAAAATTATAAGTAATTAGTAAATGAATGTGAAGGAAGTTCAAAAAAGTTTAAAAGTGATTTTAAGTACAGATTCACCCCTCCCCTCATAGTACTTACCTTTCCACACCTGAATCCAACACATTCTTGTTTCAACCTCAATTTGAGAAATACAAACAAATTTAAGTGAATTGAGATTTAACTTTGTCTTTACAAGTTGTAGGGTTTTGAAGAAGATTTCCAAACATTAAGTATTTGTTATAAAGTAAAATGGATATTTGTACCTTATAGACATTAAGAAGCACATTATCAAGAGACTCATGTGCTTGGTCAAAGCATAGACATCTAAAGTATTTGATGGCCGCAATAGCCTCTTCAAATATATTGTGCTACTTCATGATGAAAGTGAAACAATGAATTGATGTATTGTCTTCAGATATGGAAGAGGAGCAGTGCTCTTTGTGAAACTTCAAAGGAAATACTAAATGAGTTAAAGTCATTGGTAAGGTATGGATAACATCAGTAAAGTAGCCAATGAAGTGCAAAACTTTAGGAGTAGAAGATAAGTCATTCAATTCTTGATTTATTTTTTTTAAATGGAGAAGCAACTACAAAAGACCAAAAAGGTATAAGTCCATCCTTGACTTGAAAATAATATAAATTAAGGGCAAAATATTCCATAGATAACAAAGGCAGAATAGCTGGGTGGAAGGGGAAATCCCAATATCCTAACAAGCCTCGAAAGAAAATGTAAAGATATGTTCTAAGATTGAAACTAAAAAGAGATAAGTCAGGGCCATTGTCTGTAGCTTAAGTTAATTTCCAAGAGTCACACAAAGAAGATTATTGACATATAAGGAAACTAAAAAACAATAAGGTACAAAATTGTATCTTTAGAATAGCGAAATTCAAGCTTCAAAGCCAGAAAGCAATTTTCCATTTTCTTCCAACCATTTTAAATAGTAGAATTTACTTAAGTGTAACATGAAAGTCAGAACCATGTCCTATTTGATCATATTTATCAAAACCATCAATATTTGCAAATGCAAGACTATTATGTTCTATTAAATCAGATATGCATAGGATTCTTTCTTTCCTTACAACTAAAAATTTTCAATGATGCAAGACTATTCCAAAGATATTTTAGACAACCATTTCTTACTGACGCTTACTACTTCATTCCTTAAGAAAAAGGAATTAATTAGAAAGTATCATTTTCTTGTTCAGCTAGCATACCAGATTAATTCATCATGCAAGACTACATATTATCTTTAAATAAATACGATATGCACAGTACGCCTTTCTTTTCATTAACTAATCAGATATTACAAAACTGAATTCAGATTCTCACAATGAAGAAATATCACATAACCCATTTATCTTAACATATTTATGTTCCCTCAATTACAATTAGATTTCAAAATACAGAGATACAACATGGGTAAGCAATTTGCAACATAATATACACATGACTACAGTTTTAGATTTCAACAATAAGGTAACATAGGATCTTTCAACACACATAGTTCTCAACAACAACTATAATAATAATAGTTAATAATCATCGCTATCACCCAACAAAGTTCTAGAAGGATTGTGGATGCAAGATTTTTTTTCTAGGCTTTAAACCATACACAAGGTTGGGAAATACACTGTACAATTCCAGCCCTTTGGCTCCACGAAATCCTTTCTTCTTGGATCATCTTGCAACAAGGACCTACAATAAAAACAAGGTTGACCATGGAGGATCACCTCCCAACCTATTCCTTTAGTAGGCCACCCCCGAGCTTGGGGAACCAAGAATGGATGGGTGAAAAATAATTCAAATACACATAAATAAATAACAAACACAAAGAAAGATCCAAAACCCAAGGTTTGTACACAAAGGATCTCCTTAGATCTATAAAAGGGGTGAAGGTGGAAAATGAACCCAAATGGAAGAATACCATAAACAAAAATATAGTTCTCATAATATAGAAATGCCTTCATGAAGCTCAATTTCACATCCTAATTTCTCACTTCAAAATTCACAATTTTCTTCCCTTATGACCCCAAAAGTGTAGAACAGAATGATGCAAACATTTATCCCATACTCCATTCCATATCCCTTTACTCCAAGATGAAAGACTCTACACTATTTGGGCATTATCAAAACCCCTTCACCCATAAGATTCTCTTCCCTCCCAAGGGTGAGTATAGCCTTTCACTCCTCAAAACGTCCATAAAAACAATAAATAAGAAATAAGAAAATTTTATGAAACAAAATCACATATAAGATGAATTTACAAATCCAGAAACAAACACATAAACATGGTATTCCATGATAGATGCACCAACCTTTCTCCAAGAAAAAATGGAAAGATGAAGTTGAAGATGAGCTTTATCCCTTCCTTATCTTTTCTCCTTTGGCCAAATCTCTCTACCTTACTAACTCAAACTAGAAGTCTCCAAAAAATGAAGAGTGGGAAATCCCCCCACAACTTCCTCCAAAATGTTTCTAAAAGGGGGGCCTCTACCAACTTCCTAGCTGCCAACATAATTAGATAGGACTTCTTGAAAATGATTATCTTCCATTTTGTCCCCCTTTTCACAATGAGAGGAAGACCAAGAAATGGGGAGAAGGTATGGATTTTACTCCCTTTCCAAATTCATCATTCCCTATGAAGGCACTTTTTAAGAGGTCATAATTAAGCTTTGAGAACTATAATGGTAAACAATAAACCCATAGTACACCCATAGAGATAGTTAATTTTAACCCTAACCACTCCCTAGGGGTCTATTTAACCACTCAAAAAGCCACTTGAAGTTAACATACAAATTTCATGATGGGAATCCTCTCTTGGTTTCCTAAACAAGAAACCCTACTATAGGAACACTACATGGTGAATCTAGGATAAGTGTCTAATCCCACTAACCCACTTGGGCATACAAACACATCTGTACAAGTCTCAAGTGACACAACATAAAAATACATCACTTCACATCACTTTATACAATGGCATGCCCAAAGGATAAATCACAATTATAATTAACAAAATATATTACATCCAACTATACATATTTACAATTTACCAAAAATACATTACATCCATATATGCATATTTATAATTACAAAATTCATTACACCCATACATCACATTTACTAAATAAAAACACATAACAACGAGGTTATTTCACTTCGTAGAGTTAACCTTGACCTACAAAATTTTCACATTGATTCATCCTTGATTCCCTGCATTTATAACCATGGTCATTTTCCTACACACTCGATCAGAATATTAGTATCTCATGAATAATCCACACACACACACACACACACACACACACATATATATATATATATATATAACAATGCAGAATCCATGATAACATTAAAAAAATGTATTCATTGAAAATTGCATTTCACAATTTTATCATAACATTATCATATTAACCATTTAGTTTGACCAATATAATACTTAATTACATTATCCTATGAATCATTTAATGAACATCACCACATACCCAATTATGACTCAACTCTATTTATCAATAACATTTAAGTACCTAACATTATTAGAATAAAAAATCATTCTATTACAAATACAATTTCCTTATTCCAATCAATACACACAAATGAAACACTCATTGCATTTCTATAATAATCAGTTAGCCAATTAGTCATAATGCAACATAGTGTAACATAGAATCGTCAACATGAGTAAGGGATATAATAGAGTGCATCTGAATCTAGTATGATCCAATAAAATAGAAATCCATTCCACACCCCTCTAAATATCAAACATGGAAGGGAAACGAAGGAGGCTCTATAAAAATTAAAGGAAGGAGAAGATAATTTTGAGAAGGGGTTGGGGTTATCTCCGCCTGAGCTGGTGGACCCAAGAGAGAAGTGTGTCCTAGTATCTTTGTCCCTTATGGTTAACCAAAGTTTTTTTTCAGTCCCCTAAGTCTTTTGTTGTCCTATTAGGCTTCTCTAGTCTCAAAGAAAAACTTGATGTCTTTGGATTCTCTTCTACCCCAGTAGCCAAGGTGCCCAAAATGATGTTCGTGGATGATGATATATATTTGAAATGGAATATTGTAGAAGGGAAGGGAAAGAGGAAAAAGAGACTTGATGTAGGTAGTGAAGGAAAATAGGGTAGACCTTCTCAAAAAGAGAGTAGTGAAAACAATTTAGAAAAAGAGGTGGCTAGTGGTAAACATAGGAATATAGATGGGTTCTCGACTCTTAATAAAAAGAAAAAGTATGAGGCCTTCTCTTAGGGGGTCAGGTGACAGTGCCTTACGATGGGTACTTTGTCTAGGTTTTCTATCTTAAATATTGTTTACATGAAGATTTTATCTTTGAATTTGAGCGGCCTCAATAGCCTCGCCAAACAACACATGTTAAAGTGTGTTATTCAAGAGAACAAAGTTCGTATCCTGATTATTCAAGAAACTAAAATGAGTCAGGACAGTTTGGAAAAGATCATGGGTAAAATATTGTATGGTGCTCAATGGGAGACCTCTAAATGTGTGGGAGCTTCTGGTGGTCTTGTGACTTTATGGAATGTTGGTAAGGTTGTGGGTTCTCTCACTCATTCTTCAAGTAACAATTTGATTACTTCCTTCCAAATTTTTTTCTAGCCCGTATTGGAATATGATTAATGTGTATGCTCCTAATGTGTGTTCTCTAAGAATATCTCTATGGTATTCTCTTACTGGTATTATGGAGGCTAATGGTCAAGGTAAATGGATGTTGGGAGGATATTTTAACTCACTCTTGTACCCTTCGGATAAATCTAAAGGAACATAAGATTTTATCTAGAAAGTATAGTGGACCTAGGGGATTTTCTTCTTTATATGGGTCTAATGGATATTGATCTATATGGTGTTGATTTCACATGGTCAAATAGAATACATGGTAGTAACCTCATCCAAGTAAGATTAGATATCTATTTACCTTGTCCCCTAACTAGGATAACATTGCAGACTTATTTCTCTCTTCTCTCCCAAGAATTGGTTCATATCACAATGCTCTACTATTATATTAGAAGGGTGGGAAAAAATGAGTTTCCTCTTTTAGTTAAAAATAATGTGGATATCCCACCTAGACTTCTTAAGGTTGGGTTGAAAAATGGTGGAAAACTCATGTTGTTGATTCCCCTATAATTAAGGTTTGTAAAAAATATCCAGATTATTAAAGATAAAGTTAAAGGCTAGAATAAATCTTCATTTGGTAATATACTCACTATCTAAAAGGACATCAAGAGAAAGTTGGATGAGATCCAAGAGAAAATCAAGAAAGGGGATCAGGATCAAAAAATTTATGTTAAAATCAATAATCTTTCCTTGGTTGTTTTATTTAATTTGAGGATAAACCAAGGTATCCTCTATTTATTTTAGGATATTCCTAAAGGAATCTCTACATGTAATTTTGTCCTCTAGTCTAATTGGGAGGACAACTCATAATTTATAATTTCTTTAATAAGTAAAATAGGTTATTCCTCTTTATGAGGATGCTCACACTTGGCACACACTTGTATGAATGTGGCACTCATTCAAATAGGGAGTTACGTGCAAAATCCTTCACTCATATCTACTTAAGAGATGTCTCTCCACACACTTGATACAATTTTTTCACATTTCCTACACAAAATTTTCTCTCCTCTTAGTTCTATCATTTTGTATTGAGTTTCTTGCTCATATTCTATCTCTCTCTCTTTAGGCTTTTCATGCCTCATTCATAATACACAAAGGGGTTTTTCTTTGCTTTTCCCCTTACACAAATCTCTTGGCTCTTTGTTGGGATTCTTGGAAGTAATCTCATGGTTTGGTGATTGATCTTGCAACTCTATCTCTATTTTGGTTTATGGATTCTATCTCTCTCTCTTTAGGCTTTTCATGCCTCATTCATAATACACAAAGGGGTTTTTCTTTGCTTTTCCCCTTACACAAATCTCTTGGCTCTTTGTTGGGATTCTTGGAAGTAATCTCATGGTTTGGTGATTGATCTTGCAACTCTATCTCTATTTTGGTTTATGGTAAATACTTTCTTGCACTTCACTTTCTTGGATTATTTTCTTGAACTTGTTTTCATTCTTTTAATACTTATAACATGGTATCAAAGCTACTAATCCTTATTTAAGTGTTTTGTAGGAAGGCATCATTCAAAGAAGAAAGGCTCTTCTTGTTGATCTAATATTTTTTGTAGCTCTTTCTTGTTCTTTTGTTGTTTTAATTTTGTAGTATCTAACCCTCTTTGGAAGGCTTGCCGCCAAAGAGAAGATTTTTGAAATTTTTTTGGGGTTTGGATGGTTCTCCGCCAAGCCCAATTTAGTTTCTTTATTTCAAGTTCTATTTCAGATCTAACCCCACCCTCTGTCGAGTGACCGAAAGGATTTTAGTCTCATATTTTGCATGGTTTCTCTAACCTTTGTTTGCAAGTTTCATTTCTATCATTTACTTCTAGTTTACTCATTCAGATTTTAATCTTCTTTCTAATAGTTTTCCTGCAGCATTCTTCTTCCTTTGTCGAGTTTCACATTTAAACTAATCCTCCTTGCAGATTTTCTAACATTTTCTTCAAATCATTCATTCATATATATCTCTGCTATTTATCTCTATTATTTATATCTCTATTATTATTTCATATATATCAGGGTTTATAATATTGTGCATGCAAGTTTCATAAATCTCTATTTTGATAGTACCTCACTCAGTCGCTCATATCTTTTGAAAAAAGACAATTAGGAAGATTGCTTCAGTTAAATTCTAGATAATTAGGTTATCTCAAACATATCCACAACTTAGCTCAATCCAACGGTTTATTTGAGAGGTATTCCCCCAACACCGAGACTGTATTTTCCATGACAGTTTATACCCTGCATTTTCTTTTTTCTTTCTAACATAATTGTTGTTGCAGATTTTTCATCATAACATTCTTCTGGTTTATATCAGTTTTCATCATTACTTTATTTCATCATTGCAACTCTAATATTAGTCATTTATTTTAGCTTTCAATTCCTAAGTTTTTTTATCATTATTCGTTATATAACATTTTTGCAAGGAATCCATTCTCTTCCTTTGCTATTTTCAATTTATTTGTCTATTTTATAAATTAATTTGTTCAAATCGAAAATTTAAATTAATTTTATATTTAAACACTAGCTTGGTTTTAAATTATTTTATTATATTGATACTTATTTAAATTCAAATTGTTATCATTCAATTTCATTTATCAAACCCATTCTAGTTTATTTTTAACAAAAGCATTGATTAACATTAATACTTTTGATTTAAAAAATGTGTTTCTATCAATTTGTGTAAACAAATCTTAATTAACATAAATACATTATCTCTAATACTTGTTTATTCACGATTTCACCCTTAAATTTAATTTTAAATCAATTTATCTCTTTTATTTTAAAATATTTAATAAAATTTTAAGTTCTTTAAAAGAATTCAATTTGTTTTATTCAAAGCTTCTTAACCTTAGAGTAAATTTTTTTTTTCTCATTCTTTAACATTAGATATTCCTTGTTTCTCACTTTATTAAAGTTAATTTAATCATTTAATTAGTTAATCATGTCTACCCTAATTCCAAAAATCAAGTTAAATAGCTCTAACTATCGTCAATGGCAAAAATACATTTCATTTATATTTCATTTTAAACATTTACTCCAAGTTGCTACAGATGCCACTTTTGAACCAGCTGCCACTACTACTCAAACAATCAAAGATGCATGGCAAGTTCAAAATGAAGAAGCTCTTGGTCTAATTGGTCTTTCAGTTATTCGTGACTTATATGTATTGATTGGACATTGCACCAAAGCCCATCAAGCATGGACCATTTTGCAACAAACCTATGATAGTTCCACCGAATCGCATAAGATTCAGCTCCAAGACAACTTGGAAGACCTCAAGTATATTGATTTTAACTCCATGGATGAATTCTTACTTAAATTTGATGCTATTAAAACTTAATTAAGTGGTATAAATATTATTTTAACTGATATTAGATTAATTACTATCATTCTAAAGAAATGTCTTCCTAAAGAATTTCAACAGTTTATTAATAACATACATTCTCAGCTTGCTATTCCTATTTTAGCTCCTCAATTAACTTACGGTATATTTCAAAATCTTTTATGTGAAGAGGAAGCAAAGTTATTGCAATTTGGTACTCTTAGATCTTCTGAACATGCTTTTGTGTCTAGGCATCAAAATCAAAATAATAGATCCTATAATCATAATACTTCTAATAATAATCATAACAATTATAATCATCATAATAATTATAGATTAAATAATAATGGTCATTCTAATTCTCAACATTATAATAATAATTCTTGGCATAACAATAGTCATAATAATAGTTATCATAATAATCATAATCATTCTAATAATAGACCTCATTTTACTTATTGTGGGAAAGATGGTCATGTGACCAACAATTTTTTTAAGAAACAAAATCATGAGCAACCTTTTATTCCTTATAATCAAACTAATCAAAACTCTCATAATAATTAATCTCGTCAAGCTTTTGTTTCTCGTTATGGGATGTTTAATCCTCACTATGATAATTCTACTATTTGGGATGAACCCTATGATGATGGCTATTCTTGGGATAACCCTCTAGATTACTATCTTCCTACACAAACAACTTTAATTTAAAATGATTCTCTGTTATCACCTTATGATGAATTCCAATTTGATGATTCTTACTCTCATTTTGATGATATTTTTGAGCAAGAAGAGGAAATTATTTCTAACTTTCTTAATGTCACTTTACCTTCTTTTGATTATCCTATTATAGATATGTTTATTACTCAATATGAAATTCATGATGAAGGTACTAATCCTATGATTTTTTTGGAGGTTAATAATAATGATGATGATTATTATACTAGCTCTCCTCCTCTTGATATTTCATATTATGATGAATACATTATAGATTTGTTTTATGCAACTGACGATTGCATTCTTGATTCTATAACTCATGATTCGCAATATGATTTTTCTTTCTAAAGTGTTATTGATTCAGCACTAGGATATCTCAATGATGGGAGATCTACTAGTGGTTATTTCCTTATTGCAGGCTCAAGTGTTGATCCATCTCCATCTCTATTTTATACTAAAAATGAACATTCAGAATGTACACATGCATCTCAAGAATCTCAATGGTCACTTAACAATGTGGGCTCCCCTCAATGAGAACATACACCTTTGTTTTCTCAAAGATCTATTCACTTAGCCAAAATTCCTATGTACCATTAAAGCTCCAAAGCACAAGCTGAAGAAATGCAAGATGATCAAGCCATCAACATCCTAGTGAAGACTCTTTCAAAAGAAACATCTCAAAATCATTGTAAACATTTGGGTTTGATACCTATTGATTTAATCACCCCAAGTAAAGATTAAAGGGGGGTGTTAAAATCAATAATCTTTCCTTGGTTGTTTTATTTAATTTGAGGATAAACCAAGGTATCCTCCTTTATTTATTTTAGGATATTCCTAAAGGAATCTCTACATGTAATTTTGTCCTCTAGTCCAAGTGGGAGGACAACTCATATTTTGTAATTCCTTTAATAATAAAAATAGGTTATTCTTTATGAGGATTCTCACACTTGTCACACACTTGTATGAATGTGGCACTCATTTGCATAGGGAGTTACATGCATACTCCTTCACTCATCTCTACTTAAGAGATGTCTCTCCACACACTTGATACATTTTTTTCACATTTCCTACACACAATTTTTTATCCTCTTAGTTCTATCATTTTGTATTCATCTTCTTGCTCATATTCTATCTCTCTCTCTCTTTAGGTTTTTCATGCCTCATTCATAATACACAAAGGGGTTTTTCTTTTCTTTTCCCCTTACAAAAATCTCTTGACTCTTTGTTGGGATTCTTGTAAGTAATCTCATGTTTTGGTGATAGATCTTGCAACTCTATCTCTATTTTGGTTTATGGTAAATACTTTCTTGCACTTCACTTTCTTGGATTATTTTCATGAACTTGTTTTCATTCTTTTAATACTTCTAATAATTTTTCTATAAGAAAGGGATCTAAGGGACCAGTGGGTCAAACTAAATAAGCATGAGGAAGTCTTCTAGAAGTAAAAATCAACAATTTAGTGGCTTAAAGAGGGAGATAAGAATACAAATTTCTTCCACCAATCCACCCTTCAGCATAGGAGCAAAAATAAAATTAGATAGACTGGGTGGTCCCACAATAGTGTGTCCCAGTTTTTGGCCAACTTTGACACAAAGATCAACATTCTGAGAAAAAACTTCACTTTTGAACACTTTTTGCCGCAAAACTATTAGGAATTTGAAGATCATGTAAACTAGAGTCTTTTAGAATTTTCTTTCTAGTTTCTAACCATATTTTTCAAAAAAAAAATTATTTAAATTCATTTTTCCTTCTCCTTCGAAAAGTGGTTTGCGTGAAAAAACTATGTTTTTAAGGAGTTACTATCACTTGGATCAACATAAAAAAATTTTAAATATGATAACGATGTAATTATTTCAAGATTATATTTGTAATTTCAATATCTAAAGGATGCAATTGGTTTTATTCATTTTGGGTCAATATTTCATAGTTTATTAAATTCTAAAGTGACAGTAACTGTAATTTATACATAGGGTCACTTGGATCGCTCTAACTTGATCTGTGTATATCAAAATTTATTTTTTCTTTTTTTCATAGAAAGGTAACACAAATAAATTTTTCCTACATATTTTTTATAATTTACTATTTTTCCTGAAGTCTTGAAGAGATAGGTTGTTGAATGACAAAACAACCTATGTTTAGTTAAAGTAATATTTAAAAGTGATAATGAACTCAATATGTATTAAAATTATATTCGTTAGAAAGCTTGTTTCGAATAGCATCATTTGACATTACATGTTTGAAAAAACCATGCCATTTGGTCCTTGTTCCAGGTCTCGAAACACCAATTTTTTTTAAGTTCTCTTATTTTCTAAGGGCAAATTTTCATTTTTGGGGTCTTCACGCGAAAACCCCCTTTGCACAAAGACCCTTGAGGGGCTTCGTGTGAAAACCCTTCGCATGAAGGCCCTTGAATGAAAAGTCCAGAAAATAACACCCTACGAGATTTCTTTGCTAAGTACTTTGTGCGAAGTATATACTTCGAGAAAAGTCAGCAAGTGATTTTATTTTTTTTAAAAAATTCAAATGGTATAAATCTAAAACATTTTGTTTCTATTTTATACTGAATTGGAATTAATAAATTGACATTTTCTATTATTGAAGGCATTTTTTGGAGGAGGATTGTTATTTCTATTTTTTCAAAGACATAAATTTGGAGAGGATAAATATTAGATTAAAGTATTTTTTGAAGAAGAGAATTTTTATAGATGATCCTGAGGAAGACATTTTTTGGAGCTCAAAGAAATGGAGAACAAGAAGGGAAGACAAAGTAAATATTCTAGAAAAAGGTCACCCGATACTAAACAAAGAAATCATGAAGTTGCATTGACATATTATCATAAAACTAAAGAAGCTGAAAGACAAGCTAAAGTAGGAGGGTCAAGTCAAGTTGAACAATTGCACATTGAAGAAGGGTCAGGATCACTCCCTACGGAAGCTCAAACAATTGATGTTGGAGAAGGGTCAAGATCACGTGCTCCTACTGGTATGGATGAACTTTTAAATTTAGCTCAAATTGTAAAGAGAAATATTAATTATAGAAACTTAGATCATTTACTTACAATGGATGTGGAGAATTTGAGATCACTTGCTAATGTTCAATCCTTAAGTCTTGCTAAGAAGAGATTAATGAATATGATAAAAAGAGAAATATTGGGTAAATTTGATAATTTTGAAACACTTCAACAAGCTCAAATTTGGAAGGAGCATTAAAATTATTGGGTATAGACACATCATCAAAGAAGAGAAAAGTTGTTGACATGCAAACTGATATGATTGAAAATCTTAGGAAATGTTTGAACCAGCTAGGGAAGCGATCTCAAACTAAAGATAAGACCATTACAAGAAAAGTTATGTCGACATCCATTGTAGGTAACACTATGGGATGAAAAAGATAGATATCTTCAATTTCATCTTAGTTTGGTTTTAATAGGAAAACAATATCATGATATTTTAATAGGAGAATACTTTTGGATGATAGCACCTTGGAAGGCAATTGGGAAATCATGTGTAGAGCTCCTTGTTCTGATAGGATTGATGAAGGAATATAAAATTTGGTCACATCATTTTGAAATGATAATACACGTCCTTCATCAAACACTAGAGATGTTATCAAACATAGAATTTTAGCTAATCAATGTGAATATCATACGAAACATTGGTTGCACACAACACAATATGAAATGTATGTGTCATTTTGTAGTTATAATCCTAATATAAAGATTGGGCAAACATTGTTTGAAAGATTGAAGCCGTATTATATCAAAGACAAACAAAGTGTTTGAAACTTTTTGTTGTCATTATCATATTGAATTTGATCTCCACTATCAGGTTTTTTGAAAGTTTGTAGAAGACACTTATGGTTTTGAAAATGTTCCTCCTAGATGAAGTGGGTTCATCTCATCCATTTTATGTGAAAAAAGAGATGATGTAGCTAGACAAATAAATTGCATAAAAGGAATATGTCAAACAAATGTTGATTTGTCTCTTTTTCCTTTGAAAAATGAAAATATTGATGTAACAAAGATGGTAAATTGCAAGAGTTACAAATATGTAAAGAATGAAACAAAATTTGGGAAAGAATCCAAAAGGTTAGAATATGTTGAAGAGGAGATAAATGTTGGAGTATTTATGGAAAAAAAAATTAAATTGATTCAACCCTGCATTCATCATGCATTTTTTGCAAAGTGGCAAGCACAAAAATTTCAAACACTGAGAGACAATTTCCCACTTGGAACTATTGTATCAGTTGTTGATTTTGCAAAAAATTATTCTTTTGTTCATCAAAAGGCAATTCAGTCAGAATACTATTTTTCAAATCAAATTACTATTATGGTACATGTGTGTTATCAACACACACAATTAGATTTGGATGGTATTCAGAAAACATTTGAAGAACGTGTTAGGAATGAATGCTGGATGTTGCAAGTCATTATGTAGCAGTTGTTGTTGCATTCATGACTATGATTGTCATTGATGTCAACACAGTGATCTTCTGGAGACTAGCAGAGAAGCAGACAGTGTTTTGATTAGCGCACGTGGGATATTGTAAATGGATCTATGTGATGTTAAGGTTATATTCTTTGATATGTTATTTGTCTATGGATAAGAGCGTAGACAGTAATTCATTGATTCATGAAAGTTATGAGCATTTTGGTAAAAGCAGTATTCACACAGTGTTCCTATGTAGCCTTTTGTGGAAATCGGATGATATCTCCTAATCGAGATGGAATTTGGTTTTGCACAGTTAAAGAGAAGTTTGAGACACATTGATGGTGACATGGTTCATAGTTCAAACTTTGAGGTCACATGAGTGAAGAGTTATTGCATTTGGAAGCTGACAGTTTTGTGTAATTTTGATGTAGCGTATGGAAACTTTTATTTTGTATTTGTGTGCCGACTCATTTGTAATTATTTGAGTGTGGTATAAAGAAAGAAATTTTTTTCCTTATTTTATGTAGTAGTAATATGAAATAAGTGTGAGCATGGTTTGGTTGTAGGTGAATGTAAGCATGAAGTGAAGAAAAGAGCCTAAGAGGTTGTGAAAGAGAAATTGTGAAGGAAGACATGCGAAGTACAGAGATCTGGAATTGAGATCTAGTGTAGCAGTGAGTGCGGTTTGGCACAGTAAGGAGGTAACATATTTCATATTATTCTACTGAATAATATCAAAGTTATTTGGATAGTGTGTCCGGTGATCTTACCCTGAAGTTGTTTGGGCAGTGGGTCCTTTTGTCTTCCATAACTCTTAATAGGGTTAGAATCTTTTAACAGGGATTCAAAATCTCCTAATAGGGATTTATATGTATTGAATGTATTTCATAAGACTCCTAACAAAGTCCATCCTCTCACAAGGAATATTCATATTAGTGCATCTTTTGTGGGCATCATTCCCACTAGGGTTTACTCTTTGATCAAGAGGTTCCCTAGTCAACATATCTTGTGTTATTGTGTCATTGTGTATGAATATCTTTGTATGGTTGGTAATTGCATTGCTTATAGGGTTAAATGTTGTCGAAGATGTTAAAAGTTATAATTATTTGATAACTGATTCACCCCCCCGCCTCTCAGTTATCTTGGTGGACTTTAATTCTAACAATTGGTATCAGAGTGGCAGGTCCTTGAAAGAAAAGTTTAACAGCTTAAGGAGATCCATGGCGAATTTCAAGAAAGAAATCCCTAAGTTTGATGGAGTAAATTTTGATAGCTGGAAGGAAAAGATGAAGACACATCTATTGTGTTTAGGACTAGGCTATTGGTTGATTACAAAGAATGAAAGAACTATAATTGAAGAAGATAGTCTTCAAACAAGTTCTAAAGATGAGGTAGATCTATTCATGTGTAATATACTTGCAAGAGAAGCACTCTTAACAACACTTTTGGAAAATGAATACAGTCAGGTAAAATGTTTTAAGAAATATAATGAAATTTGGAAAGCTTTACACTCTACTTTTGAAGGTGATGAACATGCAAAAAGAGCTAGATTACATAATTGGATATGTGCATTTGAAGATATTAGAATGATGGAAGATGAATCTGTTAGAAGCTATATTGGTAGAATGTCAGAAATTGTTGCAGGGATAAAATCTTGTGGAGGATCAAAGACAAAGAATGAAGTGATATGGAAAATTCTGAGGACATTGACTCCTGTATTTAAGAAAACAACACAAATGATTGAACAAGTTATACCTTGTACTACAAACTTTACAAGAGAGACTCTTCTTGGAAGATTGGAAGTAGCAAAGATGAACCTGAGGTTATCAGGAGACTTACCTAGAATGGAGACAGCATTCAGTGCTCTTAGTATCCATCCTACTTTGTCAAAAAGTACCAGTGTGAGTGGAGATTATGCTAGCAGTAGCAGATCTAGAAATGAAGAAGATAAGAAGATTGAAGAAGGTATTGCCTTGCTTGTGAAAAGAGAACCAGATGGTAAGAAAATTTTTAAATGTTGGACTTGTCAAGAATATGGTCATTTTGCATCTAAATGTCCTAAGAGAGTTAAGAAGTACAAAAATAATTTCAAGCCTAGAAGATCTAAGGAATGTTATTATGCTAATGATGAAGATCTTGAAGCTAGTATAGAAAGAACTTTGAGTGAAAGTGATACTGAGAATAATGATGAAATAGGATTTGTAGCAATTAAAGAAGAAAATTTTGAATCTGATGTTAAAGAAGAAAAAGCATTAGTTTCCCAAGTTGAAAAAAAAGATGATTGGATTATAGACAGTGGTTGTTCACATCATATGACTGGAGATATGAAGAAGTTCATAAAGTTTAACAACTATGATGGAGGAATTGTTAGAGTTGGTAACAATGCACCTTGTTTGATTAAAGGTATAGGATCTATTACTCTTGACGGAAAGACTAATACTGATGATGTTTACTTTGTTGATAGATTGAAACATAATCTTTTGAGTGTTGGATAGTCAGTGGATAAGGGATATCAAGTTTGGTTTACTGATAAAACTTGTGTGATAAAGGATAAAGATGGAAATCTAATTGGAATTGGATCTAGAACTAGAGGTAATGTATTTCAATTGAATCCTACTAAGATGACATGCTTGATTACTAAAATTGATGACAGTTGGTTATGGCATAGAAGGTTCTGTCATATAAACTTTGATAACATTGTGAAAGTGAGTACTACACTTGTAGTAAGGGATTTGCCTAAAATTATGAAGCCTACTAACATGATTTTCAAAGAATGTGTGATGGCTAAGCAAAAGAGAAGTTCATTTCCTAGTAAGAAGTTCACGTCGGCAGAGAAGTTGGAGATTGTTCATACAGACTTGAGCGGTCCTACCAGGACTAGAGGATTCTATGGAGAAAGGTATTTTATGATTCTTGTTGATTATTTTACAAGAATGATGTGGATTGCATTTCTGAAATAAAAATCTAAAGCTTGTGAAGATGAACATTGGATTAATGCTTTGAAAGAAGAACTAGATCAAATTGAAAAGAACAAGACATGGGAATTGGTTCCTAGACCTAAAGACAAGAATGTGATTGGAACTAAATGGGTATTCAAAAACAATATGAATGAACAAGGAGTAGTAAGAAACAAAGCAAGATTAGTATGTAAGGGATACTCTCAGCACTATGAAGAAACCTTTGCACCAGTAGCAAGACTTGAAGTAGTAAGAATATTTTTGGCTTATGCAGCTTTTAAGAAATTCAAAGTGTATCAGATGGATGTGAAGTCTGCATTTCTGAATGGTGAATTGGAAGAAGAAGTCTACATTGAGCAGCCTGAAGGTTTTCCTTTGACTCAAGAAGGAGATATGGTATGTAAACTAAAGAAAGCATTATATGGACTAAAGCAAGCACCTAGAACTTGGTATGCTAGATTGGATAAATATTTGTTGAAATTGGAATTTACTAAAGGAACAGCAGATAGTAATCTATACACAAAAGAAATTGAAAATGGATTATTAGTTATAGTTATTTTTGTTGATGACATTATCTTTGGAGGAGAAGATGAAGCTAGTGGCAAATTTGCTGATGAAATGAAGACAGAATTTGAAATGACCATGATTGGTGAGATGAAATACTTTTTGGGATTACAGATAACACAGAATAATGATGGTGCCTTTGTTAGCTAGACAAAGTACCTGAATGATTTGCTAAAAATATTTGGAATGGAGAACTGTAAACCAGTTGGAACACCTATGGTTATAGGACACAAACTATCAAGCAAAGATGAAACACCAGTAGTTGAGAAAAAGAAATGCAGATCCATGATTGGAGGATTGTAGTACTTAACACACACTAGACCGGACATACAACATTTAGTTGGAATGGGAGCAAGATTTCAAGCTAAACCTAGAGAGTCAAATTATGTAGCAGTAAAGAGGATATTGAGATATTTAAGAGGCACAATGGACTATGGATTGTGGTATGAAAAATTTGATGATTTCACCTTATGTGCATATACAGATGCTGATTGGGGAGGTAGTGTTGATGATAAGAAAAGCACTAGTGCTGCAACCTTTTTTCTTAGAGGAAGATTGGTTTCATGGTTGAGTAAGAAGCAAAATTGTATTTCACGGAGTACAGCAGAAGCAGAATATGTAGCAGCAGCAAACAATTGTAACCAGATAATTTGCATGAAGCAGATGCTGAAGGATATTGGAATTAAATTTGTTGAACCTATTGTCATACTATTATACACTAAGTTTGCACCCATGTTTCAAGCTCTCGTAGTCTTGATAACCTAGTATAACATGGGAATCATCTCCAGGTTGTGGGACCTATGCTAACTGAGATGAGATCTCCAGGTTCTAGGCTGGTTCCTCTTGGTTAGTCACCTTAATTTGCTTCTAGACATGAAAAGTAAACTTTTGAGGGAAAGAGATAGAAGGAATGCTTGGAAGGGAAATGACTGAAAGCAAACTACCTACTAGGTGATACACTGAAATTAGGGTTTGGATCTCAGTATAAAGGAATGGAATCAATGAAAGGCTTAGGTCTAGTAGGTCACAACTTAATAAATAGGCTTGCATAAGTATTTCATAGAAGGGTCTAAACATAAGACACAATCTATGACCTGCAAGAAGACATTCACTTCTGCAACTCGGTGTAGGATTGAGACAAGACTGCTAGGGGGCTGAAGTATACCCACAAAATCATCTAAATCAGATCAAACACAATAACACACATAGTTACAAAAAGTAAGAGGGATCAAGAACCCTAAGATACCATTGAAAACATCATACACTTTAATCCAATAAGAGATAATACAAACAAGGAAAGCATAGGGACATGAAGGATTGTCACAAAATACCTCTGCAATGTTTTTATTATCAATGGGAACTTTACAACTGTATAAGCTAGAGGGTAGAAATGATACCATAGATGACCCTTAAGAAAAGATGAATTTCTTCTACAATTGTTCAACTCTTTTCTCAAAAGCTCCAAAAAAGAACTATATACCTCTCACTGCACGCAGGCAGGAGTCAAAACCTAACTAGGGTTACAAGATTTTCAATAGAATAACAAACCCTACATCTGTCAAGTCTGATCATAAATGTTACTTCTAAAAATATCTCAATCGATCAGATATTCATCTTTGCGTGCCCATCCTTGTACTATAATCAACCTATAGATAAGCAACCTAGATTCATCTACCCACCTGCAACTCCACTAAGCCATGAAGGCTCACAATCTGATTATATTTCCCCGGGTAATAGTACTTCTCAAAAGGTGGTGCCAACTCTTTTCATCACTTCTCGATGTGGGAACACGGCACAGTACCCTGCAACACCGACCAATAGTCATCTCCATCAACTTCTCAACCACAAATGTCCTGAGAATTAAACTCCTGAGCTACCCGATGTCGTGCATGGCTGAAACAATGCAAAACCCTCGCAAAGACATTTGAATTTTTAAATATAACGGCTAGCGGCAGATTTAAAACATCACCGTTGATGAGAAACCCTTCTCGGCAGATGAACAGTTGTGATGCACTAAGAAAACAACTTAAAATCCCCCTTTGACAAGTCAAACACCACCTGGAAGTCAGCAACCAATGAAAATTGAGCACATTATCGCACCTGGTAGACTTGGACCCACAATCAACAAAGAGAGCATCGAACAGTTGTCGCTATACTATGATGCTAAAAGTTGAGCATCTTGACCAAATGGTATAACGACAACTGCTAGATCAAGCCAGACATTAAGTGCTTTAGAAATCCCTGACCCCACGGACCCACTGGCAACCGCCACATAGAAAACCCATCTGCCAATCACACCCTGCCCCCTCGGATACACGTCACATTCTTTCTAACATTGGACCCACTGCCTTCCAAGATTCTCATCTAACGGTGGGGGCATGATCTTATAGGGTCAGAAGATTCTATGAGATCATACGACCACCGTAGATCTTAGCCTTTCTGACACATCCACAAACCCTCTGACATGGTCCCACTGAAAAATCCTAACTATTGCCTGGGAGCCAATAGAGAATGAGCACGTCACCAGGAAAGGACCCACTGATAGACCCTGAAGATATAGTAAGATCAACGGATGTCGTATGATTGGATGCTCTGACACAAAGCCTTGCGAACATATGCCAATTGTCAATCCTCTACAGATGTCAAAGCCTTTGACTGCCGAAAGGGGCCGGTCCTACTGATAGATTTCCACATCACTACTCTCGACCAAGAAGAAGCTGCCAAATTAGAATATGTGGCACCGAACCCACTGCCATCTGCAGTGCTGGAGGAAAAGCAAGATCGATGGTAGTCGCTATACCATGATCATAAGATGCATGCATCTTTGGCTTGTGGGATAGCAAAGACCGTCAGATGAAACTGACACTTATCCTCAGGGAAAAATATTTATGCCCTGAGACTTAGGAAAAAAAATAAACCACCAGACTTAGGAGATATTTTGTGCACATGCAAATTGGAATGACTTAAGTTGCCAAAAAAAGGTAACATGAAAATATAACAAGGCTTAGGGTTTTTAGGGTAACGACTAGTTTTTCAAACCTTTAACTATAGACCAAGGAGTAAAATAAATTACAGAGGCCAGAGAATAGGGTATAAATTCATGAAAATTTTAGGGATGGTAGACATGGTAAAAACAGAGGCCCTGGAGTAGGTTTTAGCCAAATTTGTATGCATAGGAAAATTTGGGCAACATTTTGGCAATTTCTGCTGGATGTCAACCTGCTAGACATAGAAACCAGTGGCCTAGATAATCCATTGGGCATGGAGTCATCAAAACTCAAAATTCTCTCAGAGAGGCAGAACTGGAACTGTGCTCAGAGCACTTCTTGGAAAAAATAGGGAACTAACCTAGAAAACAGGAAGAAAAATAGGAAAGCAACTTTACAAAATTTACAGAGAGGGATTGACCTCAAAGCAGGGCTTCAAGTGGAAACCATTCACAAAGATAGGTAGGGGGACTCCCTCTAGAGTTGCTAGTTGAAAGGCATTGGAGCACCTACATTCTATGATCACAAATGGTCCCCCCCAAAAGGAGTTAAATTTTGTGTGCCTGCCAGGTCTTGACCTGAACTCATCCCACTTGAGGACTACATCCCCAACTTTGAAATTTCTAATCCTGGCTCTTTTATCAAAGCTTTTCTTTGTTTGGATCTGATGGAATTCCATATCCTGCATTGATTTGTCTTTGATCTCTTCCAACTCCATCAACTAAGCATATCTGATCTGCAAGGGATCTCCTTCATCAAATAGGGCATACTGAGTGGCCAGGTCTAGGGTTGGCAATTCAGCTGAGATGGACAACTTAGCCTCTCTACCATACACTAACATATAAGGAGAATTACCAATGATTTTCTTTGGGGTAATTCTATCTAACCACACTGCAGACCTGAGCTTATTATGCCAATCTCTCTGATTCTCTTGAAGAGTCTTCTTGATTATCCTAATCAAGTTCTTATTTGTTGATTCAGCCAAGCCATTACCTTGAGGGTAATAATTGGAACTGGTATTCAGATAAATTCCATTTCTGACTACCCACTCTGAGACTTTGAGGCCTGTGAATGTCAATGCATTATCTGAAATTATGGAATCAAGAGTGCCAAACCTATGAACTATATCATCATAAAAACTTAGGACAACACTCTCATTGGCTTCTTTTAATGCAATTTCTTATGTCCACCTAGTGAAATAATCTATTGTAGTGATTATCCATTTATGTCCTACACTAGATGGAGGATTGATCATACCAATGAAATCTATGCCCCACTTCATGAAGGGTTGCTTTGTTTTGACCAGTTGTAGGGGCAAGGCTGCAAGCCTTTCTTTTCCTACAAACATGGCACACTTGATGCATTTTCCTACATACTCATGGCTATCCTTAAAGATAGATGGCCAATAGTATCCAGCCCTCGTGATTTTAAAATTAGTAGTCCTAGGAGAGAAATGACCTCCAGAAGGTCCATCATGAAACTCAAATAGGATGTCTACTACCTTTTCTGGATCTATGCATCTTAAAAGGACACCACTGTGATCCTTTCTGAAAAGAACATCATTAATCAACACAAAAGGAATAGATTACAATCTATAATATCTTCTTTTTGTTGAATCTAGGCCTGTAGGACATTGTCCTGTCTTCAAGTAATTGATCATACTAGGCAACCAGCTTATTGCCTTGGCTTGTTCTTCTGTATAATGCACCACCAGAGATGCATCTATTTACTCTAATTTCTTTGAACTTTCATCCTCTTCCAAATGCTCACAAAGGCCTCTTCCTCTAACCAGCTTGGTAGTTTGAATATCTATGTTGTATTCCATCACCTTGGTGATCCAACCAGCTCTTTTCTCATTTAGGTCCTTGGAAAGCAAAAACTCTTTGAGACTTGGATGAGTAATTTTCAAGTGTACCTTGCTATGGGTCAACAAATATCTAAAATTTTTAAGGCTCTTTACCACAGCAAGTACATGTTTCTCTACAAAAGAGTATCTTTGTTCATACTCTTCTAAACCTTTGCTAAAGAAAGCAATAGGCTGCTCCACTCCATCAGAATTTTCTTGGGTCAGCATTGCAGATATAGCATCATGACCTCCATAAGCATAAAGGATAAAATCCTTACTGAAATTTGGGTTTAGGAGGGTAGGGGCTTCTGTTAAGGCCTCTTTGATAGCTTGGAAATTGACCCTCCCTTCTTTGGTCCAACTGAAAGCTGAACTCTTCTTTAACATGGCTGTCAAAGGCTTTAGTAAATCTGCAATGTTAGGTAGGAACCTCCTAAAAAAATTAATCTTTCCTATGAAAGATTGGAGACCTTTCTTGCTATGTGGTAGGGGTAGCTCTAAGATGGCTACAATTCTCTTAGGATCTACTATGATCCCTTCTTTGGATACTACATATCCCAAAAATTTTCCTTCATGAACTGCAAACACACATTTCTTGGGATTAAGAGATATCCCAAATTCCCTGCACCTTTCAAAAAATCTTCCTCAAATGTTTGATGTGATCTACTGCATATTTAGAATCGATAGTTATGTCATCCAAGTAGACTAGTACAAACTTGTACATGAGGCTTTTAAAGGCCATATCCATTGCCTTTTGAAATGTAGCACCTGCATTTGACAAACCAAAGGGCATCTTTTGATAAGCCATGGTTCCCCACTTGGTTGTAAATGCAGTCTTGTATTGATCCTCTTTATTTACTAAGATCTGATTGTATCCTGAATAGCCATCCAATAATGAAAATCTCTCAGATCTAGAGACACATTATAAGATTTGTTCCATAGAGGGTAATGGATGGCAGTCTTTTAGAGAGGCCCTGTTAAGATCCCTAAAGTCAACACATAACCTCAGCTCCCCATTCTTCTTCCTGATAGGAACAAGGTTGGAAACCCAACTAGTATGCTTGATGGGGTAGATGATACCACTTTCTATCAATTTGAGTACTTCTTTATGCATAAGTGGCTCAAGCTTGGGATTGACAGGCCTTTGCTTTTGCCTCACTGGCTTGGCATTAGGTTCCAATTCAATAGTGTGCTGAGCAAGGGCAGGATCAAAACCTTTGAGGTCCTCATATTGCCATGCAAAAACATCGTTGAATTCCTTGAATAGATGTGTGTAAGCTTGCTTTTCCAATTCAGTTTTTACCTTTCCAAATTATAGGCTCTTACCTAGTTCCAACTCTAATTCAACACAATGTTCTTGTTGAACTACCAGGCCAGCTTTGTTTTTCTTAACTTCATCATCCTTGTTGAAGATAATCTCTAATGTAACAAGACCTCCAAGAATCTTATTGGACTTGAGTTGTATCACTTGATCACCATAGTTTTGTGATAGCCTATCTTGATTGTGTTCTGAAAAGACATCTTCAAACAAGAATTGCAAAATTGGTTCATCATTGTCAAACACCTACCAATTGACATCATTATCAGGAATAGATGGCCTAAAAATCACCTTGATATGTTGTTGGTCTACCTTTTTTGAAATGCTATTTGGAATATCATACTGAGATCCAACAGTAGCTAACCTATCTACATTCTGATTTAGTTTCCTAGGGATAGCAACAATATTGAAAGCACAAAAATCTTCAATTGCATCCCAAACTCTATGCTTGTATGCTTTCAAACTATCGTTTTTTGTTGCACTTACCCCTCTTACTTGGCTGACAACTAACTCACTATCACCATAAACTTTTAAGGCCTTAAGCCCTCTTTTTCTAGCCCACTCTAGTCCATTGACTAGACTTTCATACTCTGCAGTATTGCTAGTGTAGGAGAAACTAAATATAAAGGAAGTATAATACCTTTCTCCTTTTGGGGAAACTAGCATGGCACCACCACCAGAACCATGTCTACTTCTAGCTCCATCAAAAAAGAGTTCCCAAACCTGATTGTTCTGATCCTCTGAATCAGTATCTTCTTTGAGAAGGCCTGGCTCTATGACTCCACTTTCTTGTATCAAATAACTTCCCAAACCAAAATCCCAAACAAGATTTTCTTGGGTCTCTGAAGCTCTTTCATCTAGAAAAATATCAGGGATACTCTCTATCTTTGTGTTTGCTCCATTAATAGTTTGGAAGTCACTGTCATCAAATATGGGGCAGTTTACATTGATGGTATTGGACACATATGGCTCTATATGGTGTGTTGCTAATGGTTCTAACTTAATGGTAACCTTGGTCCCATACCTTGTATGAAAAATCATGTGAGACCAATCAGAAGATAGATAGCCTCCTGTCTTAGCTGTAAACTCCCTTGAAAGACATATAGCAAATAATGCAGGGAGATCTATGATGTATATATCAAGGAGGATGGAAAATTAGGACTAACATGCAGGACCAAACTGGTATCCTTAGCCACACCTATAGTATTGACTGAGGATCCATCAAGTTGGGTAACCTTCTTTTGGAAGGGCTCATATTTCAGTCCTAATTGGTCAGCTACTTTCTTGGGCATCACAGTGCTAGTAGCTCCACTATCTACCATACAATTATGTACTAAAGATTTTCTAATGATTAGAGATACATAAAAGGGAGGTGGCTTTGAATTCCTACCTTGCATGGCATTTCCTCTAGAGTTGCTACTTGGAGCCTCCTTTTCTTGATCAATGTTAACCAACACTGGCTTTCCAGCTTCTTTTGCAGGTTGAGGAGTTGTCACCTCTATCATGGCCTTCTTCAAAATTTCAAGTTGTCCTAGAAGAGCCAAGGAGTCCCACATGGACATGGTGACATTCACCTTCTTCATGTTGTCTACAATATTATAAGGTGTCACAGTGTGTACTCTTTGTTGTGCCTTTACTATGATGGGCTCCACCTCTTTAGAATGTTGGTCTTCTTTTCTCGTGATGACAGGGACCTCCTTAGGTATGATGGGATTAGCTTGCTATAGTGGCTCTGCAGATGTAGTGGCTTTGGCATTAGAATTTTCCCTCTCCATGTCTTGAGCTCTTCTCTTTGCTCTTGTATAGGCAACAAAAGCAACTTCATCATTGACTCCATTGAAGTCTGGTTGCTCCCAATTGAAGAGAGCAGTCTCACTTTCTTTTGATTCTTGTTGAGGAATTGACCCACTAGATGAAACCTCTGATTGAGCTTGGGAGGCATTTTGAACCATTAGAGCTTGGTTCATCCATCCATTTGAACATGTAGCCTGATTGTGAGGCTAATTACAAGGAAAGCACCATGCATTCTCCATAGCCATATTATTTTGACTAGGAACCATATCCCTCACTGGATTTGTCAAATTTAGAGGTGTAGGGTTATATGGTTGGAATGGTCTCTGATTGAAACTTTGTCTTTGTCCTTGATACCCTCCTTGGTATGGTGTCTATTTTGCTGATAAGGCTATCCTTGATTTTGATATTGTTGATTAGGACCTTGGCCTTGTGGTTGAAATGGTGGTCTGATTCCTTGACCTTGCTTCTTTAGATTTGTGACCTCTTTAGTCAAGGTCTACAACAAATTGGTCATTTCTTGCTTACTGCTTTCTTGGCTATTCTTTATCTCTTGCAGCTCTTGAGAGAAACTAGTTGTTAGCTCTTGACCACTGGTACTAGCCTGAGGTGCTAATATGGTGGGAATAGGGGTAAATGGGGGTACTTGTGCAGGTGCAATGGGTTGAAGGCTAGGAAAAATGGGCATGGGTGGCCTTCTAGCAATCGTGTCTACTTGAATCAAACAATTTTCAGCCCTGACAGCTATGTCAAAGGCTTGGGGTAAAGAAGTACTGCCCATAGACTGGATCATGACAAAAATTTGACCATTCAGACTTTGCAAGTAGTATAGAAAAGCATGGTCAGCTGATGGTCTCACAGAGACTGGAATTCTATTCCATGTCTTAAGGAATCTACTATTGTAGTCTATCATTTTCTCTTGAGGGTCCCTCTTAATGGTTGTCAACTACTCAACCAGAGACAAATTATTTGATTTATCCTCAAAATGTTTACTTAATGCATCCCCTAACTCATCCCATGAAGTAATGGAACCAATAGTTAAAGTTCTAAACCATTCAAGAGCCTTACCTTTTAGAGAGGTTGCTAATAATTTTGTGGCCACATCCTCTTGAGTTATGTTGTGTATGTTGCAGATGGTGGTCACATCTCTTATTTGTTCAAAAGAAGTTGTCTGCTCTTCACCTGTAAAATCAGGTATACTCTTTAGTGCCACCAAGGGCACATCATGATGTTGAGAAAAGGCCAATGTGCTCCCTTGGTTGAATGGTGCAAAAGAAAACTATCTAGCCATTGCAAGAGTTGGAATCTGAAGAATAACAACTATGTGAGCTGTATTTGCTGCTAGATTTGAATCTTCTTCTAGATCTTTGGATAGAGATCTGCCTCTTCTTCTGGAATGAAAGGACAAAGGTCTCCTTTCTAAGGTATCAAGAGGTGTTGATTGAGCTCTCCTTGTAGGGGATGTTCTTTGAGTTGACCTGCCTTTATGACTTCTTCTTGAGGGAAACTCTAAAAATTTAGTGGGTCTTGAGCTTCTAGTCTCAATCTTTCTCATAAACCTTAAACGACGTTAGCCTGGATCTTCAAAATTAGTGGAGTCACCAGATATACTTGGTAGAATACCCTCTAAAGGCATGTATTATGCAATCTGTATATCAAAGATATCATATCTTTAACATGAATCTGATCTTTTACTGTCCCACCGGGCATGCCAAAATTGTTATACACTAAGTTTGCACCCTTGTTTCAAGCTCTCGTAGTCTTGATAACCTAGTATAACATGGGAATCATCTCTAGGTTGTGGGACCTATGATAACTGAGATGAGATCTCCAGGTTCTAGGCTGGTTCCTCTTGGATAATCACCTTAATTTGCTTCTAGACATGAAAAGTAAACTTTTGAGGGAAAGGGATAGAAGGAATGCTTGGAAGGGAAATGACTGAAAGAAAACTACCTACTAGGTGATACACAAAAATTAGGGTTTGGATCTTAGTATAAAGGAATGGAATCAATGAAAGGCTTAGGTCTAGTAGGTCACAACTTAATAAATAGGCTTGCATAAGTATTTCATAGAAGGGTCTGAACATAAGACACAATCTATGACCTGCAAGAAGACATTCACTTCTGCAACTCAGTGTAGGATTGAGACAAGACTGCTAGGGGGCTGAAGTATACCCACAAAATTATCTAAATCATATCAAACACAATAACACACATAGTTACAGAAAGTAAGAGGGATCAGGAACCCTAAGATACACTGAAAACATCATACACTTTAATCCAATAAGAGATAATACAAACAAGGAAAGCATAGGGACATGAAGGATTGTCACAAAATACCTCTGCAATGTTTTTATTATCAATGGGAACTTTACAACTGTATAAGCTAGAGGGTAGAAATGATACCATAGATGACCCTTAAGAAAAGATGAATTTCTTCTACAATTGTTCAACTCTTTGCTCAAAAGCTCCAAAAAAGAACTATATACCTCTCACTGCACGCACGCAGGAGTCAAAACCTAACTAAGGTTACAAGATTTTCAATAGAATAACAAACCCTACATCTGTCAAGTCTGATCATAAATGTTACTTCTGCAAATATCTCAATCGATCAAATATTCATCTTTGCGTGCCCATCCTTGTACTACAATCAACCTGCAGACAAGCAACCTAGATTCATCTACCCACCTGCAACTCCACTAAGCCATGAAGGCTCACAATCTGATTATATTTCCCTGGGTAACAGTACCACTCAAAAGGTGGTGCCAAATCTTTTCATCACTTCTCAATGCAGGAACACAGCACAGTACCCTGCAACACCGACCAACAGTCATCTCCATCAACTTCTCAACCACAAATGTCCTGAGAATTAAACTCCTGAGCTACCTGACATCGTACATGGCTGAAAGAATGCAAAACCCTCACAGAGACATTTGAATTTTTAAATATAATAGCTAGCGATAGATTTAAAACATCACTGTCGATGAGAAACCCTTCCCAGCAGATGAATGGCTATGATGCACTGAGAAAACAACTTAAAATCCCCCTCTGAAAAATCAAATGCCACCTAGAAGTCAGCAACCAATGAAAATCAAGCACATCATCGAACCTCGCAGACTTGGACCCATGATCAACAAAGAGAGCATCAGATGGTTGTCGCTATATCGTGATGCTAAAATTTGAGCATCTTGACCAAACAGTATAACGACAACTACCAGATCAAGCTAGAAGTTAAGTGCTTTAGAAATCCCTAACCCCATGGACCCATTGGAAATTTCCACGTAGCAAACCCATCATCCAATCACATGCTACCCCCTCAGATACATGTCGCATTCTTTCTAACATCGAACCCACTGCCTTCCAAGATTCTGATCTAACGGCGGGGGCATGATCTTATAGGGTTAGAAGATTCTATGAGATCATACGACCACCATAGATCTTAGCCTTTCTGACACATCCATAGACCCTCTGACATGGTCCCATTGACAAATCCTAACTATCGCCTGGGAGCCAATAGAGAATGAGCATGTCACCAGGAAAGGACCCACTGATAGACCCCGAAGATAAAATAAGATCAACAGCTGTTGTATGATCACATGCTCCAACACAAAGCCTTGTGGACATACGCCAGTTGTCGATCCTCTGCAGATGTCAGAGCCTCTGACTACCGAAAGGGCCCGGTCCTACCGATAGATTTCCACATCACTGCTCTTGACCAATCAGAAGCTACCAAATTAGAATATGTGGCACTGGACCCACTGCCATCTGCAGTGCTGGAGGAAAAGCAAGATTGACAGTAGTCACTATACCATGATCATAAGATGCATGCATCTTTGGCTTGTGGGATAGCAAAGACTATCAGATGAAACTGACACTTATCCTCAGGGAAAAATATTTATGCGCCGAGACTTAGGAAAAAAAATAAACCACCAAACTTGGGAGATATTTTGTGCACATGCAAATTGGAATGACTTAAGCTACTGAAAAAAGGTAACATGAAAATATAACAAGGCTTAGAGTTTTTAGGGTAACTGCTAGTTTTTCAAACCTTTAACTGCAGACCAGGGAGTAAAATAAATTACAAAGGCCAGAGAATAGGGTATAAATTCATGAAAATTTTAGGGATGGTAGACATGGTAAAAACAGAGGCCCTAGAGTAGGTTTTAGCCAAATTTGTATGCATAGGAAAATTTGGGCAACACATACATTTTGACAACACTAGTACAGTCAATATGTCTAAGAATCATGTTTTACATTCTAAAACTAAGCATATAGAGATCAAGTATCATATTGTAAGAGAGAAATTTGTTGAGAAAGAAGTCAGACTAGAGTACATAAGCACAAAGGAATAGATAGCAGACATATTTACAAAGCCTTTGCCTAAGGATACATTTGAGTATCTGAGAGGTATGCGTGGGGTTATGCCCCAGCCTACTTTTGAGTAATGATGCAGTTGATTGCATCCATCCAGTTGTATATGAGCCCTATCATTTTCTAGATTGGATGTTGGTACTTCCTCTATGGGGGAGTATGTGTATCTGAGTTGAGTCATGAGGACTCTTGTGAATGTATTTTCTGAAACAGTGTCTTTGGACATTGAGTTGTTGTTGACATAGTGATGAAATTTCTATCATTGATGTCAATGGGGGAGAAGTATACATGAAAAACAATATAGAACATCTCTTGGAGAGAATTTAATAGGATAACGAAGCAAGATTTGATTGATGAAGAAGATTTGAAGAACTTTCAAAGTATTAGTGCAGCAGTGCAGTAGTATTGGATTTTTGGAACATTGGATGTTTTTCATCTATGTTTCCATCAATGCCAATGGGGGAGATTGTTAGGAATGAATTCTAGATGTTGGCAATCATTCTGTAGTAGTTTTTGTTGCATTCATGACTATGATTGTCATTAATGTCAACACAGTGATCTTCTGGAGACTAGCAGAGAAGCAGATAGTGTTTTGATTAGCGCACATGGGATATTGTAGATGGAGCTATGTGATGTTGAGGTTATACTCTTTGATATGTTATTTGTCTATGGATAAGAGCATAGACATTATTTCATTGATTCATGAAAGTTATGAGCATTTTGGTAAAAGCAGTATTCAGGCAGTGTTCCTGAGTAGCAGTTTGTGGAAATCGGATGATATCTCCTAATCGGGATGGAATCTGGTTTTGTGTAGTTAAAGGGAATTTTGAGACACATTTATGGTGATGTGGTTCATAGTGAAAACTTTGAGGTCACATGAGTGAAGAGTTATTGCATTTGGAAGCTGATAGTTTTGTGTAATTTTGATGTAGCGTATGGAAACTTTTATTTTGTATTTGTGTGCCGACTCATTTGTAATTATTTGAGTGTGGTATAAAGGAAGGAATGTTTTTCCTTATTTTATGTAGTATTAATATGAAAGAAGTGTGATCATGGTTTGGTTGCATGCAAATGTAAGCATGAAGTGAAGAAAAG
Organism: Chamaecyparis obtusa; assembly: GCA_027943335.1. Taxonomy (NCBI): domain Eukaryota; kingdom Viridiplantae; phylum Streptophyta; class Pinopsida; order Cupressales; family Cupressaceae; genus Chamaecyparis; species Chamaecyparis obtusa. The sequence continues at coordinate 338,600 of BSBK01007677.1, forward strand.
AGCCTAAGAGGTTGTGAAAGCGAAATTGTGAAGGAAGACATGCGAAGTACAGAGATCTGGAATTGAGATCTGGTGTAGCAGTGAATGTGGTTTGGCACAGTAAGGAGGTAAAATATTTCATATTATTCTTCTGAATAATATCAAGGTTATTTGGACAGTGTGTTCAGTGATCTTACCCTGAAGCTGTTTGGGCAGTGGATCCTTCTGTCTTCCATAACTCTTAACAGGGTTAGAATCTTTTAACAGGGATTCAAAATCTCCTAACAGAGATTTATATGTACTAAATGTATTTCATAAGACTCCTAATAGATTCTATTCTCTCACAAGGAATATTCATATTAGTGCATCTTTTGTGGGCATCATTCCCACCGGGGTTTACTCTTTGATCAAGAGGTTCCCTAGTCAACATATCTTGTGTTATTGTGTCATTGTGTATGAATATCTTTGTATGGTTAGTAATTGCATTGCTTACATGGTTAAATGTTGTTGAAGATGTTAAAAGTTATAATTATCTGATAACTGATTCACCCCCCCTCCCCCTCTCAGTTATCTTGGTGGACTTTACTTTCTAACAGATTGTGTCATCAAGAAGGAATTTCATTTTTATATAAGTGACGATAGAGAGCATGACATTCATTATGTAGAACACTGCTTCAAGATGTTTTTTCCAAATTTGAAAGAAAGAGGTATAAAAATTAATAAACATTATGTTTGGTCAGATGGATGTGCTACATAATTCAAATCATTGAGACCATTTTATGCACTATGTAGATATCATCGTAATGAAAACATACCACATGTCTGGAGTTTTTTTGGGAGTGGACATGGAAAAGGTGACCATGATGGTATCGGAGCTTGCATCAAATGTGCTATACGAAAGTATCAAATGAATTATAAGGGAGTGCATATAAAAAATGCACATGATGTGGTTGAATTGTGCAAGATGCATTTTGCACCAAATGAGAATGACACGTCATCAAGATTGACTCAGGCGGTGCCATATATAGAAAATTTTAGGAGATAAAAGGTATGCACACATTTTTAATTTGAAATTGTTTAAATTTTTTTATGATATTTTTTATTCAAATTATATTTATAGATTGTATTATATATGCATTTGTTTAGGTGTGGATATAAAAATTATGCATGGTTGCAATACGATAGAAAAGATGTGATCTTTGCATTTAGTTATGAGTACGAATTGTCGCAATTGGATGTTAAGCACTAGGGACTAATGATTTTGTTGTCACTACATTGCTAACAATTATGAGGAATGTATCAATCAAGACCATGGATATGTAGGCACATGGAATCTAGTGCCACTAGTTGTTACTGGTACATTTGATAGAGATGAAGATGAAAACTTCAATGATGTCCCTTTGATTTCTACTGATTACGATCATATCTCAGGATTGGTCAAAATTGGTAAGTATATATATTTCACATTATATGGTACATTGAGATGCATGTACAGATAGATAGATAGATCTATAGATTGAACTAAGTAAATTTTAAGATCTCACACGTATATATAAATTTACTGTGCAGGAGATGTCTTTGGAGTGATTGTTGAGCATGGAAATGTAGAAGGAGTTGGTTATTATTTACTGCGTTGTACTGCAGAGAGGATGAATTTACTTGAACTTGAAGAAAGTGATGGAATGTTGTACCCCATAGGTTTGTACATGGTTTACATCAATATTGAGCTCAATTTGTAAATTTTAAATTTCAACCTTTTAACAAATTTCAAATTGAGTTTGTTTAAATTTATATATTGTTAAAATTTGTGACCTACAGATTCAATTGTTTTAGAGGGAACATATGTCAAGCAAAACAAAGTAATTCAACATGGTATTCACTTTTTTGATTATGAACCAAACAATAAGGTGTTTCAATATAGTCACCTAGTAGTTGCCACATCCATTTGTCTCCATACAATTAATTATCAACGTGGATGCCGTAAGTGGAGACTAGATAGTGAGGATCGTGAGAGAATATTACATGTTCTCCATGAAAGGTGTGAACCACTTGAGTTGGTCTAAAAAGTATAATATGTATACCTATTTCTTGTGTTAGGACCTACTTGATATTTTTGGATTAAATTTCATTATACTTTATTTATATATTAAGTACTTGATTACATGTTATAACTACGTGTAAAATGGAAACAAATATCTAAATATATAAAATTATAGGTCCTATTAGGTCATGTAAGTGGTCTTATTAGGTCTTAAAGGTACTAGGATGGACTAATTGGTATTAATATGTCCTACTAGGTCACATAAGTGGGCTTATTAGGTCTTAAGGGTCCTAAGATGTACTAATTGGTATTAATAGGTCCTACTAGGTCATGTAAGTACTCTTATTAGGTCTTAAGATTCCTAAGATGTACTAATTGCTATTAATAGGTCCTATTAGGTCACAAAAGTGGTCTTATTAGGTCTAAAGGGTCCTAAGATGTACTAATTGGTATTAATAGGTCCTATTAGGTCATGTAAGTCATCTTATTAGGTCTTAAGGGTCCTATGATGTACTAATTGGTATTAATAGGTCCTATTAGGTCAACTAAGTGGTATTATTAGGTCTTAAGGGTCCTATGATGGACTAATTCGTATTAATAGGTCCTATTAGGTCATGTAAGTGGTCTTTTTAGGTCTTAAGGGTCCTAAGATGTACTAATTGGTATTTATAGGTCCTAATAGGTCATGTAAGTGGTCTTATTAGGTCTTAAGGGTATTAATTGGTATTAATAGGTCCTATTAGGTCACGTAAGTGGTCCTAGAGTGTCTTAAGGGTTCATGGGTGACATAAGAGGTCCTAAGGGGTCCTAGGTTACATTAGTGGATCCTCGTATGTATTAATTGAATCTAAGATACATAAATGTGTCATAGGACAACCTAAGATATGTTAATGGGTCTTGGGGATCCAAAGGGTTCATATATGTCTTAAAATGTCGTAAGGGATGTATAATGGTCCAATAATATTAATGGGGTGTATATGTGATAAGTGGTCTAAGTGGTCCTAGGACATCCTAAGATTATTTAATGGGTCTTGGGGGTCCTAAGGTTTCATATTTGTTTTAATTTTTCATAAGGGATCCAGATAAGATTATTAGAATGTTAATGAGTCGTAGGTGCAATAAGTGGTCCTAGAGTGTCTTAAGGGGTCGTGGGTAACATAAGAGGTCCTAAGGTATAGATAAGGGTCCTAGAGTGTCTTAAGGGATCGTAGGTAACATAAGGGGTCCTAAGGGGTCCTAAGGGAGCTAGATAAGAGTCCAAGAATGTTAATGGGTCATAGGTGCAATAAGTGGTCCTAGAGTGTCTTAAGGGGTCATGGATAACATAAGTGGTCCTAAGGTATAGATAAGGGTCTTAGAGTGTCTTAAGGGGTCATGGGTAACATGAGAGGTCCTAAGGGGTCCTAAGGGATCTAGATAAGAGTCCTAGAATGTTAATGGGTCGTAGGTGCAATAAGTGGTCCTAGAGTGTCTTAAGGGGTCATGAGTAACATAAGAGGTCCTAAGGTATAGATAAGGGTCCTAGAGTGTCTTAAGGGGTCGTGGGTAACATAAGAGGTTCTAAGGGGTCCTAATGGATCCAGATAAGAGTCCTAGAATGTTAATGGGTCGTAGGTACAATAACTGGTCCTAGAGTGTCTTAAGGGTTCGTGGGTAACATAAGAGGTCATAAGGTATATATAAGGGTCCTAGAGTGTCTTAAGGGGTCGTGGGTGACATAAGAGGTCCTAAGGGGTCCTAAGGGGTCCTAAGGGATCCAGATAAGATTCCTACAATGTTAATGGGTTGTACATGCAATAAGTGGTCCTAGAGTGTCTTAAGGGGTCGTGGGTAACATAAGAGGTCATAAGATATAGATAAGGGTCCTAAGGGTTCTAGATAAGAGTCCTAGAATGTTAATGGGTCGTAGGTGCAATAAGTGATCCTAGAGTGTCTTAAGGGGTCGTGGGTAACATAAGAGGTCATAAGGTATATATAAGGGTCATAGAGTGTCTTAAGGGGTCATGGGTAACATAAGAGGTCACAAGGTATATATAAGGGTCCTAGAGTGTCTTAAGGGGTCATGGGTAACATAAGAGGTCCTAATGGATCCAGATAAGAGTCCTAGAATGTTAATGGGTCGTAGGTGAAATAAGTGGTCATAGAGTGTATTAAGGGGTCATGGGTAACATGAGAGGTTCTAAGGGATCTAGATAAGATTCCTACAATGTTAATGGTTTATAGGTGCAATAAGTGGTCCTAGAGTGTCTTATGGGGTCGTGGGTAACATAAGAGGTCACAAGGTATAGATAAGGGTCCTAGAGTGTCTTAAGGGGTCGTGGGTAACATAAGAGGTCCTAAGGGGTCCTAAGGGATCCAGATAAGAGTCCTAGAATGTTAATGGGTCGTAGGTGCAATAAGTGGTCCTAGAGTGTCTTAAGGGGTCGTGGGTAACATAAGAGGCCATGAGGTATATATAAGGGTCCTAGAGTGTCTTAAGGGGTTGTGGGTAACATAAGAGATCCTAAGGGGTCCTAAGGGATCCTGATAAGAGTCCTACAATGTTAATAGGTCATAGGTGCAATAAGTGGTCCTAGAGTGTCTTAAGGGGTCGAGGGTAACATAAGAGGTCCTAAGGGGTCCTAGGTTACATTAGTGGATCCTTGTATATATTAATTTAATCTAAGATATACATAAATGTGTCATAGGACAACCTAAGATATGTTAATGGGTCTTGAGGATCCGAAGAGGTCATATACATGTCTTAAAATGTCGTAAGGGATGTATAATGGTCCAATAATGTTAATGGGTCATAGATGTGATAAGTGGTCTAGAAGTGGTCCTAGGACATCCTAAGATTCTTTAATGGGTCTTGGGGGTCCTAAGGTTTCATATTTGTTTTAATATTTCATAAGGGATCCAGATAAGAGTCCTAGAATGTTAATGGGTCGTAGGTGCAATAAGTGGTCCTAAGGGATCCTGCATTAAATTAATTGATCCTAGTATGTCTTAAGGTTTCTTGATGTGTCTTAAGATAGTGTAAGGGATGGATAAGGGTCGGGTAGAGTGTCTTAAGGGGTTGTGGGTAACATAAGAGGTCCTAAGGGGTCCTCGGTTACATTAGTGGATCCTCGTATGATATTAATTGAATCTAAGATACACAATTGTGTCCTAGGACAACCTGAGATATGTTAATGGGTCTTGATGATCTGAATGGGTCATATATGTCTTAAAATGTCATAAGGGATGTATAATGGTCCAATAATTTTAATGGTTCATAGATTTGATAAGTGGTCTAAGGGATCTTAGGTTACATTAATTGATACTAGTATGTCTTAAGGGTTCTTGCGGGAAATGATGGGTTCACATATATATTAACAGAAGCTAAGATAGATGAATGTGTCCTAGGACATTTTAAGATATAATAATGGGTCGTATGGGTCCTAAGGATCCTATGTGTCTTAAGACATCATAAGTAATACGTAATGGTCCTAGAATGTCTTAAGGGGTTGTAGGTGTCATAATAGGTCCTAAGAGATCATAGGTTACATTAATTCATCCTAATATGTCTTAAGGAGCCTTGAGGGAAACAATGAGATTCCTAAGAGATCCTAAGTGTCTTAATATGTCGTAAGGGAGGGATAGGGGTCCTAGAAACTTATTTTAATACAATTTTTTAACATATTCTAACATACTACTAGATCATTTTCAAAAATTTAACTACGATTTTCTAAGATTATTACAGACTAAAAATTATTTAAAACAAATAACTAAATAATATTTACTAAATTTACTAAAAATGTGTGTGTACATGTGAGAGGGAGAGAGATTCCTAATATTTACTAACTTTAAACTTGAAATTTAAAAACATATATTTTTAATAATTTCTATAAGATCTTAATGTTTTCTAACATTTCTACTACGGTTTCTAATGTTTCATATATATTTTCTAATAGTTGCTAACAAACTACTATGATTTTCTACCATTTTCAACATATTCTAACATTTATACTATGATTTTTAATATTTCTATTATTTTCTAATATTTAACCATGATTTTATAACATTCTACTATCAATTTCTAACATATTCTAATATTTAACTATGATTTTCTAACATTTTACAAATAAAAAATTATTTTAAAAAAATAACTAACTAAAATAAATATAAAACATATAATTTACAATAAAAATGAGAAAAATGCATGTACCTAATAGTGCTAACAATCTGAAGATGTCAAAAATTCTCAGGAGGTGCTGAGGTGCTTCGATCCAAGCCCTAGCATCCGCAAAATCCAAACAGTGACAATGACAAATAAAAAAGAATTCCCAAAAATATATAATGAAATCTGACCATAAGGGGCTTCACTCAAAGACCCCCTTCACTCGAAGTGCCTTACATAGGGTACTTCAAGCAAAGGGGGGTCTTCGCTCGAAGCCCCCTGTGTGGGATACTTCACGCGAAGTGGGTCCAGCAATTCGCACAAAGACTCTAAAAAAATTTATTTTCCAACTACGCTGATTTTCTTCCTCCCTAAAAGTGGGACACAACTTTGTGGGATCACCCATCTTTATTATTTCCTAATGAATCTTTAGTGGAGGAGGATGGGGATATTTCTAGTGAAGTGGTTAATTTCTTTGCTAACTACTGAATCCCAGCCAATGCTTTCTTCTTTTATCGTGATAATATTTTGGAAGTTATCCCTTGTCTCATTGATGATATTGACAACAAAAATATTTCCAACTGTGTTTCTTTCCAAGAAGTTAGGGATGTTGTCTTCTCCTTTTCTACTTTTAAGTCTCTAGGCACTGATGGCTTCCCCCTAACTTTCTTTCAAGAGTTCTAGGATATTGTTGGGGAGGATGTGGTTAATGTTGTTAGGGATTTTTTCAAAATAGGTAAGATTTTTAAACATCTCAATTCAACTCATGTATTGTCCTTATTCCTAAAGTGGTGGATCCCAAGTGTATGTCTAATTTTCACCCTATTAGCTTTGTAATACTATGTAAAAAATTATTACCAAAGTGATGGTTAATAGACTCAAAGGGATCTTATATTTTAGAATCAAAAGGGATTTATGGGAGGTACAAACATTTTGGATGTGGTCATCTCTACTCATGAATTAGTTCACTCAATAGAAATGAATAAAAAAGCTATCATGATGCTTAAATTAGATATTTCAAAAGATTATGATAATATTGATTGGACATTCTTGGTAGTTGTTCTTCAGAAGTATGATTTTAAAGGTATATTCTATAATATAATTATGAACTGTGGTTCCACTACTAAATCTTTTGTTTTGGTTAATGACTCTCCTATTGGTTTCTTTTATTCTGGGAAAGGCCTGAGGCAAGGTGACCCCCTCTCACCTTATATGTTCATTCTCATGGTTGAGGTTTTAGGAAGGAATATCAAAAAAAAACACAGTGTCCCATGATCTAAGAGGAGTAAAAATTGCTTCTCATCTCACTCCCTCATCCCATGAGCAATTTGATGATGATACAATTTTTTTGGGGGAAGCGTTTGTTTCTGAAGAAAGGAAATGGAGGGCGACCTATTACTATAACTGATGGTGGTTATGATGAAGACCAACAGATATTAGAGGTATACAATATTGTAGAAGGATTAGATCAGTTATTATCTTTGTCATTGATGTCAAGAAATTGATTTCTAGTTTATATTGGGTTGCCATAGCATTCAAAGTATGATATAAGTTGAAGAGAGTTATGGAGAAAGAGGAAGTGAAATATTGTAAAGTTAAAGAACTTAATTGGGAAGCTAATATAGATAAAACAATGATAATGTTATGTTGATATAATTATTTTCTACTAAAAATTTGATTATACCAAATCAATAAACAAAAAATTTTGGTTATTGAGCAGTAAGAAGTTATTTTGTAAAATAAAAGTTTCGATAAAGGGAAAGGAATTCAAGACATCGAGTAGAAGGTTTTAGTTACTGATTGAAGTAAATAGAATTTTGGTTCAAGAAAAAGGAGTTAGCCACAGAGAAAGGAAAAAAATTTAATAGAAGGGTCAGAACGACATTTAATGATGAGCTATGAAGATCTAAAAGACTCTAAGGATAAGGAAGAGTTAGTTGGTGAGATCTACGATCAGGAAAATTAAAGGTGATAATCTATGGTATAGATCTAAGTGGAAAAACTGAAGTTATAAGTTTCAAGAAAGTTCAAGTAATGAGGTGGTGATAAAAAAATTTACCAAGTTCTAAATTTATTGAATTAGTTTATGAGGATAATCAGACAGTTGAGATTAATCAAAGGAAAATGTAATAAAGGATATTAAGAGGCAAAAAAATACTATATAAAGGATAAAACTGTAAGAAGAAACAGATGGCAAGTTGAAGGGTTAATGAGTCACTAAATGGTGCAGTGAAGAAGGAAAGGGTTGAAATTTGAGACACAAATCAGAAATTGATGAAGTGTTGGAGCGAGTGAAAAGTGAATGAAATAAGTGAATAAAAAGAGCGCACAAGGGATCTAATTAATCAAAAGTTAGTTGTCGATTTACAGATAAATTTATATACTGATTCTTATTAACATTTGTAGTAGAAAAATTTCTTAACCAAGTGTACTTAACATTCTTATTATAAATCCTTCAAAGAGGTGACATTCTAGAAGAGTGTTTGGAGACCTTTAACCAGGACACTCCTAACAAGGTGAAGATCCTAATGGATCTATGGAAAATCCCCTAACATGGTCACATTTAACAATGTGAATTGTAATCTTTAACCAGATTGACTTTCAAATGAACATACTTCATAATAATATTTTTATAGTGGGTGACAATTCCCATATTGGTTTTTCCCATGTTGATTTTTCATGTTAAATATTGGTGTTTTATGTTTTGCATTTTTATTGTGAATATTATTGTTGATTGATAAAGTTAATTTATTGTTATCATTTAATGTTGAAGTTTGTCTAACCGAGTTACTACCAAGTTGAATGAGAATTTTTTTTAAGGATTAAAGGATTATTGATTCACCACCCCTCTCTGTAATCTAACAATTGGTATAAGAGCTAAGTACTCTAAAGGGATAACTTTGAAAGACTTGAGTAAAAGATCAAAAGATGTATAGGAGAGAAGTACTGAAGTTAAATAAGGAGAGTTTCTCTACATGGAAAAGAAGGATGAGGTTATACCTATCTGGAATTGGAGATTCTATACTCAACAATTTGGATAATGACTACACTTGACCACCTCCTGGACTAATGACACTTGATCAGATGAGAGAAAAGAAGGAACACAAATTAGTAATGATTGGAATTGCTTTCTCCTTGGCTGATGCTAAGTTCAATGACATAAAGGATTGTAATACAACAAAAGAGATGTGGGATAAACTCGCACTTATTTATGGAGGTGATCTGCATGTTTAGAAAGAAAAGGTTGATAGCCTTAGAGGAAAATTTGATGAGATGAGAATGAAAGAAGAAGAAAACATTGCACAAAATAGTTTCAGAATTAAAGAATTTGATAGTGCTATCAAAGGTGTTGGTGGAACATTAACTTGAGAAGAAGTGGTAAGAAAAATTCTTAGAACTCTTTCACCGAAGTATTCTATTCGAGTCTTTTTTATTTAGGAACTGAGATCCATACCTAATAATGTTGTTACTCTTGATGCTTTGACCAGTAATCTGATTGCATTTTATTTTAGTAACTTTTATAATAGTTTACCAAAGATTGAAATAGCTTTTAAATCATCTTAAAACTTTGGTAGTTTAAGAAGAGAAAAAGATAATCAATATAGTTTAGGTGGAATTGACTATGACAATATACTAACCGATGAAAAAGAATAAGAAGAATTGGAAGCATTGCTTGAAAGGAGACTACTAAGAGGAAAAGAAAAGTATAAAGGTAAACTGCCTCTAAAATGTTTTAATTGTAACAATCTATTGATCACATTTCATCTAGGTGTCCTAATAATGATAGGAATAATAAAAAGGACAAGAAAGAGAACCGATACCAAAGGTTTAGAGACTTCAAGGATAAAAGAAATAAATCATGCTACATAGTTGAAGAAGGAATAACCGATGATTAATCTAATGACACAAAAGAAAGTGAGGAAGTGGTCTATGTTGCTATGAAGGACTATTTAGAAGAAGAAAGGTATGAAGATGAAAAATCCCTTATTTCTTAAGTTAGAAAAATTGACCCATGGATAATTGATAGTGGTTATTCACATCATATGACCGGTGACATTGATAAGTTTGAAAACTTAGAAGAATATGATAGAGGATTTTTTAGATTTGGAAATGATGCTCCATATTCTGTAAGAGGAAAATGATCCATTATGCTGAATGAAAAGATCAAATGTGATAATGTTGATTGGGTTCAAGGACTAAAGTACAAATTCTTGAGTGTTGTATAACTCAATAACACTGGTCACCAAGTAGAGTTTAAAAACATAAAAGTAAAGATCTATGATGCTTCAAGATATTTTACTGGAACTGGTGAACAATCAAAATGTAACTTATTCTACCTTGACACTGCTACAAAAATTTTCTTGTTTTTTAAAGTTGAGGATGTATGGTTATGACATAAAAGAATCTTTTATATAAATTTTGATAACATGATTAAGGTGACAAAAAATAATAGAATAAAAGGTTTACCAAAATTAAGCAAGCTTGATAAAGTTATGTGTAAGGAATGTCAGAGACTCAGATCGATAAGATGACAAAATCAAGATTTTCAAGCAAGTATTACTCATGTAATGATATATTGGAATTAGTTCATACTGATCTCTGTGTCCCTGTGAGAATACAAAGCTATTATGGTGATCAGTATTTTATTTTTTTGTTGATGACTCCTCAAGGATGATGCTGGTAATGTTTTTAAAAGAAAAGTGATGCATTCTAAATGTTTAAATGGTACAAGGAAAGAGTTGAGAAGGTAAAAATTAGGAAAATAAAATGTTTAAGATCATATAGAGGAGGTGAATTTACCTCTGATGAATTTACTATCTTCTGTAATAAGAATGGAATCAAAAGACAAGTCTTTGCACCAAGAACTCCACAATAGAATGGCATACCTGAAAGAAGGAACAGATCAATAGTTGATTGTACCAGAACATTATTGATTGAGAAGGAGGTTGCGCAAACATTCTGGGGAGAAGCCATTAATATTGCTATTTACACCCTCAACTGAGTAATATTGATGAAAAGTACAAATAAAACTCCTTATGAAATCTGGTATGGGCATACACCTAATGTTAGCTACTTTAAAACTTGTGGAAGTAGGTTTTATATATTATGAAAGATACCTAGGAATGGAAAGTTTGATTCTTAAGGAGATGAAGGTATATTCCTAGGATACTCCATAAAGAGAAAAGCTTATAAATGTTTGAATAAGGCAACTAAGAAAATTGTGGAATGTGAAAATGTAAGGGTAAGTGTACTAACATGGTGGACAGTTTAGTGGCCACATCCCAAAAAAAAGAAATTTTTCATAACCCATGCAGGTTATACAAAATTCAAAATCGTGCTAGGCTTGGTTTTACCAAGCCTAGCCAGAACTATTAAAAAATACCAATAGCACCTCAAAACACGTATGTGTTTTGAGGAACATTATATTTCTCAAAACCCGCAGAGAGAGAGAGAGAGGAAATAAGAAGATTCATGCATGTATATATATATATATATATATATAGAAACATATCATATATGTAAATCTATACAAATGTGTATTGTATTACATATTTACAAGCAAAGTTTTTAATGTCTTCATAACCCATACGGGTTTTTGAAGACATATTATGTGAAACTAAAAATATTGTTTTATGTCTTCATAACCCGTACAACTTTTGTAGAACTTGAAATTGTGACTTTTCTTATTAAAAAATGAGTGGGTTATGGCTTGGTAAAAGGTTTGGAATTCGACCCTTAGGCTTTCAAGCCCATTTTCCCTCCAATTTTGTCCATTTACACATTTTTCTTTCTTTCAACATAATTTCTTGACTTCATCATCATCATCATCTATATAAATGATCAAGTGGGTATCTCTAAAATTACTTCCATCATCTCACACATCTTGTAAGCTTTCTGACCATATAATTTTTTCTATTTTTGGACAACATTAGCATAGTAAAATTTAATTTTCTTTACCAATGTCTTCATAGTCCTCACAGACATATGTCTACCATTTTTTTAGTAACTTTTGATCTACTTGACCAAATTCAAACCAAATTATATATTGTTGTTCTACACTAGATTCTATACACTTTTTTAAAAAAAGTTTGCAATTTGGATTATTTTGATGCAAGTTATTCCCAACGCATGAACAGGCACCAGATTTTTAGGATGCACTCACTTTAAAAAATCATACAAAATAAAATACTCAATAAATAATTACAAAAGAATACACAACTTCTAGATCAAACTCTTACTTAATATCCTACCAAAAGGTTTTGCAAAATTATAAATCTAACTATAGATTTTGTGAAGTACACGAAAATAGCTATGTTATGTTTTTCTGAAAAAATCAGGAACATTTTTTCGTGCGCGAGAGGCTTGACCCTCTTAATTTTATCCATTTTTTAGAAAATTTAGTAGTTTAGAAACTAGATTTAGAGTACTACAATTATTATTATTTACACAACTCCTGTCTTTGAGTGCATGACCCTGAAATATCTTTGTGAAGTTCAGGTTTCCCTATTTTTAGGAAAAAGGTGGCCACTTATACCCCCTTTTTTTCACCTTCTTGGTACACTTACCCATAAGAGTTGATGAGTTTGTAGAAATAAATGAGGAAGATAGAAAAAAGGAACCGAAAGATTATCAAAGATTTATATATGTATAAGGAGTTTCTAATACTTTACCCGAGCTACAAGAAGAAACCGAGGAACCAATTGAGCCACCACCAAGAGATGAAAAATGTTGAATATGAAGGACTATCATAGTCTATCGAGCCTTTTTTAGCAAGGTTTGTGAGAGGAAAACACTCAAAAAGAAAAATAATTGGAGACAAGAATGCTGGAGTCATGACAAGAAGTAAGTTGAGAGACAATACATGTTTGATTTCTCAATTTGAGCCTAGAGTAGTCAAGAATGCACTTGAAAATGAAGATTGGGTTAAAGCTATGAAAGAAGAGATTGATCAAAGTGAAAAGAATAATACTTGGTCACTGGTACCGAGGCTTAAGGAAAAAAATGTTATTGGTACAAAATGGATTTTTAGGAATAAACTAAATGAAAATGGAGATGTGATAAGAAACAAAGTAAGATTGGTTTGCAAAAGATATGCTCAAGAAGAAGGTATTGACTGTGATGATACATTTTCCCATGTTGCTAGATTAGGTGTGATAATTTTACTTGCATATACTGCTTATAACGGATTCAAAGTTTATCAAATGGATGCTAAGTTTGTATTTTTTAATGGAATAATAGAAGAAGAAGTTTACATTGAGCAACCTGAAGGGTTTGTTGAGAATACTAACAAGGACATAGTATGTAAACTACACAAGGCAGTATACGGTTTGAAAAAAGTACCTTGAGTATTGTATGAAAGGTTACATTTATATTTGATCAAGATTGGATTTTAACGAACAAGTGATAATAGCAATTTTCATCTGAAATGTGATAGTATTGATAATATTTGATTGTTGAGATATGTGTTGATGATATTATATTTGGAGGAAATGAGTCAATGTGTGAATCATTTACTGAGGAGATGGAAAAGGAATTTGATATGTCCATGATAGGAGAGGTAGAATTATTTATTGGACTACATATTCTTGACAATTCAGAGATGCGATCTACATCGCACATTTAAAATATATCAAGGAGATCTTAAAGACATTCAGTATGAAAGAATCAAAATTAGTTAGTACACTAATGGTTACCTGATGTAGGAGCATCCTGGTTGTAAGAGCAATCTTGCATCACCCAAAAAAAATTTGGTTACTTTTCAATAAGGATTATCTTGTGCAGAGCTACTATTTATGGAAACTTGCTATTTTTAGTAAGTTGGTCATGCGATCTCAGAATGTTCTAATTTCACATGTGGAGGTTCATCTTAGTCATCTCATTCTGCCAATAAAGTTTCATTGCTAGATCAAGTCTAGTTTTGAAGATATTGAAAATTTTCGGTATTGGTGGGAGGGTACAAAAACTTTGAACTCGGTTTTGAAGGCTTTAGAGGTCCTGAATGAGGTCAAAACTTCAACTGACTAGAGCTTTCATAAATTAGGCACTGTAGAGCTCCTCGCACCCTTTTCGAATTGGGGTCATAATAGTCAATCGGGTCAACGGGTGATGAATTATGGTCTCCAGAAGTTGGGCCACCTGAAATGGCAGAAAATAATTTTTCTTCAAAATTTATGTTCGGGTTTCAAAAGTTATTTTGAGCTGAATTTGATGTAATAAATTGAAAAATAAAATAATCCTAAGTTTGGTCGGCCCTAAGGGCTAAATTTATGGAACCTTCTCGGGCGGTGGAAATTGTCTATATAAAGAAGGTCCGTAGTGTTGTCTAGGCAGTTCTGGGGAGATCTGGGTAATGATTCGAGGCTTTGTCCTACAAAATATTGTAAGGGGAATGCCCATGTGGCTTTGCATATTGTGATTCTAAAATTTGTAATTCCACACTTGTGGAGATAATAAGAAGCCCATTTTATGTTCTTGCAAATTGTTGCTGTTTCTCTATTTTTGTTATGTGTTTGTGGTATTAAGGGGAGCACCCTTCATCAAGTGGTATCAGAGTGAGAGTTCCTGAGTGTGTAAACAGATCATTGACTATGAGGCAGTTTTCACTAGGACCGTGGTTATGGTTCTAGCAAGCAGCACGAAAATGCCTCCACGAAGGGAATGTGGTGAAAGAGTTGGTGTTGTGACGCCTAAGGTTAGAGAACTCCATAGACAAGTACGAGAATTGCAAGAAGAGATTAGTAGAGGAATGAATCTTAATGTCAAAGACAAAATCAAGGATGAAGCCAAGGGAGAAGGAAATTCTGATCAAGAAGAAGACAAAATTTTGAACTAGGAGGAAGAAAGACTTTTTAGGGCCATTTCCAAGATCGAGAAAAGACCTAAGATTGAGGTTCATGCATTTTCAAAAAATCTTAACCCAGAAGAGTTGATTGACTAGATCAATGAATTAGAAGAATATTTTGAGTATGAAGATGTTAAGGATCCTGATTGGGTCAAGTTTGTGAAGGCCAGACTGAAGGGTCATGCGAAGATATGGTGGCAGGAGATTCAATTGGAGTGAAATAGAAGAGGAAAGGATAAAATCATAAGATGGGATCTGATGGTTGTTAAATTGAAGACACAGTTTATTCCTATTGATTATGAGCTTGACCTACTGAAGAAAATACAAATTTTGAAGCAAGCATGAAGATCTGTTTAGGAGTATATGGAGGAGCTCTATCGAATCCACATCAGAATAGGCCATGTGGAAGATGATAAGGAGAAAGTTTCTCGTTACCTTAATGGGTTGAGGCTGAGAATTTAGGAGGAGTTGAATCTAGTTGGAATGAACAGTATTGAAGAGGCATACCAGTTTGCCTAAAAGTAGAGGAAAAGTTGAATAAGAAGTTTAAGAGTAGACAAAATGGAAGAGGTCGTCGTGGAAGATCTGGTGGACAGTCATATGGTGGCTGAAATGAAGATCCCAAAAAGAACGATGAGGCCAGTGGAAGTCAAAATTAGAGAGGAAACACTTCCAATCATTTCCATGATAAGAATAATAGAGATCACAGAGGAAGAGGAAGAGTAAAAGGATCAAGAAGAAGAGGCTTCTGTGGAACATCTTTTCACTATGGAGAAGAAGGTCATAGGGCATTTGAATGTCCTCAACGCCAAGGAAGCATAGATAGGAGGAATGAAGGCTAGGCCACAGTTGCACATGTTGATGAAGATGTCAGATCATCACATTTTGAAGATGCTAAAAGAGGAGAAATGTTGATTAATAGAAGAGTCATACTAAGTGGTGAGAACGAACCTGAGCAAAGGAGGCACCTATTTCACACTAGATACAAGTGTGAGGGTAAGTGTTGTGATGTAATTATTGATAGTGGAAGCACTGATAATTTGGTGTCAGAATAGATGGTGACAAATTTGAAGCTCAAGAGATAGAAATACCCACATCCATACCGGATTACCTGGGTGCAGGATGACCACAAGGTCATGGTCAATGAACAATGCCTAGTGAAGTTGAAGATTGGTGGATACCATGATGAGGTACTGCGTGATATCATATCTATGGATGCATGTCATATATTTTTAGGTAGACCATGGTAGTTTGATAGTTGTACTATATATGATGGTCGTGCAAATGTCCTCAATGCCAAGGAAGGACAGATAGGAGGAATGAAGGCCAAGCCAGAGTAGCACATGTTGATTAAGATGCCAGATCATCACATTCTAAAGATGTTGAAAGAGGAGAAATTATGATTAATAGAAGAGTCCTACTGAGTGGTGAGAATGAACCTGAGCAAAGGAGGAGCATGTTTCACACTGGATGTAAGTGTGAGGGTAAGTATTGTGATGTAACTATTGATAGTGGAAGCATTAATAATTTAGTGTCAGAAGAGATGGTGAAAAAGTTGAAGCTCAAGAGATAGAAACACCCACATCCATACCGGATTGGAAAATACCATGATGAGGTACTGTGTGATATCATATCTATAGATGCATGTCATATGTTGTTAGGTAGACCATAGCATTTTGAGATTTGTACTGTATATGATGGTCATGCAAATACGTATTCCCTGACAAAGGATGGAGTGCGACATAAGCTAAAGGCATTGAATCACATAGAAGAAAAGGTATGTGGTAATGCGAGAATAACTTTTTTTGATGGAATAAAGTTCCTAGATGGTATGAGGCATGAGCATGTGTATTTTTTTTTAATTCCAAAAGCTGGTAAAGAGGAAGTAGAAGATGTACCTGTAGAAGTTGCAGATTTTTTGAATGAGTTTCAAGATATTGTGTCCGATAATGTTCCTGATGGATTACCACTATTAAGGAAGATCAGTCATCAGATGGACTTGATTCTAGGAGCTAGTTTGTCAAATAAGATAGCACATAGAATGACACCAGCAGAAAGTGATGAGTTGAATAGAAAAGTACATGAGTTATTACAGAAGGGGTTGATTTGAGAGAGTTAGAGTCCCTATGTTGTACCAGCAGTATTAGCACCAAAGAAGAATGGAGAATGCAGGATGTGTATAGACTCTAGGTAAATAAATAACATCACAATCAAGTATAGGTTTCCACTGCCATGAATGCATGATATTATGGACTGTTTGAATGGAGTTGTGTATTTCTCAAAGAGAGATCTGAAGAGTGGATATCATTAGATTCGAATCAGAGAAGGAGATGAATGGAAGACTGCCTTCAAGACAAAGGAATTATTGTATGAGTGGTTAGTCATGTGATGTAAGATAAACTCCAGGGCTTAGTTTTCAACTCCCACCAAGAGATTTCTCTTATCTCCTAGTATCCTATGCTTCTATAGGATCTCCTAATAGGCTTAGATCATTAACTAAGTCCTATTCACTCTTTACTACAAGATTCATACCTTGAAAACTCCACCTTGGATGATCTACACCTTGATTTTGGCTCTCTTTCTCACTTTCACTTAGAAGGATCTAACTGCCAAATCCACTAAAACATCACAAATTTCAAACTTCATTATGGTTACCCTCTTCACATTTAATCCATTCATATTCCATCCTATTTGACTAATTTGGGAAGGTTTTGACTCATAGGTTTATCGGATTCAAGATTTCATCATAAGAGACCTTAAATTTAGGCCTATTTCTAGTAGCCTTTTTTAATGGATTTTGCCCTTTCTCGACCAAAATCTCCAAACAACCTAAAAATAAAACTTTATATATGGATAACCTTTTGGCTTAACTTGAATATTTTTGAGGTCTAAGGCTTTGACACCCTCCGTACACCTCCTTCCTAATATCAAGGAGAAACAGGGCTAAAAGGCCTAGTTTCTAGGACAGCTTGACTATGACTGATGAAAATTGCTCAAAACCTAGATCCTAATGGATTTTTATGACCTCCCAATGCTTAAGATGGTTAGCTAACATTTATACCTTCTATAAAAATTCCTTGGGATGTATTGTACCTCCCATTCCCCACATGAAATAACTCAGTTTCTCCCTGTCAAGCCTCTAACCGAGTCTACCTAGCTCACCTAGGGCTTGACCATATAATTAGCTCCCTTGCTCATGATGCTTCCTACCTTTATATACAATATTTAAATAGGCCTCATTTTAATATTAAACTACTTATTTTTATTTTCCATGATTGAATCTCATGTGGGAGCCATTTTTACAAATTCTATCACAGTGTGACTAGAGAAAGGTCCTGTACTAAAACAATTTGAAAACTATGTTAAATCTACTCTAAAATATTAACACATAAAATTAAAAATTCTTCTAATCCCCTATATAATATGATTCAACCACTTTATCAACACATTCAAAGCTAAAAGTATGATTGTTCCCTCAAAAACCCGATATCCTTCAAAGCAAAGTTGGAGAGCTCATATCATTAACTCAAACTTTTTACACAATACATCTAATCCTTGGAGATTAAAGCCATTACTCCCATTAGTTGTCTCCTCCACCATTCTAGGGCCTATTTATCAAGCATAACCTCCCACAACCAAATGAATCCAAGGTTATCCATGTTGCATGCAACATTTGCAATAAGTGCAAATGTTGTCATGACAACATTTTTACAACACTTGGCAACTTTCATAGATGCCTTAATCCTATATTATAAGATTCTTATCCTCATATCTTTCAAGGATCCAAGATCATTCATTATCATCATAATAACTTAACAACCATTAACCATTCTTAGGCCTAAGACACATTAATGACTCAATCTCCCTAACTCCTAGCATTAAGAAATTTAAATAACTAAAAAAGGCTATTAGTGTGACCTTAGTCTTAGTGACTAATTCACCTAGACAACATATAACAAGACCATCTAAGGCCCTCAAGAAAACTATACTAACTTCTTTACTTGGCTAGAGTCAAGTAGAAGCCAGAGTTAACTATCTAATGGAGGTTAGCCTAGGTGCTCCTGCACCATCCTCCCCAAAATAAGAATTTCAATCCACCCTTGGATTGATGAGGTTAGGATCAATTCCAAACCTTTTGAACTCTATTTCCTTTACCCAAATAGCATCAGCAACATTCTACCCATAGCTCTGGATGAGGTGCTCTTTATACTCTTTATGTCTAGTTTTCTTGTAGGCCCCAGTGTCTAATACGTTGTCTGGTCTTGTACCTGCAGTAGTAGGAAGTTGAAGATCTTCCACATCCTTGATCACCTCATTGATTGTATGGTCATTGTTTTGTTGTGGTCCCTTGTAATAGACAAGGTCTCCAACATTAAAGATATTGGATAATCCACTATCCTCCGATAGGGCTACCTTGAAGGCATTGTCACCATACTTTTCCAATATAGGACAAGGTCCTATCCTCCTCATTTGAAACTTATGAGGGACTCCTTTTGTCAACCTAGATTTGTTCAAGTGTATCATGACTAGATCACCAACTTTAAACTCCATTATCCTTCTACTTTCATCTACCTTGGCTTTGTGCTTGGTGGTGTTGTCTACCAATGTCTTCGTCACTATTTCATGAACTTCTTACATAGAAAATGCAAAGTCATCAGCATATGAACTTGCCTTGACTCCATCTTTCAAATCCCTCAACTCATAGACACCCCTAGGATGTAGGCCATAGACAATTTCAAATGGACTCTTCCCGATTGATCTATTTATGGTGTCATTATAGGCATATTCATCTTGCCCAATCAACTAATCCCATTGCTAACCATACTCCTTAGTTAGGCATCTTAGAAGGTTTCCAAGGCTCCTATTAACAACCTCAGTTTGACCATCGATTTGGGGATGGTAGGCTGACCCAAAAGATAAGTTAGTGTCCAATCTTTGCCAAAGAGTCTTCCAAAAATGACTCATAAATTTTGTGTCTCTGTTTGATACAATGCTGATAGGTAGTCCATGTATTCTCACTATCTCTTTGAAGAATAGAGATGCTATTTGACTTCCATCATGTGTATTCTTGCATGGCACAAAGTGAGCCATCTTACTAAACCTATCAACAACAACATAAACATTGTCCATCCCTTTTCTTGTCTTGGGTAGCCCAACTACAAAATCCATGCTTAAGCATTCCCATGGCCTAGTAGGAATTGGTAGAGGTTGGTAAAGACCAACATTTGTTTAAGTGCCCTTGGCCTTTTGACATACTAAACAACTCTCCACATACTTCCTAACATCTAGATTCATCCTTGGCCAATAGTAAAAACTTGAAACAAGGTCTTGAGTCGTAGTGATCCCAAAGTGACCACTCAAAGCACCATTATGCTTTTCTTGAATCAAATTCTCTCTAATGGAGCCTCTAAGAATACACAATTGATTCCCTTTGAACAAGAGATCACTTTGCAAAGTATAATCATCATATTTACTATGAAAATGATTCTTGTATTCAGCACATACCTTGTAGATGTCAGCAAAGTCCTCATCATCGGCATATAGATCCTTGAAATGATCTATCCCCATGCTTTTCAACTGAATTTCTTGGAGTGTGAGGTCTCTTCTTGATAATGCATCAGCCACCTTGTTTAGTACACCATTCTTGTGCTTGATATTGAAGGTGTAGGCTTGTAGGTACTCAGCCCACTTCATGTCCTTGTGACTCAACTTATCTTGTGAATTCAAGAAGATAAGTGCTTGATTGTCTGAATACACAATGAACTCCTTGGGAAGCAAGTAGTACCTTCACTTTCTTAGAGCTTGGACCAATGCATACATCTCTAAGTCATATGAGGAGTACTTTCTCTTAGCCTCACTTAACTTCTTAGAATGGAAGGGCACCGGTCTGCCCTCTTGGCTTAGAACAGCCCCAATTGCTACATTGCTAGCATCACATTCAATGGTGAATAGCTTCTCAAAGCTTGGTAGCAACAAAACTGGTTGGGTAGCTATTCTTTCCTTCAACAAATCAAAGCTCTTGTTAGCATCTTCATTCCACACAAACTTGGTTTTCATTCCTCCTTTGATAGTATCTAACATAGGAGCACAAATTGCACTAAATTGTCTTATGAACTTCCTATAGTATTATGCAAGACCATGAAAAATCCTTACCTCAGTTGCTGACCTTGGAGTAGGCCAATTCATGATAGCCTCCACCTTTCTCTTATCCATTTTTAGATTGCCATGTGATAAGAAAAACCCAAGGTACACTAATTCTGATTTGATGAACTCACACTTCTCCAAGTTGATCATCAACTTCTCCTCATACAGCTTCTTGAAGACAATATCAAGATGTTTCAAATGCTCACTCTTTTTCTTGCTAAAAATCAGTATATCATCTAGATATACAACTACAAACATGCCTATGTAGTCCTTGAGTACTTCATTCATGAGCCTCATGAATGTAGAGGGGGAATTTGACAATCCAAATGGCATGACAAGCCATTCATACAGCCCTTCATTTGTCTTGAAGGCTCTCTTCCACTCATCTCCTTCATCGATTCTTATTTGGTGATAGCGTACCTTGCTTCACCTAAATAGTCAATTAAGTTTTCAATCCTAGGGATAGGGAACCTATACCTTATGGTTATCCTATTGATAGCCCTTGAGTCAGTACATAGCCTCCAAGCTCCTCCCTTCTTAGGTGCAAGTATGGTGGGTATAGCACATGGACTAATACTCTTTCTAATTAGGCCTTGGTCTAAGAGCTCTTGTATTTGCCTTGCTATTTCCTCATTTTGTTGAGGTGTCATCTTATAGGCTGCTTTTTTGGGTAGGGTAGCTCCTAGGATAAGGTCTATTCTATGACTTATGGCTCTTTGAGGGGGTAAGGCTGAAGGTTGACCATCACTTACAATGCCTTGGTAAGTCTGCAACATACCCTGAATCTCCTTTGATAATTCAATCTTCTTAGTCACCTTGTCTTCACCTCCTTCTCTTGGTTTCAACACCAATGCATATCCTATGCCTTCACTCTCTTCCATGGTTTGTAGGAACTCTTTTTCACCTACCATAAGAACATTTGGACCTGTTGTCTTTACTTCAGCATCCTCCAACAATGACTGAATTTTGAAGGTTGTATTATCCTTCTTGAAAGAATAGGAATTCTTTCCTCCATCATGTATGGCTTGGCGGTCAACTTGCCAAGGTCTACCTAGGAGAAAATGACATGCATCCATAGGCAACACATCACATAAAACTTTGTCTTTGTACCTTCCAATGGAGAGCTCCACCCATGCTTTCTCATTCACTAACACATGTTGACCCTTATTGAGCCAAGTGACCTTGTAAGGATTTGTATGGGATATCCTTTTCAATTTGAGCTTGCTGACTGCTTCTTTTGACACTATATTATCAGTAGAGCTTGAATCAATAATGACCCTACATACTTTCCCCATTATCTTGCATTTGATCCTAAACAAAGATCTCCTTTGGCTTGGATCCTCTTTCACCGCTTCCTTGATTAGAGTCCTCCTCATCATGAGGTTTTCTCCTTCCTCTAAATTTAATGGAATCTCAGAATGTTTATCTACTGCATTTGTGTCTTCATGAACAAGGTTAGCTCTCTTATCACCTCCTTGTGATGAGCCACCTTTCTCAGGGCATCTATAGGTAGGGTGCCCCATTTGATTGCAATGGTAGCATTTCATATTGGTAAAATAATTGCCTCTTCCTCCTTGTGATGAACCTCCACTTCTTCCTCTAAAGCTAGAGTTAGAATTTATTCCTCTACCACCTCTACTTGAAATTCCTTCTTTTTTCTCATTGAATTTTACCTCACCTTGAGCTCTTGAATCAAAACTTCTTCCACCATATCCACCTCTTTGACCTTTGGTATCTTTGCCTTTAGAGCTTTCTTGTTTTCTCTTGATTTTCTCCTCTATCTTCAAGGTCATTTGATAGCATTGCCTAATGGATTTGAAGTTCACTAGGCTCATCTCCTCTTGAATAGACCATTTGAGGCCATTCAAATACCTTGCTAGCTTGATGCTCTCATCTTCAACTACCTTGGACCTCAAACACAATTTTTGAAACTCCTCCGTATATGCTTGAACATCCAAATATTTTTGCCTAAGATTATGTCTCCTTCTATGCATTTGGACTTCATAGTCATTAGGAAGGTAGGTTTTCTTGACTTTGGATACCATACCCTTCCATGTCACAATAGGACCTTTTCCATCTTCTCTCTCTCAGTTTGCACAAACTTCCACCAAGTAAGAGTTGAACCTCTTAGTCTAGACTTGGACACCATTACCTTTTGTGCTTCAAAGATACCATCACATTCAAAATGGTTCTCTATGCTATCAATCCAATCCACAACTGGATCTGGATCCATTTTTCCACTAAAGAGTGGGACACCTTCTAAAGCCTTACCACTCAATGCCTTCAATGCTTTTAAGAATGGCTCTTCAGGAAGAACAGGGTCAGGAGTTGGTGCTTCTTCTTCCAACTCTAATTCCTTCTCCTTTGCTTCATCTTCTTCTTTAATTTCAATCTTCTATTTGACCCTATCAACTTTGTCTTGGACTTCACCAAGGAGCTGCTCCATTTGAGCTAGTCTTTGCCTTAACAATGTGTTATCCTCTTCTTGTTCCTCAACCTTATTTTCTAGTTTAGCATTAGTCACCATGGCTCTAGCTAGTGTATTATCTCCTACTGATTTAGAATATTGATGCATTAACCACAAGCTTGATCAACCAAGCTCTGATACCAATATGATGTAAGATAAACTCAAGGGCTTAGTTTTCCACTCCCACCAAGAGATTTCTCTTATCTCCTAGTATCCTATGCTTCTATAGGATCTCCTAATAGGATTAGATCATTAACTAAGTCCTATTCACTCTTTACTACAAGATTCACACCTTGAAAACTCCACCTTGGATGATCTACACCTTGATTTTGGTTCTCTTTCTCACTTTCACTTAGAAGGATATAACTGCCAAATCCACTAAAACATCACAAATTTCAAACGTCATTGTGGGGACCCTCTTCACATTTAATCCATTCATATTCCATCCCATTTGACTAATTTGGTAAGGTTCTTGACTCATAGGTTTATCGGATTCAAGATTTCATCATAAGAGACCTTAAATTTAGGCCTATTTCTAGTAGCCTTTTTTAATGGCTTTTGCCCTTTCTCGACCAAAATCTCAAAATTACCTACAAATAAAACTTTAGATATGGATACACTTTTGGCTTAACTTGAATATTTTTGAGGTCTAAGGCTTTGACACCCTCCATACACCTCCTTCCTAATATCAAGGAGAAACAGGGCTAAAAGGCCTAGTTTCTAGGACAGCCTGACTATGACTGATGAAAATTGCTCAAAACCTATCCTAATGGATTTGTATGACCTCACAATTCTTAGGATGGTTATATAACATGTATACCATATATAAAAATTCTTGGAGACATACTGTACCTCCCATTACCCACATGAAATAACTCAATTTCTCCCTATCAAGCCTCTAACCGTGTCTACCTAGCTCGCCTAGGGCTTGACCATATAATTATCTCCCTTGATCATAATGCTTCCTACCTTTATATAAAATATTTAAAGAGGCCCCACTTGAAGATTCAACCACTTATTTTTAATTTCCATGGTTGAATCTCACATGGGAGCCATTTTTACATATTTTGTCACAGTGTGACCAGAGAAAGGTCCTGTACTAAAACAATATGAAAACTATGTTAAATATACTCTAAACCCTTAACACATAAAATGAAAAAGTCTTCTAATCCCCCATAGAATATGATTAAACAATTTTATCAACACATTCAAAGCTAAAAGTATGACTGTTCCCTCAAAAACCTGATATCCTTCAAAGCAAAGTTGCAGAGCTCATATCATTAACTCAAACTTTTTACACAATACATCTAATCCTTGGAGATTCGAGCCATTACTCCCATTAGGTGTCTCCTCCACCATTATAGGGCCTATTGATCAAGCATAACCTCCCACAACCAAAGTAATCCGAGGTTATCCATGTTGCATGCAACATTTCAATAAGTGCAAATGTTGTCATGACAACATTTTTACAACACTTGGCAACTTTGATAGATGCCTTAATCCTATATTATAGGATTCTTATCCTCATATATTTCAAGTATCCAAGATCATTCATGATCATCATAATAACTTAACAACCATTAACCATTCTTAGGCCTAAGACACATTAATGACTCAATCTCCCTAACTCCTAGCATTAAGAAATTTAAATAAAAACTAACAAAGGCTATTAGTGTGACCTTAGTCTTAGTGACTAATTCACCTAGCCAACATAGAAAAAGACCTTATAAGGTCCTCAAGAAAACTATACTAACTTCTTGACTTGTCTAGATTCAAGTACAAGCCAGAATTAACTATCTAATGGAGGTTACCCTAGGTGCTCCTATACCATCATGCCTTTTGGGCTAACCAATTAACCAACCACTTTCATGCGGCTCATGAACGAGGTTCTAAAAGAATTTCTGGGTAAGTTTTTCATTCTTTACCTAGATGATATTTTGATCTTTAGTAAAACATTGGAGGAGCATATGATGCATATTCATATGGTGTTTGAGAAGCTGAGAGAAGAGAAATTGTTGATAAATTTGAAGAAGTGCAGTTTTGTGAAGAAAGAGTTAGTGTATTTGGGATTTGTAGTTTCAATAGAAGGTCTAAAACTAGACCCAAAGAAAGTAAAGGCTATCCTTGAATGGCCTACTCCAATGACTACTACTGAGGTAAGATCTTTTCATGGTTTGGGTAGCTTTTATAGAAAGTTTATCAAAAAATTTAGCAGTATTTGTGGACCCTTGACTAAAACAATGAGAGGGGATAGAAAAGAGTTCAAGTGGACTAATGGGGAAAATAAGAGTTTTAAACTGTTGAAACAAAAGGTTATAGAACAACTTGTTTTAGCACTTCCATATTTTAATAAGGTGTTTCAAGTAGACTGTGATGCTAGTGGTACTGTAATAGGAGCTGTTATGAGCCAAGAAGGTAAACCTGTTGCTTACTTCAGTGAAAAGCTACATGATGCCAAGAGAAAATATTCTACTTCCTAAAGAGTTTTCTTTGTATACTGATCATCAAACTTTGCAATATTTGAATAGTCAAGGAAAATTTAATTAGAGGCATTTGAAATGGGTTGAGTTTTTGCAGAGTTACACATTTATTTTGAAACACATGAGTGGAAAGTCTAACAAGGTTGGAGATGCACTTAGTACAAGAAAACTATTGCTGCCAGAGATACAGATTGAGGTGGTTGGGTTCAAGCAACTCAAAAATTTGTATCCATAGGATCCTGATTTTGGAGAAGCTTGGAAAGCTTGTAAGCAACCTGTTACTCTAGACAGAACAAAGTGGTTGGATTTCATCATTCAGGATGATATGCTATTCTGAGGGAGTTAGTTTTACATTCCATGAAGTTCTATGAGGGAGAATCCCATCAAGGAGAAGCATAGAGGAGGTTTGGCTGGACATTTTGGTCATGCTAAAACCCTTGCTTTGTTTAGTGAGAACTATTATTGGCCACAGCTGCAGCAAGATGTCAAGAAGTTTGTATAGGGTTGCAGAGTATGTCAAATTGCAAAAGGAGTGAAGTAGAATACAAGGTTGTATCAACCATTACCTGTACCAGAGAAGTCTTGGGAGGATATCAGTATGGACTTTATTCTTGGTTTAGGGACACGATTCAATTTTTGTAGTGGTTGACAGATTTTCAAAGATGGCACATTCCATTCCCTACAAGAAGACTAATGATTCTGTTCATCTTGGTAATGTGCTTCCTCACTTCCTCATGGATGTTCTTCAAATGTTCTACAAAATTCTCAACTTTAGCACTACTTATTTTTCTTTTATCTATCTTCCTCAACTTAGATGCATTTATGGGACTACTTCCATATACAATCTAGAATGGTGATTTACCAGTGCTCCTATAAGCTTGACCTACTGAAGAAAATGAAAAGTTTGAATCAAGAAGGAAGATCTATTCAGGAGTATACGGAGGATTTCTATCGAATCCTCATCAGAACAGGCCATGCAGAAGCTGATTAGGAAAAAGTTGCCTATTACCTTAATGGGTTGAGGGCGAGCATTCAGGAGGAGTTGAATCTAGTTCTAATGAACAGTATTGAGAGGCATACCAGTTTTTCTTAAAAGTAGAGAAAAATTTGAACAAGAAGTTCGATAGCAGACAAAATGGAAGAGGTCGTGGTGGAAGATTTGGTGGACGGTCATATGGTGGACAAAATGAAGATCCGAAAAAGAAGGATGAGGCTAATAGCAGTCAAAATCAGAGAGGAAACACTTCCAATCATTTGCATGATCAGAATAATACATATCAGAGAGGAAGAGGAAGAGGATAAGGATCAAGAAGAGGAGGCTTTTGTGGAACATGTTTTCACTGTGGATAAGAAGGTCATAGGGCATTTGAATTTCCTCAATGCCAAGGAAGGATAGATAGGAGGAATAAAGGCCAGGCCAGAGTTGCACATGTTGATAAAGATGTCAGATCACCACATTCTAAAGATGCTAAAAGAGGAGAAATGTTGATTAATAGAAGAGTCCTACTGAGTGGTGAGAATGAACCTAACCAAAGGAGGAGCCTGTTTCGCACTAGATGCAAGTGTGAGGGTAAGTGTTGTGATGTCATTATTGATAGTAGAAGCACTGATAATTTTCTATCAGAAGAGATGGTGACAAAGTTGAAGCTCAAGAGATAGAAATACCCACATCCATACCAGATTGTATGGGTGTAGGATGACCACAAGGTCATGGTCAATGAACAATGCCTAGTGAAGTTCAAGATTGTTGGATACCATGATGAGGTACTGTGTGATATCATATCTATGGATGCATATCATATGTTGTTAGGTAGACCATGGAAGTTTGATAAGTGTGATGTACATGATGGTCATGTGAATACCTATTCCCTAACAAAGGATGGAGTGCGACATAAGCCAAAGTCATTGAATGACACAGAAGAAAAGGTATGTGGTAATGCAAGAATAACTTTTTTTTATGGAAGAAAGTTCCTAGATGGTATGAGGCATGAGCATGTGTGTTTTTCTTTAATTCCAAAATTTGGTAAAGAGGAAGTAGAAGATGTACCTGTAGAAGTTGAAGATTTGTTGAATGAGTTTCAAGATATTGTGTTCAATAATGTTCCTGATGGATTACCACCAGTAAGGAAGATCAGTCATCAGATGCACTTGATTCTAGGAGCTAGTTTGTCAAATAAGGCAGCACACAGAATGACACCAACAGAAAGTGAGGAGTTGAACAGACAAGTACATGAGTTATTACAGAAGGGGTTGATTCGAGAGATTCTGAGTCCCTGTGATGTACCAGCAGTATTAGCACCACAGAAGTATGGAGAATGCAGGATATGTACAAACTCTAGGGAATTAAATAAGATCACAATCTAGTACAGGTTTCCATTTTCATGAATGGATGATATTATGCACTGTTTGAATGGAGCTGTGTATTTCTCAAAGATAGATCTCAAGAGTGGATATCATCAAATTTGGATCAAAGAAAGAGATTAATGGAAGACTTCCTTGAAGACAAAGAAAGGACTATACAAGTGGTTAGTCATGCCTTTTGGGCTAACCAATGCACTGAAGACTTTCATGTGGCTCATGAACAAGGTTCTACAAGAATTTATGGGTAAGTTTGTCATTGTTTATCTATATTATATTTTGATCTTTAGTAATACATTCGAGGAGCATATGATGCATAGTCATATGGTGTTTGACAAGCTGAGAGAAGATAAATTGTTAATAAATTTGAAGAAGTGCAGTTTTGTGAAGAAAGAGTTAGTGTATTTAGGATTTTTAGTTTCAATAGAAGGTCTAAAAATGGACCCAGAGAAAGTACATACTATCCTTGAATGGCCTACTCCAAGGAGTGCTACTGAGGTAAGATCTTTTCATGGTTTGGCTAGCTTTTACAGAAAGTTTATCAAAAAATTTAGCACTATTTGTGGACCCTTGACTGAAACAATGAGAGGGGATAGAAAAGAGTTCAAGCGGACTAATGCCCGGCAGATAAGAGTTTTAAACTATTGAAACAAAAGGTTACAGAAAAACCTACTTTAGCACTTCCAGATTTTAATAAGATGTTTCAAGTAGACTGTGATGTTAGTGGTACTGCAATAGGAGCTATTATGAGCGAAGAAGGTAAATCTGTTGCTTATTTCAGTGAAAACCTAAATGATGCCAAGAAAAAATATTTTATTTATGATCAGAAATGTTATGCTATAGTTCAAGCATTGAAAAAGTGGAGACACTATCCACTTCTTTAAGGAGTTTGTTTTGTATACTGAGCATCAAGCTTTGCAATATTTAAATAGTCAAGGAAAATTGAATCAGAGGCATTTCAAATGGGTTGATTTTTTGCAAAGTTACACATTTGTTTTGAAACACAGGAGTGGAAAGTCTAACAAGGTTACAAATGCACTTAGCAGAAGGAAAATATTGCTGACAGAGAAGTGGATTGAGGTGATTGGGTTCAAAGAACTCAAGAATTTATATCCAGAGGATCCTAAATTTAGAGAAGCTTGGAAAGCTTGTAAGGAACCTGTTACTCTAGACAGAATAAAGTGGTTGGATTTCATCATTTAGGATGATATGCTATTTCGAGGGAGTCATTTTTACATTACACAAAATTTTATGAGGGAGAATCTCATCAAGGAGAAGCATAGCGGAGGATTGGCTAGACATTTTGGTCATGATAAAACCCTTGCTTTGATTAGTGAGAACTATTATTGGCCACACTTGCAGTAAGATGTCAAGAAGTTTGTACAGGGTTGTAGAGTATGTCAGATGGAAAAAGGAGTGAAGCAGAATATAAGGTTGTGTCAACCATTACCTGTACTAGAGAAGCCTTGGGAGGATATTAGTATGGACTTTATTCTTGGTTTACCAAGGAAACATCAGAGACATGATTCAATTTTTGTAGTAGTTCACAGATTTTCAATGATGGCACATTTTATTCCCTGCAAGAAGACTAATGATGATGTTCATCTTGGTAATGTGCTTCCTCACTTCCTCATGGATGTTCTTCAAATATTCTACAAAATCTTCAGCTTCAGCACTACTTACTTCTCATTTATCTATCTTCCTCAACTCAAATGCATTTCTGGGACTACTTCCATATACAATCTAAAATGGTGATTTACCAGTCCTCCTATGAGCTTTACCTACTAAATAAAATGCAAAGTTTGAAGCAAGTAGGAAGATCTGTTCAGGAGTATACCGAGGAGTTCTATCGAATCCTCATTAGAATAGGCCATGTGGAAGCTGATAAGGAGAAAGTTTCCTATTATCTTAATGGGTTGAGGTCGAGCATTCAGGAGGATTTGAATCTAGTTCGAATGAATAGTATTGAAGAGGCATACTAGTTTTCCCTAAAAGTAGAGGAAAAGTTAAACAAGAAGTTCAAGAGAAGAAAAAATGGAGGAGGTCGTGGTGGAAGATCTGGTGGATGGTCATATAGTGGCCAAAATGAACATCTAAAAAGGAAGGATGAGGCCAGTAGCAGTCAAAATCAGAGAGGAAACACTTCCAATCATTTCCATGATCAAAATAATAGAGATTAAAGAGGAAGAGGAAGAGGACAAAGATCAGGAATAGGAGGCTTCTGTGGAACATGTTTTCACTATGGAGAAGAAGGTAATAGGGCATTTGAATATCCTCAATGCCAAGGAAGGACAGATAGGAGGAATGAAGGTTAGGCCAGAGTTGCACATGTTGATGAAGATGTCAGATCATCACATTCTGAAGATACTAAAAGAGGAGAAACGCAGATTAACAGAAGAGTCCTACTCAGTGGTGAGAACGAACCTGACCAAAGGAGAAGCATTTTTTGCACTAGATGCAAGTGTGAGGGTAAGTTTTGTGATATAATTATTGATAGCCAAATCACTAATAATTTGGTGTCAGAAGAGATGGTGACAAAGTTGAAGCTCAAGAGATACAAACACCCACATCCATACCGAATTGCCTGGGTGCAGGATGACCACAAGGTCATGGTCAATGTACAATGCCTAGTGAAGTTCAAGATTGGTGGATACCATGATGAGGTACTATGTGATATCATATCTATGGATGTCTATCATATGTTGTTAGGTAGACCATGGAAGTTTGATAGGTGTGTTCTACATGATGGTCATGCAAATACCTATTCCCTGACAAAGGATGGAGTGTGACATAAGCTAAATTCATTGAATGAAACATAAGAAAAGGTATGTGGTAATGCAAGAATAACTTTTGTTGATGGAAGAAAGTTCCTAGATGGTATGAGGCATGAGTATGTGTGTTTTTTTTTAATTCAAAAAGCTAGTAAAGAGGAAGTAGAAGATGTACTTGTAGAAGTTGTAGATTTGTTGAATGAGTTTTAGGATATTGTTTCTAATAATGTTCCTGATGGATTACCACTAGTAAGAAAGATCAGTCATCAGATGGACTTAACTCCAGGAGCTAGTTTGTCAAATAAGGCAGCACATAGAATGACACCAACAAAAAGTGAGGAGTTGAATAGACAAGTACATGAGTTATTGCAGAAGGGGTTGATTTGAGAGAGTTTGAGTCTCTATGTTGTACCAGCAGTATTAGCACCAAAGAAGAATGTCGAATGGAGGATGTGTTTAGACTCTAGGACAATAAACAAGATCACAATCAAGTATAGGTTTCTATTGCCACGAATGGATGATATTATGGACTATTTGAGTGGAGTTGTGTATTTCTCAAAGATAGATCTGAAGAGTGGATATCATCATATTCGAATCAGCGAAGGAGATGAATGGAAGACTGCCTTCAAGTCAAAGGAAGGATTGTATGAATGTTTAGTCATGCCATTTGGGCTAACCAATACACCGAGGACTTTCATGCGGCTCATGAACGAGGTTCTGAAATAATTTCTGGGTAAGTTTTTCATTGTTTACCAAGATGATATTTTGATCTTTAGTAAGACATTGGAGGAGCATATGATGCATATTCGTATGGTTTTTGAGAAGCTGAGAGAAGAAAAATTGTTGATAAATTTGAATAAGTGTAGTTATGTGAAGAAAGAGTTTGTGTATTTAGGATTTGTAGTTTCAACAAAAGGTCTAAACATAGACGTAGAGAAAGTACATGCTATCCTTGAATGGCCTACTCCAAGGAATAATACTGAAGTAAGATCTTTTCATGGTTTGGCTAGCTTTTACAGAAAGTTTATCAAAAAATTTAGTAGTATTTGTGAACCCTTGACTGAAACAATGAGAGGGGATAGAAGAGAGTTCAAGTAGACTAATGGTGAAGATAAGAGTTTTAAACTATTGAAACAAAAGGTTACAAAGCAACTTGTTTTAGCACTTCTAGATTTTAATAAGGTGTTCCAAGTAGATTGTGATGCTAGTGGTATTGTAATAGGAGCTATTATGAGCCAAGAAGGTAAACCTATTGTTTATTTTGATGAAAAGGTAAATGATTCCAAGAGAAAATATTTTGTTTATGATCAAGAATTTTATACTATAGTTCACGCATTGAATAAATGGAGACACTATCTTCTTCCTAAGGAGTTTTTTTGTATATTGATCATCAAGCTTTGCAATATTTGAATAGTCAAGGAAAATTGAATCAGAGGCATTTCAAATGGCTTGATTTTTTGCAGAGTTACACATTTGTTTTGAAACACAGGAGTGGAAAGTCTAACAGGGTTGCAGATGCGCTTAGTAGAAGGCAACTATTGCTGACAGAGATGCAGATTCAGGTGGTTGGGTTCAAGGAACTCAAGAATTTTTATCTAGAGGATCCTAATTTTGGAGAAGCTTGGAAAGCTTGTAAGGAACCTGTTACTCTAGACAAAATGAAGTGGTTGGATTTCATCATTCAGGATGATATGCTATTTCAAGGGAGTCAGTTGTGCATTCCAAGAACTTCTATGAGGGAGAATCTCATCGAGGAGAAGCATAGCGAAGGATTGGATGGACATTTTAGTCATGATAAAACTCTTTCTTTGGTTAGTGAGAACTATTATTGGCCACAGTTGCAGCAAGATGTCAAGAAGTTTGTACAAGGTTGCAGAGTATATCAGATGGAAAAAGGAGTGAAGCAGAATACAGGGTGGTATGAACCATTACCTGTACTAGAGAAACCTTGGGTGATATCAGTTTGGACTTTTTCCTTAGTTTACAAAGGACACAACGGGGACATGATTCAATTTTTGCAGTGGTTGACAGATTTTCAAAGATGACACATTTCATTCTTTGCAAAAAGACTAATGATGTTGTTCATCTTGGTAATGTGCTTCCTCACTATCTCATGGATGTTCTTCAAATGTTCTCTAAAGTCCTCAGCTTCAGCACTACTTATTTCTCCTTTATCTATCTTCCGCAACTCAGATGCATTTCTAGCACTACTTCCATATACAATATGGAATGGTGATTTATGAGTGCTCCTATGAGCTTGAACTACTGAAGAAAATGCAAAGTTTGAACCAAGAAGGAAGATCTGTTCAGGAGTATACCAAGGAGTTCTATCTAATCCCCATCAAAACAGGCCATGCAGAAGCTAATAAAGAGTAATTTTCCTGTTACCTTAATGGGTTGAGGTCGAGCATTCAGGAGGAGTTGAATCTGGTTCGAATAAACAGTATTGAAGAGACATACCAGTTTTCTCTAAAAGTAGAAGAAAAGCTAAACAAGAAGTTTGAGAGCAAAAAAAATGGAAGAGGTTGTGGTGGAAGATCTAGTGGACAATCATTTGGTGACTGAAATGAAGATCTAAAAAAGTACGATGAGGCCAGTAGCAATCAAAATCATAGAGGAAACACTTCTAATCATTTCTATGATCAGAATAATAGAGATCAGTGAGAAAGAGGAAGAGGACAAAGATCAAGTAGAGGAGGCTTCTGTGGAACATGTTTTCACTATGGAGAAGAAGGTCATAGGGAATTTGAATGTCCTCAATGCCAAGGAAGGACAGATAGGAGGAATGAAGGCCAGGCTAGAGTTGCACATGTTGATGAAGATGCCAGATCATCACATTCTGAAGATGCTGAAAGAGGAGAAACGTTGATTAACATAAGATTCCTATTGAGTGGTGAGAACGAACCTGAGCAAAGGAGGAGCCTATTTCACACTAGATGCAAGTGTGAGGGTAAGTGTTGTGATGTAATTATTGATAATGGAAGCACTGATAATTTGGTGTCAGAAGAGATGGTGGCAAAGTTGAATCTCAAGAGACAGAAACACCCACATCCATACCGAATTCCCTGGGTGAAGGATGACCACAAGGTCATGGTCAATGAACAATGCCCAGTGAAGTTCAAGATTGGTGAATACCATGATGAGGTATTGTGTGATATCATATTTATGAATGCATGTCATATGTTGTTAGGTACACCATGGCAATTTGATAGGTGTGTTGTACTTGATGGTCATGCGAATACCTATTCGCTGACAAAGGATGGAGTGTGGCATAAGCTAAAGTCATTGAATGACAGAATAAAAGGTATGTGGTAATGCAAGAATAACTTTTTTTGATGGAAAAAAGCTCCTAGATGGTATGAGGCATGAGCATGTATATTTTCCTTTAATTCCAAAAGCTAGTAAAGAGGAAGTAGAAGATGTACTTGTAGAAGTTGCAGATTTGTTGAATGAGTTTCAGGATATTGTGTCCGATAATGTTCCTGATGGATTACCACCAGTAAGGAAGATCATTCATTAGATGTACTTGATTCCAAGAGCTAGTTTGTCAAATAAGACAGCACACAGAATGACACCAAAAGAAAGTGAGGAGTTGAAAAGACAAGTACATGAGTTATTGCAGAAGGGTTTGATTTGAGAGAGTCTGAGTCCCTATGTTGTAGCAGCAGTATTACCACCAAAGAAGAATGGAGAATACAAGATGTGTACAGATTCCAGGGCAATAAATAAGATAACAATCAAGTACAGGTTTCCATTTTCATGAATGGATGATATTATGGACTGTTTGAGTGGAGATGTGTATTTTTCAAAGATAGATCTAAAGAGTGGATATCATTTGTTTCAGATCAGAGAAGGAGATGAATGGAAGACTACCTTCAAGATAAAGGAAGGACTGTCTGAGTGGTTAGTCATGTGTTTTGGGCTAACCAATGCACCGAGCACTTTCATGTGGTTCATGAATGAGGTTCTAATAGAATTTATGGGTAAGTTTGTCATTGTTTACCTAGATGATATTTTGATCTTTAGTAAGACATTGGAGGAGCATATGATGCATATTCATATGGTGTTTGAGAAGTTGAGAGAAGAGAAATTGTTGATAAATTTGAAGAAATGCAGTTTTGTGAAGAAAGAGTTAGTGTATTTGGGATTTGTAGTTTCAACAGAAGGTCTAAAAATGGACCCAGAGAAAGTACAGGCTATCCTTGAATGGCCTACCCCAATGAGTGCTACTGAGGTAAGATCTTTTCATGTTGTGATGTAATCATTGACAATGAAAGCATTGATAATTTGGTGTCATAAGAGATAATGACAAAGTTGAAGCTCAAGACACAGAAACACCCACATCCATATCGGATTGCCTGGGTGCAGGGTGACCACAAGGTCATGGTCAATGAACAATGCCTAGTGAAGTTCAAGATTGGAAGATACTATGATGAGGTGTTGTGTGATATCATATCTATGGATGCATGTCATATATTGTTAGGTTGACCATGGCAGTTTGATAGGTGTGTTGTACATGATGGTTGTGCGAATACCTATTCCCTAACAAAGGATGGAGTGCGACATAAGCTAATGCCATTGAATGACACAAAAGAAAAGGTATGTGGTGATGCAAGAATAACTTTTGTTGATGGAAAAAAGTTCCTAGATGGTATGAGGCATGAGCATGTGTATTTTTCTTTAATTCCAAAAGCTAGAAAAGAGGAAGTAAAAGAAGTACATGTAGAAGTTGCAGAGTTGTTGAATGAGTTTTAGGATATTGTGTCTGATAATGTTCCTTGTGGATTACCACCAATAAGGAAGATCAATCATCAGATGGACTTGATTCCAGGAGCTATTTTGTCAAATAAGGCAACACACAGAATGACACCAATAGAAAGTGAGGAGTTGACTAGACAAGTACATGAGTTATTGCATAAGGGGTTGATTTGAGAGAGTCTGAGTGTCTATTTTGTACTAGCAGTATTAGCACTAAAGAAGAATGGAGAATGGAGGATTTGTATAGACTCCAGGGAAATAAACAAGATCATAATTAAGTACTAGTTTCCATTTACATGAATGGATGATATTATGGATTGTTTGAGTGGAACTGTGTATTTCTCAAAGATAGATTTGAAGACTGGATATCATCAGATTCGGATCAGAGAAGGAGATGAATGGAAGACTGCCTTCAAGACAAAGGAAGGACTAGATGAATTGTTAGTAATGACTTTTGGGCTAACCAATGCACCGAGCACTTTCATGCGACTCGTGAACAAGGTTCTGAAAGAAGTTTTGGGTAAGTTTGTCATTGTTTACCTAGATGATATTTTGATCTTTAGTAAGACATTGGAGGAGCATATGATGCATATTCGTATGGTGTTTGAGAAGGTGAGAGAAGAGAAATTATTGATAAATTTGAAGAAGTGCAATTTTTTAAAGAAAGAATTAGTGTATTTGAGATTTGTAGTTTCAATCGAAGGTCTAAAAATGGACCCAGAGAAAGTATAGGCTATCCTTGAATGGCCTACACTAAGGAGTGCTACTGAGGTATCATATTTTCATGGTTTGGATAGCTTTTACAAAAAATTTATCAAAAAATTTAACAGTATTTGTGGACCTCTGATTGAAACAATGAGGGGATAGAAAAGAGTTGAAGTGGACTAATCAGGCAGATAAGAGTTTTAAACTGTTGAAACAAAAGGTTATAGAACAACCTATTTTAGCACTTTCAGATTTTAATAAAGTGTTTCAAGTGGACTGTGATGCTAGTGGTACTACAATAGGAGCTATTATGAGCCAAGAAGGTAAACCTATTGCTTATTTCAGGGAAAAGCTAAATGATGCCAAGATAAAATATTCTGTTTATGATCAGGAATTTTATGCTATAGTTCAAGCATTGAAGAAGTGGAGACACTATCTTCTTCCTAAGGAGTTTTTTTTGTATATCGATAATCAAGCTTTGCAATATTTGAATAGTCAAAGAAAATTGAATTAGAGGCATTTGAAATGGGATGAGTTTTTTCAGAGTTACACATTTGTTTTGAAACACAGGAGTGGAAATTCTAATAGGGTTGCAGATGCACTTAGTAGAAGGAAACTATTGCTAACAAAGATGCAGATTGAGGTGGTTGGGCTCAAGGAACTCAAAAATTTGTATCCAAAGGATCCTGATTTTGGAGAAGCTTGGAAAGCTTGTAAGGAACCTGTTACTCTAGACAAAATGAAGTGGTTGGATTTCATCATTCAGGATGATATGCTATTCTGAGGGAGTCAGTTTTGCATTCCACAAAGTTAGATGGGGGAGAATCTCATCAAGGAGAAGCATAGCAGAGGATTGGTTGGATATTTTGGTCATGATAAAACTCTTTCTTTGGTTAGTGAGAACTATTATTGGCCATAGTTGCAGCAAGATGTCAAGAAGTTTGTACAGGGTTGCAAAGTATGTCAGATGGAAAAAGGAGTGAAGTAGAATATAGGGTTGTATCAACCATTACATGTACCCGAGAATCCTTCGGAGGATATCAGTGTGGACTTTGTTCTTTGTTTACCGAGGACACATTGGGGACATGATTCAATTTTTTTAGTGGTTTACATATTTTCAAAGATAGCACATTTCATTCCCTGCAAGAAGACTAATGATGTTGTTCATCTTGGTAATGTGCTTCCTCACTTCCTCATGGATGTTCTTCAAATGTTCTACAAAATTCTCAGCTTTAGCACTACTTATTTATCCTTTATCTATCTTCATGAACTCAGATGCATTTCTAGGACTACTTCCATATACAATCTAGATTAGTGATTTACCAATGCTCCTATAACCTTGAACTATTGAAGAAAATGCAAAGTTTGAAGAAAGCATGAAGACTTGTTTAGGAGTATACGGAGGTGTTCTATCGAATCCTGATGAGAATAGACCATACAGAAGCTAATAAGGAGAAATTTTCCTGTTACCTTAATGGGTTGAAGCCGATCATTCAAGAGGAGTTGAATCTGATTTGAATGAACAATATTGAAAAGGCATACCATTTTTTCCTAAAAGTAAAGGAAATTTTGAACAAGAAGTTCGAGAGAAGATAAAATGGAAAAAGTCATGGTGGAAGATCTAGTGGACGGCCATATGGTGGCCGAAATGAAGATCCAAAAAATAAGTATGAGGCCAGTAGTAGTCAAAATCAGAGAGGAAACACTTCCAATCGTTTCCATAATTAGAATAATAGAAATCAGAGAGGAAGAGGAAGAGGACAAGTATCAGGAAGAGGAGGTTGTTATGGAACATGTTTTCACTATGGAGAAGAAGGTCATAGGGCATTTGAATGTCCTCAATGCCAAAGAAGAACATATAGGAGGAATGAAGGCCAGGCTAGAGTTGCACATGTTGATTAAGATGCCAAATCATCACATTTTGAAGATGTTGAAAGAGGAGAAATGATGATTAATAGAAGAGTCATACTGAGTGGTGAGAATGAACCTGAGAAAAGGAGGAGCATGTGTCACACTAGAGGTAAGTGTGAGGGTAAGTGTTGTGATGTAATTTTTGATAGTGGAAGCATTGATAATTTTGTGTCAGAAGAGATGGTGATAAAGTTAAAGCTCAAGAGACAGAAACACCCACATACATACTAGATTTCTTGGGTGCAGGATGATCACAAGGTCATGGTCAATGAACAATGCCTAGTGAAGTTCAAGATTGGCAGATACCATGATGAGGTACTGTGTGATATCATATATATGGATGCATGTCATATGTTGTTAGGTAGACCATGGCAGTTTGACAAGTGTGTTGTACTTGATGGTCGTGCGAATACCTATTCCCTAACAAAGGATGGAGTGTGACATAAGCGAAAGCGATTGAATGACATAGAAGAAAAGGTATGTGGTAATGCAAGAATAACTTTTGTTGATGGAAGAAAGTTCCTAGATGGTATGAGGCATGAGCATGTGTGTTTTTCTTTAATTCCAAAAGCTGGTAAAGAGGAAGTAGAAGATGTACCTATAGAAGTTGCAGATTTGTTGAATGAGTTTCAAGATATTGTGTTCGATAATGTTCCTGATGGATTACCACCAGTAAGAAAGATCAGTCATCAGATGGATTTGATTCTAGGAGCTATTTTGTCCAATAAGGTAGCACACTGAATGACACCAGTAGAAAGTGAGGAGTTGAACAGACAAGTACATGAGTTATTGTAGAAGGGGTTGATTTCTATAGAGTCTAAGTCCTTATGCTATACTAGTAGTATAAGCACCAAAGAAGAATGGAGAATGGAGGATGTGCATAGACATCAGGGAAATAAATTAGATCACAATCAAGTACAAGTTTCCATTGCCACGAATGGATGATATTATGGACTATTTGAATGGAGCTGTGTATTTCTCAAAGATAGATCTGAAGAGTGGATATCATCAGATTCAGATCAGAGAAGGAGATGAATGGAAGACTACCTTCAAGACAAAGGAAGGGTTGTATCAGTGGTTAGTCATGCCTTTTGGGCTAACCAATGCACCGAGCACTTTCATGTGGCTCATGAACGAGGTTCTGAAATAATTTCTGGGTAAGTTTATCATTGTTTACCTAGATGATATTTTGATCTTTAGTAAGACATTGGAGGAGCATATGATGCATATTCGTATTGTGTTTGAGAAGCTGAGAAAAGAGAAATTGTTGATAAATTTGAAGAAGTGCAGTTTTGTGAAGAAAGAGTTAGTGTATTTGGGATTTGTAGTTTCAACCGAAGGTCTAAAAATGGACCTAGAGAAAGTACAAGCTATCCTTGAATGGCCTACTCTAATGATTGCTACTGAGGTAAGATCTTTTCATGCTTTGACTAGCTTTTATTAAAATTTTATCATAAATTTTAGCAGTATTTGTGAACCCTTGACTGAAACAATGAGAGGGTATAGAAAAGAGTTCAAGTGAACTAATGGGGAAGATAAGAGTTTTAAACTATTGAAATAAAAGGTTATAGAACAACCTATTTTAGCACTTCCAAATTTTAATAAGGTGTTTCAAGTAGACTATGATGCTAGTGGTACTGCAATAGGAGTTGTTATGAGCCAAGAAATTAAACCTGTTGCTTATTTCAGTGAAAAGCTAAATGAT
This sequence comes from Chamaecyparis obtusa, assembly GCA_027943335.1. Lineage (NCBI taxonomy): Eukaryota > Viridiplantae > Streptophyta > Pinopsida > Cupressales > Cupressaceae > Chamaecyparis > Chamaecyparis obtusa. The sequence goes on from BSBK01007677.1 coordinate 378,902, forward strand.
GCCAAGAGAAAATATTTTGTTTATGATCAAGAATTTTATGCTATAGTTCAAGCATTGAAGAAGTGGAGACTCTATCTGCTTCCTAAGGAGTTTCTTTTTTATATTGATCATCAAGCTTTGCAATATTTGGATAGTTAAGGAAAATTGAATCAGAGGCATTTAAAATAGGTTGAGGTTGTGCAGAGTTACACATTTGTTTTGAAATGTAGGAGTGGAAAGTCTAACAGGGTTGCATATGTGCTTAGCAGAAGGCAACTATTGCTGACAGAGATGCAGATTGAGGTGGTTGGGTTCAAGGAACTCAAGAATTTGTATCCAGAGGATCCTAATTTTGGAGAAGCTTGGAAAGCTTGTAAGGAGCCTGTTACTCTAGACAAAACGAAGTGGTTGGATTTCATCATTCTAGATGATATGCTATTCCGAGGGAGTCAGTTGTGTATTCCATGAAGTTCTATGAGGGAGAATCTCATCAAGGAGAAGCATAGCAGAAGATTGGCTGGACATTTTGGTCGTGATAAAACCCTTTCTTTGGTTAGTGAGAACTATTATTGGCCATAGTTGCAACAAGATGTCAAGACATTTGTACAGGCTTGCAGAGTATGTCAAATGGAAAAATGAGTGAAGCAGAATACAAGGTTGTATCAACCATTACCTGTACCAAAGAATCCTTGGGAGGATATCAGTATGTACTTTGTTCTTGGTTTACCGAGGACACAGTGGGGACATGATTCAATTTTTGTAGTGGTTGATAGATTTTCAAAGATGGCACATTTCATTCCCTGGAAGAAGACTAATGATGATTTTCATGTAGCAGAATTATTTTTCAGAGAAGTGGTGAGACTACATTGTTTGCCAAAGAGCATAGTTTCAGATTGAGACAGTAAGTTTGTTGGATATTTCTAGTGTACATTGTGGAAGAAGTTGAAGATAGATTTGAAGTTCAGTTCATCACATCATCCATAGACTGATGGATAGACACAGGTGGTGAATAGAAGTTTGGGGAATTTTTTGAGATGTTTGGTTGGAGATAAGCCAATAGGATGGGATTTTTCTTTTACCATAGGCATAATTTGCATATAATAATTCTTTTAATAGGAGCACTGGTAAATCACCATTCCAGATTATATATGGAAGTAGTCCCATAAATGCATCTAAGTTGAGGAAGATAGATAAAGGAGAAATAAGTAGTGTTGAAGTTGAGGATTTTGCAAAATATTTGAAGAACATCCATGAGGAAGTGAGGAAGCACATTACCAAGATGAATGCGCAGTATAAGGCTAAGGTAGATGAGAAAATAAGGCATAAGGAATTTTAGGTTGGGGATGAAGTCATGGTTCATTTGCAGACGGAGAGATTTTCAGTTGGTACATATAACAAGCTAAAAATGAAGAGGTTTGGGCCATGTAAGATACTAAAGAAGCATGATTCTGGAAATGCCTATGAGGTTGAGTTGCCTACAAAACTGAATATTTCACCAGTATTTAACATTTTAGATTTGACAAAGTATCATGAAGGGGGTGTTGAATATGTGATCACGGCAGCACAATGGAGTATTCCAGCAACTAGTTCAGATACCAAGGAGATTGAGGACATACTGGATAGTCATGTTGGTAGAAGCACAAGAAACATGACATATGAAGAATATCTAGTCAAATGGAAAGGACGACATGTTGAAGATTCATCATGGCTGACAAGGGAGGAGGTTAACCGTCTTGGTTTTCCTCTTCACACCTGGGACGTGATGGGGTCACTTCTCATATTACCCTAGGTGTCTAATGCAGGAGCATCCTGGGTGTAAGAGCAATCTTGCATCACCCAAAAATATTTTTGGTTTCTTTTCAATAAGGGCTATCTTGTGCAGAGCTGCTATTTATGGAAACTTTCTATTTTTAGTAAGTTGGCCATGCGATCTTGAAATGCTTTGATTTCACATGTGGAGGTTCATCTTAGTCATATTAGCCTGCCAATAAAGTTTCATTTCTAGATCAAGTCTAGTTTTGAAGATATTGAAAATTTTTGGTATTGGCAAGAGGGTACAGAAACTTTGAACTCAATTTTGAAGGCATTAGAGGTCCCGGATGAGGTCGAAACTTCGGTTGACTGGAGCTTGCGCAAGTGAGACACTATAGAGCTCCTCATGCCCTTTCTGAATTGGGTTCATAATAGTCAATCGGGTCAATGGGTGATGACTTATGGTCTCCGGAAGTCGGGCCACCTGAAATGGCAGAAAATATTTTTTCTTCAAATTTTATGTTTAGGTTTCAAAAGTCATTTTGAGCTGACTTTGATGCAATAAATTGAAAAATAAAATAATCCTAAGTTTGGTCGGCCCTAAGGGCTAAATTTCTGGAACCTTCTCGGGCGATGGAAATTGCCTATATAAAGAAGGCCCATAGTGTTGTCTAGGCAGTTATGGGGAGACCTGGGTAATGATTCGAGGCTTTGTCCTATATAATATTGTAAGGGGAATGCCCATGTGGCTTTGCATATTATAATTCTAAAATTTATAATTCCACACTTGTGGAGATAATAAGAAGCCCATTTTTTATTCTTGCAAATTGTTGTTGTTTCTCTGTTTCTGTTATGTGATTGTGGTATTAAGGGGAGCACCCTTCATCACTACTAATTGAAAATTGTTGAAGGAAGATAAAATAAAGCAAGTAAATGAAATACTCTACCAATCAATGACTGGTAAGCTATAGTATGTTGTACACAACAGACCTAACATTGTTCATGCTATTGGTATTGTTACAATATTTTCAGCCAATCCAAAGGAAACACGTGTTTGCAATCAAAAAATATTAGGTATCTGAAATGAACTGAAGACTTTGTTATATTATACAAGAAAGGAGTAGATTTTAATCTAAAGGTGTACACTGATGCTAATTTGGCTAGAAACATTGAAGATAGGAAAAGTACAAGTTAGGGAGCTTTCTTTTTAGGAGAAATATTAGTGACATGGAAGTAGGAGGTATACATTCTAAAAGATACATTTTAAATAATGGGAACCCATTTCTTAAGACTGTAATTCACTGTTCCATACCTGTTCCTGCAAGAAAAATTGTTTTATTTGTTTGGATGAGGGGTTTTCCTTGGTCAAACCCCAGTTTGGAATCAACCTTGAAAATGGAATTGAAATAGAGAATACTAGTAAGTAGTAGAAGTAGATCTAACAATGAAGCTATGATATTCAATAGATATGCAATTGTATTTGAAATGTAAACAAGTATGTTAATATGAAATCTTGGACTCAACACTAATAAATATAAATCAAAACCTCCATGATTGTATGCTTGGAATCCACCTTGAAGGGAAAATGAATAGATCTTGAAGATGAACAAAGGATCTTGAAGGAAGATCGCACCACCATGATGGATAGATCTAGGGTTTGAATGATGAATCTTGAATGCTTGGACCAAATCCCTTCAAAGGCTTGAATGCTTGAATCCTTGATCTTCAATGGATAACTTGAATTCTTGAATGTAGATGATTGCTTGAATGTAGATGATTGCACATTTGATTGATCTTGCTTATCTTTAATTGAGTGATGGAGGATAAAGAAATGAGAGGAGAAAGCTTCCTTTTTATACTAGTCTAGGGTACAAACTTCTAGAGAGGCCTACATAGGAGAACTAAATTCCCATTTAAACCTTTACCCCTGGAAATGGACCTAAATTAAATATAATTTAAGAGTTTAATGTTTTGAAGCCCGAAACAACTAACTCGAAAGTGGGAAATAAATCTTTCTGAAATCTGACATTCAAAAATTTTGGGATTTTGAATTTTGGACCCTAGGTCAAGTTCGAGGTCGACCTTGACCTAAAAGGTCAATCTTGACGCTGAGGTCAATATTGACCCTGAGGTCATACACTAGAGGCTTTGAAAATGTACTTTATAGTCAACTAAAAATTAATTAAAAAATATATTATATATATATATACACACACACATATATACCTACATATATGTGTGTGTGTACCTACATATGTATATGTATATGTATATGTATATGTATATGTATATGTATCTGTGTGTGTGTGTGTGTGTGTGTGTGTGTGTGTGTGTGTGTGTGTGTGTGTGTGTGTGTGTTCATCAATCTTTGGTGTCTTAGGTATATTTCCCCTAAAGTATTTGCAAAAAATCATTTATTTAGGTCAAAATATGGTGGTCGTACATAGCTATGGTATGGTCCTAAAACATGCATTTTCAAAAATTAGTTTTTAAACATTCCTACTAAAGATAAATTTATACCATGTGGGTATTCAAATAAATTACATATTTGAAAAGTAGATTCTGAGCACTATATTTTCTTTTACTATATTTTTTTGAGATTCAATCCCCAAGTGCCTCAAACTTAGACATAAATTGATAGGAAATTTGAAAAAAAAAAAAAAAATACTTCCACTTTTTGCCCAAAAGTGGGACTCAACTTCTTGCAATCACCCAAGCGTAAGATGTGTTTATTTAATACTGACATCTCCCTTTAATATAAAATCTCTAGAATTTTTGGATGTAGAGTGGTCGTCCTCCTTGATTTGTATTTATGCCTCCTGCTTATTGCTAAATTCCTTGCCTCAATTTTTTTGAATGGTTTGATTGAAGGATTTCAAAGAAAGCTTTGGGGTGGAAGGGAAAACTCTTAAGCCTAAGAGGTAAGATTCAATTTTTGAAATCCTATTTACAAAACATTCTTGTTTTCTTGTAGTCTTTGTTTATTATCCCTTCTTCAATGGTTGATATGATTGAAAGCATTCAGAATAAGTTGTATTGGACTAGGATGGAGAAAAAAACTTATTTGGCTCTTATCAAATGGGATAAATGTTGTACCCAAAAAATATTGGGGGGGTTGCGTGTTAGAAGAATTAGACAAGTCAATAAGGCCCTTTTTGTGAAAGTTGGATGGTTATTAATGGATAAAAAAGAGGAATGGACTAATATGATGAAGGCTAAATACTTGGGTAATGGTAATGGAGATTCATTTATTACTGAGAAATGTCCTAGTGATCAGTCTCCCTTGTGGAGGAGTATAATCAAGTTGAAATGTCCTTAGAAGAGGGAATATATTGCTAATTGAGAATGGAGAGAAATAGAATATGTGGGGGGACATCTGGATAATTAACTGTCCACTAGCGGAGCTCATTTCCTTTTCCATTTTTAGGAGATGGCTCTTTATCCTCCTTCAGACTGAAGTAGTGGGGTACTTGAGATAGAATGGTGGAAAAGCTGAGTGGGAGGATTTTGAAAGTCTTTTATGCAATGGTAATATCCCCCATCAGATGTCTTTAAATCTTTCAGAAGATATCAAGGATTGGACCCAACTCCTCCCTGAATGTAATATTTTTTCTCTTAATGAAGAAGACGGACGGATGTAAGAAGTATAGCTCTTCAAGGTTTTTCTTTGTTTGTTCATCTTATAATGTGATGGAAGGGGTTGGGGTGTTAAATCAGGTCTGGAACCACATTTGGATTCCTTTTTTGATACCCAAAATTAAATTTTTTTGGTGCATTGTGGCTCTTGGTAGAATCCTTACTCTTGATAATCTAAATAACTGTGGCTTTCACTTTGTCAAAAGATGTATCCTTTGTACAAAAATGATTCCTATTTGATAGATCGCCTCTTTATGCACTGTTCTTTCACTAATGAGATTTGACATCTTATTCTCTTATCCTTGCAAGTGGATTAAGTCATGCATGTGACCTTAAAGCTATTGATTATACATTGGAGTAATAGGTCTTTGAAACACCCTATCCTAAAAAACCTCTAGGATCAGACTCTCCCATTTTTTGCCTAGAATGTGTGGAAAGAGAGAAATAATAGAATCTTATGTGATTAGGACCAAACGAGATTAACTATATTTCAGGTTATAAAGCAGCATGTCAAAGAGAATGTCAATGATGGTATATATAAAAAAAGAAAAGTGTTCCCTTCTCTTTAGGATTTTAGAATTAAGAAGACATAGAATATCAATAAAAACCTTATTAATATAGACTAGATGAGTATATAGAAAATAAAGGCTACTAGATGCAGGCCTCCTAAGGAGGGAAGGATAAAATATAATGTGGATGGCTTCTCTAAAGGGAACCCAGGTATCTTTACTATTGTGGGAGTCATGAGAGATTGGAAAGGAAAGTTGATTTATGGATTTGGCAGGAACTTAGGAAGAAAAAATAATAATTATGCTGAAGCTATGGCGGTGTGGTATGGTATTAACCACCTTAAAAAGCTCATAACTGATAAAGTTATCATTGAAGGAGACTACAAAATGATCAATATAAACCATATTAAAAATAAAGATAGTTTTCCTTGGTATATCTCTAGTGATGCAGGCGTATCATTAGTTCCTAAGGATTCTAGCAGTCTCAGTAACTGTCTGGTGGAGCTTGGTTACAGTTTTGTTTGATAGGCTCGGTCGCAGTTTGGTTCGGTTGTTGTGTTGGCTAAGGAGCTCGATCTCGAAAGGGAACTCAGTCGCTGAAGGTGCTCGATTACTTCTAGCGCTTGGAAATGCTTATGGTACTCAGTAGAACTGGTGCTCGGCAATGTTGGTGGTGCCCGGTCAATGTGTGCTTGGCTTTGCCTATCTTGCTCGGTTGTTTTTACTAACACTCGGTAGTTTGGCTTACCAACTGGAGTTCTTGGAGATTTGGTGGGCCAACTTGCTGTATTTAATGTAGGTATCTTATGTTGCATTCTCCTATGTGGATCTTGAGGCCGACATGGAGAATTAATTAAGTGTAAGGCTATTTGAGAGCTGACTTGTATTGCATTTAATATTTGTTTGTTTTGGAGCTGACTTGGGCTTGGAGTTATTTCTTTCTTCCAGCCGACTTATGGCTGAAGAATTAGTAATTAGGGGGGTCTAGGGTAGAGTTGTTTGGGGGGGGGAATAATCTTCTAGTGGATGATCATCTAGGATTTTTAGAGGAGCAACCTGTAGTTGTGAATCTATGCAGAGCTAGAGTTGCGACTTAGGAACAAGGAGATTGCTTGGTGGCTTGTGAGCACAAGTTTAGATCTTGTTGGTTGTTCCTACCAGATTTTTGTAGCTTGTTGTTACCAATCTGGCTAGCTAGGGTTGAAGTTTGAATTGGATCTTGAGGGATCTTGCAAAACTATTTCTTTCTTTGTAATTGGCCATAATCGGGAAGGCCTTACATCCTGACACATTGCACGTAATCAATTATTTTTATGAATAAGGAATTTAGATTGTTGCAGATCTTGCTTTTTTGTTGGATTCCTTTGTGTGGTTGTTTTGCAAGAGGCTTGGAAATCTCCTTTGGGGGTTCCCCCACCTTTTCACAATAGGTGGTATCAAATCTTGATGTTCTTGAGTGTGTGGATAGATCACCAAAGTTGAGGCAGTTTGCACCAGGACCTTGGGTTGGTGATTTGTTGCCTTGGGTTTTCAAAGATCTTTGGAGATGCCTCCAAGAAGATTAGACCCTAGGGAGATTGCAGATCTTTCTGATGTATTAGAGGTGAAGATTTCTGAGAGGTTTTCTTGGTGGGAAATAGATTTGTTGAACCGAGTTGAGAACCTTGTGAAGGAAAGTGTTCTTGACTTTTATAGAGCTTACTGGAGCTAGAGTCTACCGATCCAGAAGTGAGTTATCCAGCCAGTTAGAAGACTTGTCTGAGATAGAAGACAGTTTGACAAGGTTATTTCTAATAGTGTGGAGGTAGAAGAGGTGTGTGAGACTAGTTTTCATGTTTAGTCAGTTGTGTGTGACATGAAACCTAGAGAGAAACTTGTGGTTGTTGCTGAGATACCTATGTTTTTTTACGTCGTTATTGACCTGGTTGAGGCTAGTGAGAATATTGGTTTTCATGTTCAGTTGGTTCTATCTGACATGGAGATTTTAGAGCATCTGGTTGAGCATGATCAAGTTGTTGTTGGTGAAAGGTTATCTGTTGTTGAACATCTTTGTGATAATGGTGTTACGGACTTTCTTTTGTTTGATTTTGTGGTGCAGATGTCATTTGTTGATTATGGACTTGAGTTGTTGGTTGACAGTAATGAGTCTTGTGATGAGTTGAAGGTTCAGTTTGTTCTTGTTCTTGAGCATGTTGATTGGTTGGTTGCAAATCGGTTAAGGAGGGCTTAGCTGATGGACTTGTTCATTTCCCAACTTCATGGATTGGCAAGCCTTGTGTGAAGATGAAGTGGTTTTCTGATTCTCTTGAAGGACAAAAATGTGGGACACACTTTCTGATTTACCCTAGGTGTCTGATGCAGAGGCATCCTCGGTTCCTGAGGATTCTAGCAGTCTTGGTAACTGTCTAGTGGAGCTCGATTATAGTGTTTTTTGATGGGATCACTCGTAGTTTGGTTTGGTTGTTGTGTTGGTCAAGTAGCTCAGTCTCGAAAGGGAACTCATTCGCTGAAGGCACTCAATTACTTCTAGTGCTCGGCAATGCTGGCGGTACTCGGTCGACATATGCTCTATTGTACCTAGCTTGCTCAGTTGTTTTTACTGACACTCAGTAGTTTGGCTTACCAACTGGAGTTCTTGGAGATTTGGTGGCTGACTTGATGTATTTAATGTGGGTAGCTTATGTTGCATTCTCCTATGTGGATCTTGAGGCTGACATGGAGAATTAATTAAGTGTAAGGCTATTTGAGAACTGACTTGTATTACCTTTAATATTTGTTTGTTTTGGAGTTGACTTGGGCTTGGAGTTATTTCTTCTAGCCAACTTGTGGTTGAAGAATTAGTAATTAAGGGGGTCTAGGGTAGAGTTGTTTGGGGGGGGAAATCATCTTCTGGTGAATGATCATCTGAGATTTTTAGAGGAGCAACCTATAGTTGTGAATCTATGTAGAGCTAGAGTTGAGGCTTAGGAACAAAGAGATTGCTTGGTGGCTTACAATCACAAGTTTAGATCTTGTTGGTTGTTCCTACCAGATTATTGTAGCATGTTGTTACTAATCTAGCTAGCTAGGGTAAGAGTTTGAATTGGATCTTGAGGGATCTTGCAAAACTATTTCTTTCTTTGTAATTGGTTATAACCGGGAAGGCCTTACAGCCTGACACATTCCATCTAATTAGTTATTTTTATGAATACGAAATTCAGATTGTTGCAGATCTTGTTTTGTTGTTGGATTCCTTTGTGTGGTTATTTTGCAGGAGGCTTTGAAATCTCCTTTGGGGACTCTCTCACCTTTGCCTTGCGTCATCTAGACTGATGGAAGATTGTGAAAGGGTGTTTATCTCCTTCTCTAATGTCAGGATAATTCATACCTTACTGGAAGGGAATAGTGTAGCAGATTTCATGGATAACTAGGGTTTGGATGAGAAAGAATGAATGCATGTGACTTTTGAGATGAGCTCTCAAGGGTTAAACGAAATCTTACCTAATGAGATAAGACAAGTTTATAAGGGAAGCCCATGCCTAGGTGATTGTTAGGAGGATTATGACAAGCATCCAGTGGAAAAGTATGGTGCTAATTAAATTAGGCATGTGGAGATGTAATCTTGGCAAGAAAAGGAGGATTTTTTATCACATTTTATTTTTCATTCTTCACTCTCTATTCTTGACGATGGATCACGGAGTGTGATCCGAAACGTCGATGCTAAAAAAACTTACACAATCGAATCCAAAAACTAATTGCATCATAATGGATTGTGGAAATCTGATGTTTTTAATTACCTCTAAAATGATTCAAATTTTTGAATGGGTTCAAGGTAATGGTCCTAGCTTTAAATGTCGTTTGAACGGCGAGAGATGTTGTCTTAGCGGGACTAGCTCAATTTTTTTTGTGGTGGCTATGATAAATTAGATTTTCATAAGAATTAGGAAAATGGAAAAACCTTGGGGTAAAGTTGTTGACATCATCAAGACCATTAAAATATTTAATGATTTCGGCAAGTGGCACATTTTAAATAAGAAATGGCATAATGACTTGTTCATCGATGATTTCATTTATCAATTGAATGATTACATTTCCTTAAAAAATGAGCTAGGTAACTTATTACCACCTGATGTTGTATCATTCGAATCATGAAATTTGTCTTTTTTATATCCAGCTATGATCTCTTATTTAAGTGTCCAGATATAATTACCATTTATTATGCCATCGTTAAAAATTATTTGGAAAGGATGTTAGTTCTTCCCTCAAGAAACTTCTATATTGACTTCTAAAAATTTATTTTTTTCTTTACTATTAGTTTCTATTTTAATGGAAAGAGGGACTACTGGTATGAAGAAGACTGATACCCACTTTAGTTGTAATGAAGTAAAAGTGATGGGTGGTCTGCTAAAGAAGGTAGAACCTTAAGACTGAAAATTTCTTACTCAAAATGGGGAACTATGGGAGAAATTAGGTAATGTTGGCTTGATAAAGTACATTCAAGTCATGAAAGGGTTTAATAACATGTTCTCAATGAAATTTGTTAACTCTTGGCAACAGAGGCAAGTTTTGATTGGGAGAGTGAAGTTTCTGGTCTGACGGAGCTCATAGCCAAAGCTAATGGTCTAGAGTGCAACAAAGACAAATTCAAAAGGAAAAGTGGAGGAGACTTTAAGAAATTCCAGAAGAATTTCTTTGAAAAGGGTGAGAAATCCATTGTTGTTTCATTAAGAAATGGGTATGATAGGTCTTCTCTTCCTACCCCCTACTCTCTGGTGTGTTTATATGGGATGAAGTATTTCACTTTAAAGGGTAGGTTTTGTATGTACCATGGCTACCTTTTCCCCTTTCTAATTCATATTCGCCATGGAGAGCGAATTAATGTGGCTTCTTTTCTTGTTTTCCACTCTAAGAAATACTATTAGTAAATGTGATTCCCCTCATTTACACCAAGGGTTAATTTATGTTTTGTAATAGCATGTTTTTAGCTACTCCACTTCTACTGGTAGGTGCATCAATTATCCTTATCCATCTCAAACCCAAACAAGCTCGTAAGAATTGAATTTTTTAGCAATGGACCACTCCCTAAATGCTCCAATATGAACCCTAAAACCAAGAATTTGAGTAAAAATACCCTCTTTATGGAAAAGGAAAAACTCTTATCCTCTGTGTGTTTTGAGGAAACTCTCCTAGATACCACCCCTCCTAAAAGAAAAGCCCCTACTAAGAATCATGCTTCTTCAAAGTTTCACAAAAAAAAAACCCAGAGGGAAGAGCTCCTATATTGATGTTGACAAGGAGGCTTCTGGAGAGGAAATTGACTCTCAAGAGGGAAAAAAAGTGACACTTCCAACAATAAAAAGAATGAATGGAGCTCTAGAGAATGTAGGTCTACTAGGCTTTGAAATAAGGATAATAACCATAAGGGTGTGGAGGATGAAGTGGTGTCAGAAACAGAAACTAACCAAGAGTATGAACCAGAGTTGATGAAAGAAAATGATAATCTGGATGATAAGGACAATGTGAAGGAGGCTAAAGATCTAAATGATATAGAGGAGGAAAACTATGTTGAGCTTACTATCAATCTGAATGAGTTGGAAGAAATGGTGAACATTGTCTACACCTCCCCTATTTTGGAGAAAGAAGCCAAAGAGAAGAGAATCCCCATAGCTGGTAAAAAGGAGAATCTCAATGAAGAAGCCCTTATGAACTACATCTATGCCCTACAAAACATAGTTACTTCTCTGAAAAATGTTATCCCTGACATTGTTTCTACTAATCAGTTTAATTCTACTTTCACCTCTTTGTGTAGGATAATGGAAAGTGTTATGATGAAATTGGTGTTTGGTATGGTCACGGCTAAAAGAAGACTGAAGATGAGGGCTCATAAGAGGAAAGAGGAAGGAAGAGATGAAGATCAAATGCCTGAGGATGAGACTAAGGACTAGAATCAATAAATCAACCGCCTTACTATGAATTAAGAGGCTACAGCTAAAGATAAATGAGTTTTCTCTACTATGGTGTTTACAATTGTCTTGTTGTTTTTGTTTCTTGTTTAAGGATAAATTCTCTAATGTTTCTTTGAGTTGTTATGTTAAAAACTTCTCCTACTTCCCTCGTTGTTAGACATAAGATGTTAGCTAGTTTTAAGTTATGTTATGTTTTTAATTAGGGGGATAGTAGTATGTTGGTTAGAATTGATACTGGTAAAAGAACTTTTCATATGGTTTTTGATTTTTTTATTAAGTGATGGTGGTGGTTTCTTCTAGTTTTAGTGGCTTGAAGTTTTTCTCTTTGGTTTATGTTGTTATGTGATTGTTGTACCTAGGTTCTGGGCCCTCTCCCTTCCATCTTAGTCAAAAAATTTAGCATGTATTGTATTGTGGTTCTATAACACAATTTTGGCATTGTTTTGAATTATATTCATATTAGAATTATTGGTAAGTTAACTATTATTATATTGTATAATATTATTCAATGGTAGAGCTTTTGTACATTTGTGGTTTACTTCTTGTTTTTATCTTTTCAATCAGTTTCATTCAATAAAATGCACTAATTTACTCATGTTCTTTATATTTGATCATAAAGAGTTACCAATTTACTGAGAATTTATTACAAAACTAGATTGTAGCATTACTTAAGTTTAAATGGACTAATTCATTTACAACGATTTACAAATTAAAGGATTCAACCATTTTGTCTAGTCATTTATACTTTGTAATGCAAATTCACCCATTTTGTATAGCCATTTAAGTTGGGGTCTCATGGAAGGGGGCTTCCAAAAAAATAGAGCTGAATTGATTGAAATTTTTTAGAAATATTTTAAAGTTGTTGGTCCCATGAATTTTGTAGTCTAGATCAACGTAAAAAATTTAAGATCCAAAATTTAAGGAAGCTAGTGTCTCATGAATACACTACCTTTACCTTTGTTTCCTGTACTTTGTAAATGATAAAAAATAAATAAAACAAAGTATTTTCCCTCCAAAAGTAGTTTTTACTAAAATCAAAACTTAGATGTCTGACAAGTGGCATACATTTGTAAGCTGGTGGGACAATTTCTAAGCAGTGGCTAAGCTCCTAATAAAAATACACAAAAGACAAAAATATTCTGATTTTTTTTTTTCAGATCTGCGAAAACACAGTGATTTTTTGTGTAAATTTTTTGTTGTTTTCGATTCAAAATATGCAGATTATGAAGAGCAAATGCTGAAAATTTCACAAAAATCTGTTGTATTTTTTAATTTTTCAAATTTAGTCAGTAGTACATTTTGAATGGAGCTTAGTTGCGTCCCAATTTCTACCCCATTTTCACCCACTTTCTAAAATGTAGGAACTTCTAGATTTTACAAAATGATGTCAAATAATCCAACAACAAATTTATTTTCTCTACAAAAGACCTCCTCTTCCTCCAAATTAGAAACTTTAACCCCCTAAAACCCCACCCTTATAATTCCTAATACAAATTTGGACACCAAACGCTATTTGAGTCTTGACGTCCCCTAACTGTTTTGGAACTATTTATTCAGGATCCTAGACATCAGCGAACATATCAAATGCTGAATTTATCTCCCATCCCCATCCCCATCCCCATCCCCATCCCCATCCCGCCCACCAGTCTTATATCTCAAAGATAAAGGCGATTTCATCCATGTTCATGCTCGATTTGGAAATATGGAGCTCGTTTATAAAGTTTCTAACACCAATTTTCTCTAGTCAAGATGTTGTCACATCGTGAGGGAAACAAACTCTTATGCGTTCCACGATGCTCTGATGTGAAAGAAAAGGTCGAGAAATCTACCAATCTGATTCCATACGGAATATGGAAAAAGGTATAAAGATGTACCCTTGAATTGGCCCATTAATTTGACATATATATATATATACAGACATTAGGGCAGGTCATTACACTGTCATACTCAATTTACGTCTAGTACTAGATGAGGGACCAAATTTGCAATGCGGTCACCCTCAATCTGATCCCAAACGCTCTTTAGTCCCTTGTATGTAGAAAATTTGTGGAAGATGTACCCATCAATTGGCCCATTAATTTGACATGCGACATGAAAGTCACTTTACGAGTAGTACCACATGAGACCCGTGGCTATCCAGCCAACCAAACCTCATAAAATTTAAGGAGAATTTAAGAAAAAATAGTACCACATGAGACCCGTGACTATCCATCCAACTAAACCTGAAAAAATGAAGTGTCCCCTTGATAAGCTATGCTATTTAGACGTTTCCTAGATGAGGAACGACGAACATTTAAAGACTGGCAGCTACATCCTTTCCATGTGGTATCTAAATATCATAAGATGATGCCATATTCTATCATCCTTCTCTTGTTGGGAGGCCCACTCTTAAGGCGACGGCTATGCAGCCATACTGTTAGAAAACTTACCAAGGGGACACTTTGAAAAAAAAAAATTAAGTGTAAGTTTTCTCCTTGGTAAGTTTTCTAACGGTATGGCTGCATAGCCATCACCCACTCTTAACGTTAGCAATATCGATTTTCCAAGCCCAATTTCATGGGGTATATTTTCGATCATAGACTTCAAAGAGTAAAAATTTGATCATTTTACCAAATATAAAGTGGTAAGTCTAATTTTGCAATCAATGCCTCTCGTTTTTAAAAGTAATTTTAGGTGTATATCTACTTGTTTTGAGAACTTTGATATATTATAGTATACTCATAATTCTCTCAGTACCATTTTTTAATCTATGTTTTCACATCCTTCCTAGTTGTGTGGTCCTTTCCTTCCCTAGCTTCTGTAAACAAGTATTATAATATAAATAAATAATATGTCAATCTTGCATTTGATGATGATTCTTACATTAAATAATGTAGGAGTTAAGCTAAATTATTAATAAAGATCTTGATTACAATAATATTTTAATTGTAAATAATTTTTTCTTTAATCATATAGTTATTTTTTATTCATTTTAGATCAAATACAAGGTTAAGAATCATTGCATGTAGAATTATTTTTTTATATCTTTATGCTTGTTTCTAAGTGACGTGATTATGGGAAGGTTCTAGGGTTAAAAAATAATGACCAAGTATTTTTGTAAATAATATTTTGTATTTCATATAGCACACATAGTGTCAATTCATTACATGGACAATTATTAGGTAGTAATATGGCGATTGTTTCAAACCTCAATCTATTTGTGATGTTTACTTTGAAAAACTTACATACATGGATGATACCAAGACAATTATTGATCCTCCTCCTCCTTATGCCTATTCATACATTTATACCGATGTAGTATGTGAGTATATTATGGGATGAGTGGTGTATTAAATCAATATACCAAGTCATAAAGGTTCTATATGTGCAAAGATTTATCTACCTCCTACTTCTTTTATAGATATTAGTGTTACAAGTTTCTTCAAAGGTTTCCAATGTTTCTACTTAATAGGATCATTCTTATTTACTAAATGCATATCTCTAAGATGTTTTCTTGTTAGATATCACATGCATAAATATTTATTTGTTCCTTGATGATACTATCGAGGACCTAAAATGCTTCTTTGGAGATAAATCTCATATAGTTGCATCATCTTCTTCTTTAGATGTAATGAGGGCACTTATAAATTCTCATGTTTGTTAGAATGAATAAAATCTAGTACCTAGTCAAGGACTTGTACCTTGTAATTACCTAGACAGTGGAGATATGAACACATGTTAACTTAGGCCCTAGGTGGCATTCTAGAAGTTGGTAATAAGTGGGCCATGTTCATCTAATTTACTTTCAACTTCCTAGATATTTATTATTTTTATTAGGAATTTAATTTTTGTCACAATAGTGTTTGTCTTATTACATCTCACCTTGTCTTTATAAGAAAGACCTCTTGTACATTTGTAACATATTCGATATCTCATATCTCAATATTCAAGCAATCTCACTATATTGCATACTCTCTTGTGGATTTTTTAGTTATCCATGATGTTTTATCCCCTACATGTGCTCCTACATGGTATCAAAGTCATGGTCATGCAAAACCTTCGTCAAATATGAGGGAAGAGCTATTGTCAAATGATACAATTTTGTGGGTTTTACTATGGGTGATTGTTGGCACATGTTGGAGGAGATATGAGGTTACCATAGATTCGAGGAGGACTAAGAAAGTCAATATTAGTTTTTATTTCACCTATATCCAATATTTTTATCTTAAATTTTTTAGGCTTTCAAGTTGGAACAAGTCACCAACTCCAAGAGGTATTTGAAGTTGTGGAGTATAGTGGGACAAAAAAAAACTCTAGCATGACATCCAAAATTCTCAAGAACCCTAGTAATGCCTACCATATCATATATTTTTAGTGTCTTGACCTAGGCATCAGAGGTTGTTTCAACCTAGTCTCGTAGTCACATAGATTTGTACTTGGTTGTATGGTTTGTACATGTAGTACAAGTCAACATCAACATTTGTAGGTTGCCAGTACTATTGACAAAAAAATATGAGAAGATTTTTGTTGCATTTTTTTGTCTTTGTGGAAGTACTTTATCACTTTACATAGCTCTGTGACCTCTACATAAGAACCTATATTTTTATTGCATCACACAAAAGAAAATTAGGTCAGTATTAATTTTTTAAAAATACATTTTTATTCATTTTGGTTATTTGTGGTCAAGTACTTTTACTTTTATATAGTATGTCGTTTTCTATAAAATTATGGGTGAATATTGGGGGAGAAAAAGAATATCAAGGGCAAGGGATATGAACCCGCCACCTAACATAATCTCTAGTATTGGGGTGAGATCATCACTCACAAGTGGTGTGTATTTTTAACCCCTAAAGCATTGACAATCGCATGAGAAACTACGTGATAAGTGCTCCGGGCCCAAAACTTTACACCTATAGCCAAATTAGTATTTTCAAATGATGGATCATAACCTAGTGTAACAAAGTTAGTTTTTTGCAAATAAGACATCATCAAAAATATGGCTTCACATACCTTATAGTGGTGTAGGTTATTTTTGTAAATTTTTTGTTGGTGAGTTATATTGCTCAAATAAGTCTATATTCCCTATTTGGACCATCAAGTTCAAATATTTTTCCAAGATCACTATTTTTTTGAGATTCTTGAGCATGTGGAAAGTATTAGGGAGCTCTACCATTATGTCCATGCACATTTTTTCAGGATTAAGCCCCAGATATTTTTATTTTTTTTCCATATCACATTATCACCAATTACATGGAAAACATGACTCGTAGAGAGGTTATGCCTTTTTGGAAAGGCTTTATTTGCAATATTGAATATTGAAGAGTGTCTATATTCATGTTCAGGTTTCTATCTTTATAATTTTAAATAAACATCATCTTTTGTAATAGATTTTTCATTTCATCCTTATCTAATCATTCGGAAAAGGGGAAACTATAAATAATGGAGAGATGACTCATAAAACATCTTAGATGGATTAATTTGTCACCATATTTATATAATCTTGTTCCTCCATCTAACACTCCTAGTAACATATTTCCTTAGAATTATAACCAATATCACGTCCTATGAGTTATTTGCATATAGATGATGACATTTTGAAGTCCATTATGGATTTTGAGTATTCTCTCTCTTTGGACTAAAATTTAGGATTTATGCACAGAGATCTTGATAATAAACCATTCCAAGATGATCCTCTTTATGATTGTAATGTGTCTCTTCAATTTTCAAAAAAGATGCCCTATAACTATGATATTATTTGAGAGTTTCCTTGTTTGGAGTACTTTGAAACTCTTGAAGATGACAAGGTTGCTTCAGAGGTTTCTAATTCTTCTTCGGAGATAGTTGTTCCACATGCGCTTTCATTGATTCCTTATATGTACAGAGTCATTCATTGGAACTTCATTCATGTTCTTTTGGACCATTATTGTCATTCGATTTTGGAGGACACATTTTACAAGTTAACTCTCCTCTTTGATGGTAGCCAAATTGCACTCCTATTGTCAAATCATATTCATCTCGAAGCTTGTTCAACATCAATTAAATTATGGAGTTCTAAATTGTCACCTTTTTTTAATGGTTGTGTACTTGATTGGATTGTGGGATCATCTTTCATGGACAAGGAGACAGGTGAACATTTTTTTAAAGACACCATCATTCTTCTTCATGCTTTTGTCTTTAAATTCCTATCTTGAATGGGAAGCATTCCTACATATGTACCTTGTTTATTCCTTCATAAGCAAAGGCAAGTTATTTTATAAGCATTGGATCATATTTTTTCTTTAGATACTTAACATTTTTGTAGGTGATTATTCATTATGGGAGGCTAAATCGTCTCTCTCTATCCCTCTTATATGGTGGCATTGATCATATCACCATGAGGAATGTAGCTCATGGGGCTATTGATGAGACCTTTATACATCACTCATTCTATCACTTGTATGTAAACTTCATTTGCATTCTACGAGACGTCATTTTCACATGGTTACCTAACATGGCATCGTAATCACGATAGATCTTTATATCTTGCATTATTTCCATAATAATTTCATCTCCCTAAGTTGCACATAAGAAGTGATGCTAGAGTGAATAATGTCTAGTACATACTCAAGGTAGATTATACCTTGTAATTACCAAGTAAAGGGATATATTCAAGTGTTAACTTAACTTAGTTCCTATATGGCATTCTATTAGTTTGTGATAATAGGGCCTTGTCCAACTAATTTGCTTTTAGTTTCATAGACATGTAATTTTTGCATTAGGCATTTAATGTTTGTCACCAAATAGTTTGTCACATTACATCTCACCTTACCTTTCTAAATAAGGCCCATTTTGCAATTGTAATGTTTCCCATGTCTCATATCTCAATATTCAAGAAAGCTTATTATCTTAGACTATCTTATGAAAGGAATCTTTTTTGTTGGTTATCCTAGAATCTACCATTCCTAAATGTACTATAATGTTCTCTCTTCTACATGTCTTTATGATGTCAGCTTCTACAATTGTATCTAGCAATGCTAGTTGTATGTTAACACTGAGCACAACATGATAGAAACAATTATTTTCTAACACTTCAAATCGCACTGTGTAATCAATCGTAATGCTATGTAATCAGTCATAGGATAAAAGAGAGGTGTAGAAATGTAAATTCATATATTACATACACTTCATCACATGTTCTAAAAATATAACCTCGTAAGTATAAGAAATACACTCTGACTAATGAAATCCATTCTTTAGCATGGGTACAAAAGAATACATCAAGTGGGCGAGCATAGGACAGGGGTTAACTAGTGCTGAAAGTTACAAGCGTCGAAACGGAGAGAGAGAGAGAGGAGCCAAGTATTAACAAGGACGGTCGCTAAACCTGTACACTACCCCTGCTGCGAAATGGGGACGAGGATCCGGAGTTGTGGCCATCTTCACGACCCTGCCCACTGTACTTGACATGCCCAGCAATGAAATCACGGGAAACTTCATCACCTGAACGGAAAATCTCTAGAAGCCCGCAGTGTTCTGCAAAATACCATACCTTTTCAACAATATCATCAAAGAAACAAGATACACCGCACAGGCGATGGAATCTGGCCCTTGTCACTACAAAATGTACCGATTGACGGATGAATGCAAGAATACCACATAACGTAATGAAAACGAGACTTCCCAAAACCACCCAAGAAAGGGTATCAACTTCAAGTGCCAGCATGGCGTACACCGCAGCAATAAACCCATAGGCGGTGAACCCAAAACTCCAGCAAACCACTAGACTGTTGACAGTCATGAACAACATCTTGTCGCCTGTGGTGAGCTCTGAGCTCATCTCCCACATTATACAAGCAAAGAGAGAAAGGAAGAAGGCTATGCAGTCAAAAATAAGGAAGAGCTTAAAGGAAATGTAGGATATAAGAATAGGGCTCCCTCGTTTCTCTTTTGGATCAATCTCCGAGTCAAAACCGCCTGGGACGGTGAAAGCAGCGGCACATGTCATGGCGGCTAACAGCGTTGCCACCACTAGTTCTGCATTGCGTCTCTCTTCGTAGGCTGTTTTTACGATTGACTTCGCTTTCATGTACTTTTTATGGCTCACCTGTGGAGCACAGTACATGAATGGCTTGTTCCTCCTACTATAATACGCCAGCTTTCTTATCATCCTGAAAGATTCGTAGTACTCCGCAACCTCTCTTGCAATTTCAAATGGTGTCTTGTCCTCACTATTTAGTGCAAGCTTATCCACCCCAGGTACTTTCAGCAACAAATTGATCATCTACACCACAAAACAAGCAGAAGGAAAGAAAGCGGGACAATTAGGCATTTCAAAGGAAAGTTTCAACACAAAGATTGAATAGTGAGCATCAAATCCCTAAAAGAAACTTACGTGCTCAAATTTGTTTCTTGCTGCAATGTGTAAAGGCGTGTCTCCCTCTTGAACAATTGGCTTGTCAATCTTGGTATCTGTATCTTCATTGCCTTCATCATCATCAGTCGACTCTGTGGTTCCTTCAGCCTGTTTTTTGTTCCTTCCTGCACTTTTCGAAGGTTTGTCTCCTCCCCCACTAGATGCTTTTGTGAGACTTTCATCCCCTTCTTCAATTGGCATGTAAGGCTTATTGATAAGTTTTGACAAGTCTACTTCTTTTTCAATTAAAAACTCAACAAGTTTGACTTGGTTCAGCTTCACAACATAATGCAGGGCGTTCTGTGCGCGAGTTATTAATAACTCTACAGCCTCTTTGAATCCCAAACTTACTGCCATTGTCAGTGCAGTTTCTCCTTTATTTGCACAATCACACAGATTGACACCCAAGTCGACCAACTGTTTCGCCAGGTCCACGCGATTTTTCCTCACAGCCAAATGCAAAGCCGTGTCGCCGTTAATGTCCTCCTTTTCTATTATATCGATTAAATCTGCATGAATCACTCAGTTAACCCAGACAAATAAAGAGAAACAAGTAAAACATAGACTTTAATTCAGAAAAATAGAATGACGAAAATGACCTGGGACTGGTAGCTTTGCTGCTAACCCTGGTATTAATTCTGCATTTTAAAAATCGATGGGTTAAGCCAAAAAGAAAGTTTAGAATAGCTTCTATCAAAAAAGCGAAAATGAATGAAGAGAACTAACCTGGGTCTCCAGCCATTACTGCCATATGGAAACATGTTCTTTCAGTTCCCTCCCACGTCGATGACAAGCTTGACGGATCCATGTCTTTGAGCAACTGTTTTGCAGTCTTTATATCGCCATTCCGACAAGCCACAAAGAAGCTCATTTCGCCTGATATTTTCTCCATATCAAAGAAAATCTTTCGTCACGTTGCCGCTTAAGCCCGTTTCTTACTCTCGCAAGCAAATACAGCTGTCTATCATAAACTGCATCTTTGCCGCTCCATTTCAAGAGGTTCTTTCATTACCAATATCTAAAGCGACAGTATTTAGTATGCCCTGTAAACTCCAGCTTATAAAGAAGTACTGAAAATGTGAACCAGATAATACCTAGCCCAGAAAAGAGTCAAATGTCCGGAACTATTTTTTTAAGACAGCATTGGTATTTAGTTCGCTCATAATAAATTGGATTTGATAGGTCTAGTGTTATATACGGCATTGTAATAAATTGCTTATAAACTTTTTCCTGATTTCGTATTGGTAGGATTTTTCATCCACATCTTTAGGGCTCTAGCTAATCTCCATATAAAATACCTTTAAAAAGACAATTTTTTTGAGAAAATCTACAAAATATCTAATATACACTGTTTTTTAAGCAATTTTTTTATGATCCGGAAAATACTACTAGGGGAGAGGGACCAATAGTTGTGTGGGGTCCAATAGTTGTGCAGTCACTAGTGAATATATTATCCTCTTACACCACATTTTTAGTATATATTGTGATTAAATAATCCAAATGTAAATCAAAAAAATTCTAAATGTTGTTAAAAATGGACCAATACTTGAACACATGAGAATCTATAAATGTTATATTAAAATAACATAAACAAGTGAAATAGATAACTTTTTGTCTCAAATAATATATCATAGCTATCTATCATATGTGTGTCAATTAAAAAATAATATGTCCACTTAATAAAATAAGATGCCCACTTAAACAAGTATTGTTATCTTAGTGCACAAATACTATTCTTATGTGTACAACTATTGAGGTAGCAATGTATATGCATTAGAATATTTCATATTAATAATTGGTTTTATCACAAATATAAAAGGTGAACACAATCAAAATGCCTTGTATTTTTCCATGAAATGTGTGAGATTGTCAAAAAGTTTTAGTGTTCAACTATTGGTCCCTTTGTGTTCGATATAGGTTGTATTTTATATAATAATGTGTTATTTTTATAACAACAAATAATTTTTTTGTGTTAAAGCATTGGTCCTTTTGTGTTGGATTTAAAAGCTAGATATAACAAATATTTATGATTACTAATAGGTAAATGGTCCATTTAAGTTGCATATATGTCATATTTTGTATAGAAATACAATCACCCCATAAATAACAAATGATATTTTTAAATTCAACTACTAGAGATTTTTAGATTAAATTTTGGTCGAATATTTTAAAAACCAACTTTTGTACATGTTTAACTAGGCGTGCTATTTTAACGAGTTGCGTGATGAGCCACACCTTCAAACCTTAGTTATAGATAGTTAAGTGTCCATTTTACATTTCTAAAAAAATACGAAGGTCTTCCGATATTCCATGCAACGGCTACATGTTGACGAAGTTAGCCCTCACGACTATTGGTCCCTCTCCCCTACTGAAAATGTGAACTGGATAATACCTAGTCTAGAAACTTTTAGTTTCCCGTAAAATGCGGTCCATGAAATAGCACTTGGCCACAGTTATTCATTTCAACCATATATTAAAGGTGGTAGCTATCTTCTTCATAAAAAGCACCACAATTAAAAATAAATAAAAATTTAGATCTATGAAAATGCAAAAAAAAATTCAGAATTTCTGGTTGTTGTTTTCGATTCAAAACAACCAAATCATGAAGAACAGGTGCTACAATTTTCACAAAAATCTATTGTGTTTCGGATTTTTCAAATTTGATCAATGGTGCATTCTATCTAAAGGATAGCCGCGTCCTATATCAAATGTGGGTACCAAGTTCTTTCTATTGCTATCTATAGAAATTGGAGTCAGAGTGCTACGATTAATTTGCTCCCTTGACGACAACAATAGCATTTATTTCGTTCATAATAAATTCTATATGATAGTATGGTGTTATATACAGATTGTAATAAATGGATGCGGCTAAACTACTTACAAAATGTACTATTTACTAAATTTCAAAAAATGGAAAACACAACAAATTTTACTAAAATTTTCACCATCTCTTCTTTATGATCTGCATATTTTGTGGTCCTAAACCACAAAAATTGCCATGTTTTGACAAATCTGAAAAAATTGAAAAAAAAGAAGTTTGACATTTTTTTGGTCTTTGGTACATTTTGCAGTGAGCTTAGCCGCTGCCATAATAAATTGCGTCTAAACTTTTCTCTTGATTTTGTATTGGCAGGGTTTTTCATCCCCATTTTCATATACTAAAAATAGATTTTTTTTTCTAGAAAACTTACAAAATGTCGAATAAGGGAAAGACACCAATAGTGGCTCAGGGTCCAATAATTGCTCACTCACTATCATAGTGCCTCTAAAACAAATAATTATATAAGCCATCAGACACTTTTAATTTACCAAAAAATATATTTATTTGACTCCCAATCCATATTCATTAATATCATTCATCACAAAAAAACAAAAAAATGAAACAAAATGGTACTCATGTAATGAACATAGAAAGATAATTGCACAAAAAATAATAATTAATCATTTTTAAAAAACTTTAATACTTACAATTTATCACTTTATTTTCTTTTTGTTTAGTGTACATCTTAATAATAAATTCTCATTGAATTAGTTTCATAGGCTAGATGAACTATTAAATTGAATGTATAGTTATCTTAAAACTATATTATTCTAGTCACGTGGATGAAAATGTTAGTACATCTAGTACTAGGTTTCTCTTTTTATCTACTTTTCAATCTTATAATTTACTTCTATAAATCTATATTAATTTTTTTAATAAAAATTATATATTATAAGTCTTTCTTATGTATTGAATTACTTTCAATTAGTCTTTTTGGAAAATTGACAATTAAATCATGTCAAAATTATATTACTTTGAATTACTTTGAATTAGTCTTTTTGGAAAATTGACAATTAAATCATGTCAAAATTATATTACTTTCAATACATAAGAAAGACTAATAGCATATAATTTTTTATTTTTGAATTACCATTACTTATTTAATTTTATCTCCTTAAGACATTAATATGAGAAATTTTATTTAACTTGTTTTGTCTTGTGTTGTTGTTTTTATTATTTTCTTTATTTTTTAGTTAATCTTTATTATTATACTAATTTTATTTTATTTTCATTTTCTTTTATATTTTTTCTTTTATTATGTAGTTTCCTTTTTGTTTTTTAATTGTTTACCTTTTTCTTTGTTGTTTAGTTTTTTAAAGTTTTCTTTTTAGTTTAACCTTCAGTTCTTTTTTTTCTAGTTAGTTTCTTTATATTTTTTATTTAACGTTTTAATTGTATTATTTAGTTTATTTTTTAGTTTTTCTTTTATTATTTTTGTAATTTTTCACTAAGAAACTTGTGAGAAATTAACCTAAAACATATTAGTAAGTGTATGGTGAAAATGTGACCACACTTCTATGAATCCTTACATGCAAGGAAACTCAAGAATGAGCCCTCACAAATCGATCCATAGCTCTTTATGCATGGAGTTGCAAAATTTGTAAAATTGCTCTCAACTAGAACTATAAACTCATGACCTTGCTAGTCAACCACACAATGAGAGATTTCAAACCAAAGACAAGGGCAAGAGTGTCAATATCTCCAATGAAATCAAGATGTATGCAATTCAATGCAACCTATATGAGTATGCAAATTAATCTATGAGGATGAAGATGCAATTAAGCTATTGAAAA
Source organism: Chamaecyparis obtusa (assembly GCA_027943335.1). Taxonomy (NCBI): domain Eukaryota; kingdom Viridiplantae; phylum Streptophyta; class Pinopsida; order Cupressales; family Cupressaceae; genus Chamaecyparis; species Chamaecyparis obtusa. The sequence continues at coordinate 403,708 of BSBK01007677.1, forward strand.
GAAATAACAAAGGATTACAACCTTCCTAATTAGACTATGTGAGATCATTCTATTGCATAAAAAGAAATCTAAACTAAGAATGTCATGATCATGCAACTAAGAAAGGAAATATGCAACTATGAAATGCAACAATGATCTTCAAAGCTTGGATGCAAGAATGTCTTCAAAGAGCTCCAAAATGACCTAGAAAACCTACAGCATAACAATAGCATGAAAACTTAAGATATCCAAATGAAGAAGAGAACTCTCCTTTTATAAGAAATGAGGTGAAATGGACCACTAAGATTAAAAGGCAAAATACTTAATCAACGGCGGAGAAAAATGGAAGCTTGATCCTTGTGCACAAATATTCTCCAATGAGAAAATAAGAGTTGAATTTTGTGTCCATATGAGACAAAAAGTACTTTTCCACTTTTTATAAAATAAGAATGATGCTTTATGTGTGTAACTTAGGATAAGAGGAAAAGTGGGGGCTTTTATTTATTAAAAGGGGAGGAAATATTCCTTTTAAGTAAATAAAAACTTTAGGATAAAATGGTTAGCCCAAGGCAAATAATCAAAAATGATAAAATAGGATTTGATCAAGGAAATTGATAATGTTGAAAAATATTGATTATTGATAAAACTGATTCAGAGATAAATAAATCAAATAAATGGGTCCCAAAGTCTAGGCGACCATTTTTGGGTGCATACATTTGCCCCTCTTTGACTAATGTGTGATGGATATGGGAACACATGCAATCAAAGAAGAATTGAAATGTGAGATCGATCTAGGATCACAAAACAACTCATATGTGAGGTCGATTCGGGATCACACCTAGATAAACATAGACAAAGGATTCTGGACATGAGGTCGATTCGGGATCATATCCAAAATAAGAGATAAGAATCTCAAGCTTGAGTGAAAGCTCACAGAAAGATAGCTGAATCAAGAAAATCAAGGAATCGGGGATGAGAATCCCATAGATACTGCCCCCTCGGAATTGAAATTGAAATCAGGTAGAGGAGAGACAGCAAATTGATAAAAATTTGAGCAAATCATAATTAATCACAATCAAAGATAAGGTCGATAAGATAACCATTAAGCAATGAAACATGCCCCAGTGATGAATTAGAAGAAAAGAAGTGGGGTGAATGGAAGACGAGAAGTTTGAAAGACATGAAAAGGAAGAAATTCCATCGAAAATCAAATTATGCCTCAAAAAGTCAATCAACTACGCAGAAGAGGGAGAAGATTTTGAAACATGATTTTGACTATCAAGATGACCTCAAATTTTGATTTCGAGTCTGAAAATGGATCTAGGACGTCAAAATTAGCTAGGGTGCAATTTTCACGCAATTTTGAGGTGTTCTAAAAATTAGGTCAACAAGTCAAAAAGCTATATAAGGGGTGAAAATGTCATAGAAAAGGATGTGAGATGAAAGACAAGAAGTGAAAGACATGATCGAGAGGAAGTGGAAGGATGAGTGCAGTTAACTGACAAGTCCACGTAAGATGAAAAAGGAGAGCTCTCTCCATATGCAAGGTGCAAAACTAAACTAACATGAACCTAAAAATGCAAACTACTAATGAAAAGTGGTTGACTTGCAAGGTCACAACGCTTATAGACATCTAATTATCATCATCGAGCATTATTGGTAGTGTCGTAAGATCATACAATGCACACTAGCATGACTATGGGTATATGAATATGATCTATATCAGATAGGAATGTGAGAATCCCACCTAGGCACCAAAGACATGTAGGTCAAGATGACTAGTGTAGTGAGATTACCTAAGTTTAATATAGCAAGATTATGCTTGCATCAGGACACAAGAAGATCAAGATGGCTATAAGCATGCACTCGCAAAACAGTCAAGGATAATACCTTGTCAATCCATAGTGTCAAGTAAGACCAGTATAAATGCTCATGATAGTTAGGATCAACGAAATATACCCACAAACAGATAAAGAAATAAAACATGTTCTCATACCCCTGGTCTTCTAGCTATGCATCATCGAAAACTTCTCAGGGAGAAAACACTCATCAAAGAAATCCTCATAGACAGCACACAAAGAAAAATAAAGTCAACATATCTCAGCGAGTTGATTGTTTAAGTGCATGTGTGTTGGTCATAAAGTCAGACTCTGATTATCACATATGCTAATGAGAAATATTGCATCACACTTGGACTATTGGGTAAGACACCTGATAAGTGTTAAGAAACACTTGACGCAAGGGTAGTGTTGAAAAACACTGTTTGGGGTGGTGTTGAAAAACACTTGTTGTGGAATGCTCCAAGAGACAAAACGCACCCAAAGGACCTATGCTAACAGTTATGCCCCCTAGACAAAGATAAAGACCAATTCCAGACCAAGTCAAATAAGGTCAAGGCATGACGAAGAAAGGCTCAGTGTCGAGGACGCATGCTAACAAATAGGAGTGTAAAGGCCTCAAGTAGCACATGTTTCCAGGTTTTCACCACTTGGATTTTTTTATTGCAATTTTTTTTTTCTTTTTTTCATTTTTTTGTATTTTTGCTACCAAGGTGCCTATTTCTAGGTTTTCACCAAGGCACTTTTTCTATTTTTTTAAATTTTTTGAATTTTTTGCATTTTTTCTGATTTTTTTATATTTTTTCAGGACTTTATATGCTTTTAAAGATTTTTTCAGCATCATATATCAATTTTTTTTTTGGTATTTTTTTAGGATCATAAAATATGTACAAAGGATGCCCCCCAGACAGAATGGATATCAAGGATAGAACTTCTTAAGGTGCACGATGTTGATGGGCTCAGGGAACTATTCTCCATCTTCATTAGATAACAAATAAGCGCATGTCCCAAAAGCAGTTGTGATGACATATGGCCCAAGCCAATTAGGTTTGAACTTCCCCTTTTATTCTCTGTTCTGTTGGTTCTTAGGGTTCTCTCGCAAGACAAGATCTCCTACTTGAAACTCTCTAGGGCGAACCTTCTTGTTGAATGCCTTGGACATATGCTTTTGATAGACTCTCATATGATCAAATGAAGCTCTGCACTTTTCATCTAGAAGTTCTAATTCCTGTAATCTCATGGCGCGGTAATCCTCATCTGTAATCAAACCTTTGAGAGAGACTATGAGTGAAGGGATCTCTACTTCTAAAGGCAATACTGCTTCAGTGCCATAGGTAAGGGAAAAAGGAGTAGCCCCTGTAGGTGTGTGAATACTCGTCCTGTAAGCCCATAGTGTTGGATTGATTTGCAAATGCCAATCCCTACCATTCTTGTGTACTATCCTATGAAGAATCTTGAGAATGGTTTTATTAGAGGCTTTTGCTTGTCTATTTCCTTGTGGAAAGTAAATAGAGGACCAATGTTGCTTGATTTTAAACTTTTTGCATAGATGCTTTAGGTCCTTATTCTTGAATTGTCCTCCATTATCAGTAATGATCTCAGAAGGCACTCCAAATCGACAAATAATATGATTTAGAATAAATAGGGAAATTGTTTTGCCTAAGGCAACAGAAAGAGGGACTGCCTCTACCCATTTCGTGAAATAATCAGTAGCTGTGATGATAAACGTATGTCCACCTGATGAGTTGGGGTGAATTTTCCCAACAAGGTCAAAGGCCCAGCGCTGAAATGGCCAATGAGAAATAGAAGTAATTAGCTCCATACCTAGAGCATGAATTAGGTTTCCATGTTTTTGACACTTCTCACAAGACTTAGAGAAAGCTACTACATCTGTTTGCATTGTGGGCCAGTAATACCCCGCCCTAAGCAATCGACGAGCCATGGAAAGATTGTTAGAATGTCCACCACAAATGCCCTCATGAATGTCAACTAACGCTTGGTCAGATTCCTCCTTTTCCAAGCACCTAAGAAGCGTCCCATCAAAACCCCTCCTATACAGATCACCAGAAATAAGGGTGTGGCGAGAGGCATTACGGATGAGATTTCTATGTTCAAAATGGTTGAAGGTATCCGAGATGATGCCATCATGAAGATATGAATAGATAGCACCATATTGGGAGGACTCATGTGTGACAAGGGTACAAATGACTTGACTTTCAGGTGAATCAAAGATAGGGTAATGTAGTTCTTCCACCACGAACTCAAATCGGGACTCATGCTGCTCCAATTACAAAAGTGAAGCTAATGTAGCCATAGCATCTGCAACCTTGTTGTCTGTCCTAGGGATTTGCTAAAATGTCACAAAAGTGAAATAGTGTTTCAAAAAATCAACCATCTTCTTATAGGGTATCAACTTGTCATCCTTGGTTTGATACTCTTCATTGACTTGATTGATTATCAATTGTGAATCCCCAAAAACATGCAACTCAGTGATATTCCATTCTATAGCCATCTTTAATCCATTTGTTAATGCTTCATATTCTACTATATTGTTTGTACATGGAAAGAGTAATTTGTAAGACTTTGGTATAGTATATCCATGTGGAGAAACAAACAATATCCCCGCACCTAACCCATTTTGCATATTAGAGCCATCAAAGAACATTTTCCAGGTGCGAGATGTGACATTTAGTATATGTTCATCAGGAAATTCAACTTGTATAGGCAAGCTATCCTTAACTAGAAAATCAGCAAGTTGGTCTGCAATAGCCTGCCCCTTTATGGCCTTTCTTTCAATGTACTCTATGTCAAATTCTGATAATACCATCATCCACTTAGCGAGCCTACCCGTAAGAGCAGCCTTACTAAGCAAATATTTTAGAGGATCAATCTTAGCAATTAAATGTGTAGTATGAGCTAGCATGTAATGTCACAACTTTTGGGAAACAAACACCACAGCAAGACAAGCTTTTTCAATGTTATTGTAATTGACATCATATGACACAAGGGTACGACTTAGATAGTATATGGCCCTTTCTTTTCTATTTTCATCCAACTGAGCCAACAATGCCACCAAGGAAGTGTCTGTAGCTGAAATGTATAGGATCAATGGTTTCCCCAGAATAGGAGGCATTAGAATTGGAGGATTAGCCAAATATTGTTTTATTTGATCAAGGCTCTTTTGGTAATCCTCATTCCATACACATGTGGCTCCTTTATGCAATGTTTTATTAAAAGGTTGTGCTCTATCTGCAAGCTGAGAAATGAACCTCCTAATCAATTGAAGACATCCCTGAAGACTTCTCATTTAACTGATGTTTTGAGGAGGTGGCATGTCTAAAATTACTTGGACCTTTTCAGGATCAACCTCTATGCCTTTAGCTGAAATGATAAATCCTAAAAGTTTGCCTAAGGTGACACCAAATGCACACTTCTTCGGATTTAGCCTAAGTTGAAACTGTTCCATTCGATCTAGAATCACTTCCAAATCTTCAAGGTGTGTATCCATTTTTCTTGATTTTGCCAAGGTATCATCCACATAATCTTCCATGTTCTTATGCATCATGTCATGAAATATATTTGTCATAGCTCATTGATAGGTAGCCCCCACATTCTTTAATCCAAATGGCATGACATTCCAACAATAGGTTCCCCATGCACAAGTGAATGATGTTTTCTCTTGATCTTCGGGTGCTATCTTAATCTGATTATATCCACTAAATCCATCCATTAGAGAGTATATTTCATAACCCACTGTCATGTCCACTATCATGTCAATATTTGGAAGTGGAAAATCATCCTTTGGGCATGCTTTGTTTAAATCTCTAAAATCTGTGCATACACGAATGGACCCATCATGTTTGGAAACCAGTACTATGTTTGAGATCCATTCTGCATAATCTATGGCTCTAATAAATCCAGCTCTCAAGAGTTTTTCTAATTCTGCTTTGACAAGGAGAGCTACATGTGGATGCATCTTTCTGAGTCTCTGTTTCACTGGTTTGACTCCTGGGGCTATGGATAAGTGATGCATTATAAGATTTGTGTCAAGCCCTGGCATGTCTGAATAAGTCCATGCAAAATTAATTTTTTTCTTTTGTAGGAATTGCACATATGCCTTAGTTTCTTCCTCTGAAAAAGACTGAGCAAGATGAACAATTTGAGGAGCTTCTTCTGTGTTCAAATTAAATGGTTTAGTGGGCTCAATCAACACTGATGACCTGTCCTAAAAATAACTAGGCAAGTTATTAAGTACCCCATCCTTGGGCACCTCAAAGAGGTTTTCACCCTTGGATACGTTATTTCTTTTTACTATTTTTGGTTCTAACACCACCACAAAGTGGTTTTCGCCATTGGAACACCTATTCATTTTCTTTTATTCTTTTATTTTGTGATTGAGGTACTTAATATCAGGCTCAGTCATACTCGTAGTTGGCTCACTGGTGGAAGACACTACTGGCTCAACGGCATTAAGGTAACATGCGATCTCATAGTCATTCTGAAAAGTCAATAGTTGTGGCTCTTGTGAAATTTGGGACCAATCAATTAAATGGTGGTTGAAAATAGGTAGGTCTATGACTGGTTCAACATTGTGAATGTGGTGGATGTCATTTTTGGTGACCATATATTCAGGATCTATCAAGTTTCCTTCTAAAGCACCCAAATCGGGGTTCATCCTTCCTAACAAAGTATCGTCCACTAAGGTGATTCGAGGAGTCCAGTCCTCTAGCCCTACACTAGGCTCATCAACTACATCAGGTTGGGCATTATAGGCTTGAATAACATCAACATCCAAGTCTATGGTTGCATCTGAAAGTGAATCCCATTCAAATTCATGTGAATCTATTTCTGAATTTTCAACATTTGGGCCTCGTGATGTAGAAGCCTCACAATTTTGAAGAATCTCCCCTTCTCTAGGAATTTGCTAAACCACAAAAGTATTTGAATCATTATCACCCATCGCAGCTGGGGTGACAACACTTTCCATGGCTAATCTAGAATTCCTATAGTCGTTATTCGTCGCAGCTGGGATAGGAGGACTATCAATTGTTAAATTTTGAAATTCTCCCCAAATGAGATCAGTTGAAGGTACCCAATCTTCTGTTATGTCTTGTTGGTTAGAAATATTAGGTGTGTATTCAGAATTAGAATGTGAGGCCCACCTTCGGCCCACATAGTGATCCTGATTTATAGATTTAGCCTTTCTTTTTTATTATGTTTTTTTTTTGGAGATACTTGGACTCAGTCGACTACTGTTATATTATGATGGACTCATTAGACTATTTATTTTGTTGACCCTGTATATGGAATCCATGATGAGTGGATTAGGATTTGATCGTGTTAGATTATATTATTATATGATGTTTTATGAACCTGATGACTAGATTATAGATGAACTTGATTTCAATTGAATTACGCTACTAAATTTCAAATTGAATTATGCAAATTAAATTATGAATTATATATGCAATTGAAGTATGAGTTGAATTATGCAATTGAATGATTAAATTTAAGATTGTTATATCATATATGATTAATGTATTGGTTTTCTTCCTTGAATTACTGATGTTGCATTGAGGTATTGCAGGTGGAAGGACCATGGAAACACATTCGGGGAAATCACATTGAATGTAGGGCAACCAGTTAAACCAAGGCCCCATCTAAAAAGAGACCTGAGGCCTCGTTGTTAAGTATTTTTATTTGTAACAGTAATTTGGAATGTATGTGTGTATTAATGTTATGTGTTGTGACAATTGGACATACCTTGCGTGAAATGGTATTTCATGAAGTGTCGCTTGACGCTAGTGTTAAATGTTATCAAAGTATGTTGTGTGGTTGTGTGAGAGCACATTCTAGGAGTTCTAGGGGAAATCCTAAGCACGTCTTTTTTCCATAGGAACCCATAATGCAGTTCCCATTCCCCATTCTCGATCTTATTCCTAGACATGAGTTTTGAGGGTTAATAGTGGCCTTAAGAAGTGGTTTTATGCTTTAATAGTTAACCCATTCCATGTACCCATGGGTTAGGGGTATTTTCACCTTATGAGCAGCCTAAAATTGACTTTTTGACCTTTTTAAAATTGCATGTGCAATCTTGAACGAAATTGCAACTTGCTTGGTAGGACCTTATTTATGAGGTTTGTGGGGGTAGGTTTAGAGGCCCTTTTAGAGGAATTTTGGCAAAGGATAGATTGTTCACCCACTCTCTATCTTTAGAGAGTTCCAGAAAGTTAGAGGAAAAAGCTTGGAGTTTGGATTAGGGCTCAACAATCCTTCCATAGCATTGGACTTGAGGTAGGAAATCTTGCTCTCTCATTGTTTTATAAGTTGTATGTAAATTGTGTTTATGTTCTTGGCTTCCCATGGTTGGTCATGGTGGAAGCTTGCATTGTTTCATGTTGTGTTTTAGCTCCCCATGGTTGGTCATGGTGAGAGCAAGCATGCAATGTATTTTTCATGTAACTGGATTTTGGGTTGTATACTCTCAGATTCACTCACCCTTGGGAGGGAAGAGAAATCGAGAGGGGGTGTGGAAATGGAGGCAACTCCATGTGTAGAGTCTCCTCCATGTGTGAGGAAAGATGAACTTGGGGTGAGTGATTTTCCCCAAGAAACCTTGCATTTAGCCCATGTGGCAATGGGGGTATAAGGAGGGAAGATTGGCCATGTGAGCCTTGTATGAAATTCAGTTATATGGGTCCATGTGTGGCCTCATTCTTGTATTGTAATGGTTGTATCCATGGGTTGTCCACCCACACCCCATAAAGGATATTCATGGAATTCCTTAGTTTTCACCTTGAGGGATTTGGGATTTTCATATGTTTATGTTCTTGTTGTGTTTGTGTGTGAGTGTTTGTTTCCCGTTCATTGTGGTTTCCCCAAGCTCGGGGGTGGCCTCTTGAGAGGCCTAGGATGGGAGGTGAGCTTCCCATGGTCGTCTTCCTTGTCTTGATTTTATTTGCAGATATTGAGGAGTGGATGCATGAAGATGGAGTTGTTAGAGATCTTTTCCTTGATGTTTTTGAATGAAGAAATCACTCCATGATTCGAATCATTTTTTTGTAAATTTTGAATGGTGTATTCAATCTCTCTTTGGAGCACTTGTATATTGTATTTCAAAAGGGAAATGAGAAAGTAAGCATGTTGCTGAAGTTATCTTTCATTGGAAAAATTGATGTAATTAGCAAATGTATTAATTATGATATTCATGTAAAGAAAATCTAGTATCATTTTGAATATTGCAATGATATTTTGAAAAATAGGTTGTTGTAGATTTCATTGGTGTTATAGATAATGGGATGATATGTAATTCTTAATATATAAGATGAATTCATGCTTACGTGTTTAAAGATCTCTCTCTCTCCCGATAATTGAAGAATGCTCTCAATGGAAAGAACTATCCTTATCGATAGATTAAATATCATAGCAATTTACATTTTGTTTCCATACTTAGATTGAAATGAGATTATCATAGTATCGTTATGATGAACTTAACTATAATCTCCGATTGAATCATATCATACTTCTAGATTGTAAGAAATTTTAACGAAGTGACTATGATCAAATGAGCATGTTAGCTTCAAAGTTGAATCCAAATTAGTTGATCAATTAAACTATAATAACCCATGTAGTTAACAATCCTATTATATGACCATTGGTATCTTAATGTTTAAAGGAAACAATTGAACTATGTTGATATATTTATTCATCATATCAAGGAGGAAGTATTAGAAAATCAAATAGTAGTGCAAATGAAAATAGCACTCTCCAGATTTTTGAGAGAGCAAAAATGCTCTCTGGATTTTGTATGGGATAAAAATCCCATACAAAACCTTACCATAGTCAATAAAATATAATATAATCTCCCACCCTTATTTCATAAAGCTAATAAAATATAAACATTTAAAATATTACCCCTCACCTCTTTATTTCAACCCACTAAAGTTGGCGCATGGGAATGATGTCAAGTCCTAAAAGTTATTGAGCCTTTCCATTGGTCAATAAAATGGTACCCTTTACTGTCATCTCAACATGGGCGCATGGTATGAAGGAACCTACTTGGCTTTAATGTTTATGTCAGCATTCTTTTAATGCTTATTTCTCCCTCCTTCAGAAATGGCGCAAGTTTTGGTAAAAAGGGAGTCTTAGATTTTGGATAAATTGGGTGGAGGGCCCAAGACACTTTATGATATGTGTCATAAACTTGCAGCCGTTTAATTCTCCTTGTCATGCGCAGGTTTTGGAAGACTTGTGCTTCACCACTAAATGGCGCATGATAGGACTTGGTACTTCCTCATGCCATGTGGAAAGTTAGCTAGGAAGTAGAGTAGGTTAGTAAATTAGTTTAGGATGTTAATAGTTATGTTAATTAGAGATTAGGGTCTTGTCAACTTTAATATCAGTTTGTTAATATATTTTAGCATTGAATTAAATATGTATTTTGAAATTTAATAGTCTAGATTTAAATTATGGTTAGATAGTAAGTTAGTTTTATTAGTAACTAATGCATAGTATTAACTAAAAAGGTGTTTATTAAACAATGTTTTTATGAGAAATTTGTTAACATTTTTATCACATGCTAATGAATATAGCATGTTTATAACATTAATGGATATAGTAAAAGTATATTAAATTAATTAATAAATATATTAATTATTTAATATATTATAATTATCAAATAACTCCACATATTATTTTTAATTATAAACCTTGGTTATATTTATCCTTAACTAATGATAACTTTAAATTTATTCATAGGTTAAAAAGTACATTGATTTAATGGTATGTTGTAATTATAAATTGAATTAGTATTTATACATTTGAAAACGGATATTGATGAAATCGTCAATTTAAATTTATATTCAATATAATCATAAGTTGGCAATTTTACCATCACAAACAAATTGGCCTCGATATGATCATATTTGGGAAATGGTTAACCTAATTATAGATTAACATTAACATTAAACATTCTATCCCTCTTAGATCACCTATAAGCTTTTTAGAACGATGATCGACGATATTGATCGAGAAGATGAGTAACGATCTTCTTCGATTATATTGTTTTCCTTCTAGCATACTATGGAAACTTAAGAAACCTTGTTGAGGTTGATCACCTATCTCTTTTTGAGACGTAGGCATTAACACTTTTGTTCCGCATCATGAGCACGGCAAACTTTTAACCTTTTAAAAAAAAAATTTGTTGGTTGTGTTTTGACCCGAACTTTTGGGCATCACATAGAATCACTGTCCGTTGCAACTAGGACAGCAGTACCTTTTGGTTTATCACTTTCAAAACCTAAACCCACTGTGGATTTGTTGTGTCGTGCAAATAAAGCATGATCTAATGGCTCAGACTTGGCATCCAATCTATGACTAAGGGGACCATGTCCCGGATATCCCATATTCTTTACTAACGTGTAGCCTCTACCATAAACTTTAGGTGAAGGAGAAAAATTTTCATTGTGTTGGTACTTTTCCTCATGATAGATCCAATATCTTATGGCAACTTCCTCTTTATCTTCCTAAATAGGAACTGAAGACTCAACAGACTTTCCAAACAATGTCATAGCTGATGATGAAGGTTTCATATTTGGTGATGGTTTCCCATAGGACCTAGGAGAGATCAGCAATTTTGTAAAAGAATCAATTTTATAATCTCCCATCCCAAGATCTATGGTTTTAAACTTCTCCTTGCATTGTTCAAGTGAAATAATAGAACTGTCGGCTTCCCTATTCAAAGGTATATGTGATCTAGTAGAAATGTTGTTAACTAACAAAGTACTATCTCTAGGGATGCAAATTTCTACACCGTTATGAGGAAACTTAACACACTGGTGATATGTTGATGGGATTGCTTGCATTTTGTGAATCCATGGCCTACCTAGCAAAATGTTGTAGGCTAAAGGTCCAACATCAACAATTTGAAATAAGATATCCTTTTCTATTGGACCAATGCAAATAGGCAAAATGGCCAATCCCTTGGAACTTCTTTCTGCTTCATCGTATGCCTTGATTATGATCTTTTTCCTTGTGTCAATGACTTCTTCAGAATATCCTAGAGCTTTTAACAAACTCATAGTACAAATATTTAGCCCTGCACCCCCATCTATCAATACGCGCCTGACACGGGTTTTATGAATCATGACTTCTATGTGTAAGGCCAGGTTATGTGGGTGACTGATGGGTTTGTCATCTTCTTCTGAGAAAGTGAGGTAATGAGGGCTAGCCAAATGGTTGACCATATTTTGGAATTGATCAATATCTAAGTTGTTAGGGACACTAGCTGCTTGCAAAGCATCCTCAAGGACACGCTTATGCCTTGGGGACAATTCCAAGAGTTCAAATATAGAAATTTGACCTGGCGTGTGGTGAAGTTGATCAACAAGGTTGTAATTAAGCTTGGGGCCAACAACAGATTTAGAGGGAATTTGCTTAGATGAAGACTGCCTAGACCTGCTAGAATTAGGACCTCTAATGACAATAGGAGGTTGACTAACTTGACTCCTAGTAACAGCATGAAGAGACTGAGACTCCCTATGTGAGTTAGGTCCTCTCAACACAACTATGGACCCTTCATTAGGCATTTTTCTTGAATCATCATCATAATCATAAGAATCCTTTCTCCTCATCATATTGATATTTTCTTCAACCACCTCAAGCATGTTGATCACATTATCAGCTTGAGTGTATGTATAGTTGATTGTTGCCTTGCCATTCTTATTATTGTTGTTGGAACCTTCTCCTTTCTCATACTTTGGCAAGGGTTCTTTAAAAGCCTTATGGTTAGAATTTGAGGTTAAACCATCCACTTGCAATCTACCACTCTCAATGAGGTCTTGGACAAGATGTTTGATTTTGAAACAGTTCTCGATATCATGCCCAATTCCATTATGATACACACAATACACCTTCTCATTCCACCAATATGGTTTTGGATCTGGAATGCAGAATTTTGAAGGGTCTTGAGGTTGTACTAAATTATGAGCAATAAGAGTTTTGAAAATGCCAGCATAAGAATCTCCCAACTTTGTAAATTGCCTCTTCTCAGTCTTAGGCTTTCCTTGATACTTTGGTTTGCTATCTTGTTGGTCTGAAGACATTTGAAGTTTCATGGCTTGTACCACCTTGGAAAGATTAAGGACTTCACTTTTAGGTTGAGGTGCATCGACAACACCATCATTAACCACTTGTTTATTCTTGTTCCAGTGATTGTTCTTTTTGTCCTTATTCCCATTGTTGTTATTTTGGCCATTGTTATTATTTGTTGATTTTGCCAAAATTCCTTGCTCTTTTAAAACATCTTCAATGCGACAAGCAATTTCAACCATGGTGTCAAAAGAGTTGAAAGGAATCTTTTTGACTTCATATCTTAGCTCTGGAACCAAATTGCTCACAATAATGTCAATTCTCTCCTCCTCTGGAATTGTTCTTGGATATTTCGCACATAAGCACCTCCACCTTTGCAAGAATGCAACAAATGACTCTCCTTGATTTTGCTTCAGTTTACACAAATCAAGCATTGTGACAGATCGTGTTAAATTATAGGCAAAATGTTGTACAAACCTTTCCACAAGTTCCTTAAATGTCTTGACTGGGGGAGTAAGGTTAGTGAACCATTCCATTGCTTGCCCCTTGAGGCTTCTAGGGAATAATCTCATTAAGTATGAATCCTCGTGGTGGAAAGAAAAAATCATGATATAGAATTGCCTTACGTGATCATGGGGGTCACCAATGCCATCATATTTGCCATAGGTAGGAAACTCCACCTTCTTAGGAAAATCAATCATTACAACACTCTTGTCAATAGGATTGGGACAAATAGAATCCAAGTTGAAAGTACTTTTGGGGGCCCTCATGTTGTCCACATCTCTTTGCAATTTTTTGATCACTTCATTTGTGGATGGGTCTTGCTTCTTTACCTTTCTATCCACATCAAAATCAAAGAGGACCCTTGCGCCCTTATTAATTAAACTTTCTAGGAATTGATCTTTATTCTGTTCCACATACCTTTCGACGTAAGCTTGAAATGAAGGTTCTTGTTGAATAGCCATGAAGTCTAAGGTGTCCAAATTAACATTTCTCCCCCTATGTTGTGAAGTATGATGTGCTCTTTGGGAGGGTTGTCTAGAAAGTCTAGGAGGTGAATTTCTCCTATTGTGATCAACTCTTGAAACTCTTCTTCCTCTTGGACTTGGTGATCTTGAGGGTGTCCTAGTCCTCCTTCTAGTCTTAGGACTTTGAGAGGGTGTTGATGGTGGAGAATTGGTTCCACTATTAGTCCTTCTTCCATCAAATCGTCTTTGAAGTTGTCACGCATACAACCTATCTTCTTCTTCTTGTAATGCTCTTTTCTTCATTTCTAACAAGGCTTTCTCTTCTTCTTCCAATTTCCTAAGTTTTCCCTGTCTCGCGACTTGTTCATCTATATACACTTGCTTAGCTTTTTCAATAGCCCTCAATCTAGCATTAGTATGCCAAGGATCTTCCTTAGTTGGAGATGAAGGTCCTGATGCACTGAATAAGTTGTCCACATTGACATGGTGTTCTGAATCATTGTTGTGATCAATATGTTGTGGGGACCCTAACTCTGAAGGGCTATGCCTATGGTGTCTTTCTGCTCTTTGCTGAGGATCCCAATATCTTGATTTATCATGAGGTGACCTTGGTGGACTATATCTGAGGTCATCATCATCATTATGTCTGAAACTTGAAAACATTTCTTGGAGATTGCAGTTGATATCTTCTCTAGAATTCTTGATGTTTGAAAAACTCATGTTTGTGCCTAATGAGTAGTGTGTCTTAGGTGTACCTTCCTCACAAGGATTAGTCTCAACCTCTATTTGACCCCTAGGGGACTGATCAAAGAGCGGTTCCTTTTCTTTACGTTGTTGATGTGTTCTAACTAGTGGTAATTGATTAAAGATAACTGGGGGTCTTTTCCCTTGATTCACTTGATATCTTGTAGTAACTGACATGAAAGAAAGAGATTCTAAGTGATAGGTCAATCTCTCAAAGTGTCAATTCCAACCTAGGATAATTGAGATTCTCTATTGCCCAAAGAGAAAATGAAAAGATAGAAAATAAAAGGTGTCACCAACACTGTCAAAGAGGTGCTTCAAATCAAAGGGTGAATACCCTTGCACTTTTGAATTAGGAGGTTGGACTTAGCCAAAATTCAAATTGAAATTGAGATATATGAAAAATGATTTGGACAATAGTAGGATCAGAATTCCCCAAGGGTGTAATCAACAATCCTAAAGACAAACTTTTCACTAGGAATAACTTTCTAACTTGACAAATTATTTTCAAGATAACCTTATAAATCAATTGAAATGATCCCTAGAAGGCTAAAATCAGGAATTTCCAATCAAAATAGGTCTCTAACAGCAAGATCAGATAACCTAGTCAAAGGTCAAGTCGTACTAAAAGCAACTTAATGACTAAAACTAAGAATACTGCTGAAAACTTCCAGGCGATAGACCCCAAGCAAACCAGGCAATATACCTAAGACCGAGCAATACTTCTCCTTCTGACAGGTGATAGACCATATAACTTCCAGGTGACAGAATCCAGGCAGTGCAGGTGACACAGTACAAAATGATATGTCGCCCGATATTTCTGACAAGTGCAGGCGATACTGATGCTGATCTTGACCAATTTTGTGCAAAATTTCAAGTTTTTAAGGTCTGATTTCAAGTTTCTGAATCTGAGGGTGAAAATGTATGATTTCAATCACAAATTTAACAGCATTTGGATAGGTTTGCAAACAGTAGGGGATCAAACATGTCTTCAAACACTTGAAACAAGGGCAAAAGCAACCTTGCCAAGACAAACACTTGTGATATCAAAACTAAAATTGCACCCTATGGAAGCTACCGATTGTTTTCATGTAAGAATGTTACACTGGTTTAGCACATTCGATAACACTTCAAGCAAAATCTACCTACAAGACAAGGCTCATTACTCATCAACTTAGCCCACAACTTGATACCCCATTGCCTCACACCAAGTGGTTGCCCACAAGAGATATTGGCTTTGTTGTGGAAGTCTCAAACAACACAACCAAAGGGACACATATGGTGAGTGTCTTGGGGTGATCCGGGTTAGTCCACTTGGATCAATCCTTGCACTAAGAAGATAAGCGGCTAAATAAAGGTGGCTTCTAACCTATGGTTCTTAGTAAGGGCTTCCGGTCATAACACCCCTCTTGCTCCTCATAAAGGACTAGGACCTCGTGGCCTCAAGAGTACCTAAAGAATTCTTGCTCAATGTTTTCTCCATGGTCGCAATCCCATGAGCTACTCACATCAAGCAAAGACAAGTGTTATGTCTACCAAGGTTTTGTGTCCTCGATAGCCTTGAGATTATAGTGAGTTGAAATAGCTGGCAAAAGGCTTGTCCCCACTTGGGTCATTCCTCTTGATTGCTCAAGAGAAGGCCCGCTAAAGGATCCTAAACTAAACAAAGAATGGATGATTTTTGAGGTTCAAGGTTTATGGTCCACCACAAGGGTGAAGAGCATACTCCCCTATCTCAAAAACTTCTCCCAAACACACCAAGCAAATTCAATTACCCCCTTGCTTCCAAAACCTTAAGATGGGTCAAGATTTTTGAGTTCACCTAAAGGTGAAGAGCATACTTCTCCTACCACCTCAAAATCTCTTTCACAAGGTGTTAAATTTCCTAAAACAATTAGTAAATGCCACACTTGAAAGGAAATAAATCACAAACACTTGAAAAAAATTTCTTTTTACTTTTGATTATGCTTTGGACAACCCTGCAAAAATCGTTAGTAGCCCTTTAGCATGCAATTTATGGCAATCTCCTTCAAGCAAAGCCCCTACAACCACAACTTGTTAGACAACTAGGGTTAGGGAAATCAAAATCTAAATGAAAGCAATGCAAAAACCTGATTAATTTAGACTAAGAAATGCAAATTAAACTTGTCTAAATGCAGTAAAGTAAACCAACAAACTAAATCTGATCAAATTCGGATGATAAAACTCAAAACCTAGCTCTTTGTTGTATCAGGTGATATACCTCAGACTTCACTAGAATCACGCGACAGAGTTTTCTGCATTCGGCTGATACTTATTGGTCTGGGTGATAACCTGTATAATAGTTGGGTGACAGATTGCACGATACCAGGTGACAAAACTTAATACAGGTGGGTGATTCTTCCTCTGCGTGAAGTGTCACATCCGTATACTGAGAAATGTCATGTGATAATCCTTAGAAGTGTCGTGTGATATTCTGAGACAAAAAATAGAGAATATAGAATATGCACAAATTAATTTGAAAAATCACAAAAATGCAACAAATCTAAAGGACAAAGTCTATCTACTCTGCCCCACGATGGGTGCCAGAAATGTATGGTGAAAATGTGACCACACTTTTATGAATCCTTACATGCAAGGAAACTCAAGAATGAGCTCCCACAAATTGATCCATAGCTCTTTATGCATGGAGTTGCAAGATTTGTAAAATTGCTCTCAGCTAGAGCTATAAACTCATGACCTTGCTAGTCAACCACACAATGAGAGATTCCAAACCAAAGACAAGGGCAAGAGTGTCAATATCTCCAATGAAATCAAGATGTATGCAATGCAATGCAACCTATATGAGTATGCAAATTAATCTATGAGGATGAAGATGCAATTAAGCTATTGAAAGGAAATAACAAAGGATTACAACCTTCCTAATTAGACTATGTGAGATTATTCTATTGCATAAAAGGAAATCTACACTAAGATTGCCATGATCATGCAACTAAGAAAGGAAATATGAAACTATGAAATGCAACAATGATCTTCAAAGCTTGGATGCAAGAATGTCTTCAAAGAGCTCCAAAATAACCTAGAAAACCTGCACATAACAATAGCATAAAAACTTAAGATATCCAAATGAGAAAGAGAACTCTCCTTTTATAAGAAATGAGGTGAAATGGACCATTGAGATTAAGAGGCAAAAGACTTAATCAACGGTGGAGAAAAATGGAAGCTTGATCCTTGTGCACAAATATCCTCCAATGAGAAAATAGGAGTTGACTTTTGTGTCCATATGAGACAAAAAGTACTTTTCCACTTTTTATAAAATAAGAATGATGCTTTATTTGTGTAACTTAGGATAAGAGGAAAAGTGGGGGCTTTTTATTTATTAAAAGGGGAGGAAATATTCCTTTTAAGTAAATAAAAACTTTAAGATAAAATGGTTAGCCCAAGGCAAATAATCGAAAATGATAAAATAGGATTTGATCAAGGAAATTGATAGTGTTGAAAAATTTTGATTATTGATAAAACTGATTCAAAGATAAATAAATCAAATAAATGGGTCCCAAAGTCTAGGCGACCATTTTTGGGTGCATATAGTAAGTTTATACAATATTTGTTTTCTTAAAAATTTACAACAACAATGTATATCAATGAGGAAGCAATACAATATAATACAACTCATACACAAAAGTGTGACTCAAACATAG
Source organism: Chamaecyparis obtusa (assembly GCA_027943335.1). Classification (NCBI taxonomy): domain Eukaryota; kingdom Viridiplantae; phylum Streptophyta; class Pinopsida; order Cupressales; family Cupressaceae; genus Chamaecyparis; species Chamaecyparis obtusa. Next base: position 422,005 of record BSBK01007677.1, read on the forward strand.
ATCACAAATCTCAAGGGTTCCTTGACCTAGAATTATATAAATATGAATTAATCTCTTAAGTACAATAACCATTCAAATCTTCCACATAATAAGACTAAAGTATATCATCTCATAAATGAATACACAAATACAACTGATACCTTAAGGTATACATGATAACAAACATCCACTTCTCAAGTCACAAGGTATGTAATAACAATACAAATACAAAGTACAATATGATATCTCTAGAGTAACTAAAATAATTACACAAGAACATAATTTAAGAAATATAAGAGTACATCTCTAATACTGATGAACAAGAGGGTACATCTTCTACAAAGATCATCTAGGAATGGTACATGAACGTCAGAATTTCAAATGGTAAAAGAATCACTACCACCTGACCTCGTGGAACCTAAATGGTCCACTCCCCACTATGCTAAGGAGATAGCAACCGACCCCACTCAAATATCAAACACCAAAATCAACCATAGTATAAACTAAGAAAGGGATC